>JANZLQ010000100.1:24879939-24919303 GCA_026212715.1 Elanus axillaris
AATTTAACCCTTTTTTTTTTTTTTTTTTTTTTTTTTTTTTTTTTGGAGGGGGGGTGTCTGTCCTCAAGAAATTGTGGTTGACTTTTAGTCTACAGGACACTTGTCTATGTGTAGACTTTTTTTTTTTTCCTTGTTTCCCCCCACGCCACCTTCCTCCAAAGACTTCAAAGTTCTTAAGATATATCTCTGGTAGGCTGGAGTACATCCTCAACAGATTTTTGGTTACCCACCAGTGTCCTGGCATTTTTTGTAGTTCTATTCAGATGAATGTATTTTTAGGATAAACAGTCAAGTCACGTTGGATAATAAGATGTCTGTGTACTGTAATAAGCCGTATATGTACAACAGACAAATAAAGGACTAACTTTTCTGGTTTTTGAAGAAGTAATATGCATTTGGGGCTAATGTGTCATACAGGAAATAAATTCAGTAGCTGTCCATCACCTAAGTTCCTCATTATTGCTCAAGCAGAGTATTTAAGCAGGAAAAGTTCTGTTGGCTCAAAAGTGAGAGTTCAAGGGACGTGATAGTCCTAGAGTAGCTTTTCCAGTGCATGTTGCTAATATGATAAATTTTACTGTCAGACTTACTTGTTATCCACATGAAAATAAATATTTTAGTATTTGGCTTCTGAAGATGAATACAAGTCTACAGTTTCTCACAGCTGCACTTCTAACTTGCTAGAGAAACAACTTGTCTTTATACTCTTCCTCACTAATGTGCTAGTCCACAGAGTTTCCAGAAAAAAATTGTAAAGACAATCCTGTGTGATGTTTTCAATTTCAGCCTGGATGTGCATCTGTCAACCAGCTTCTTTGATATCTGCATCTATTGGAAAGTGGTTTATATAATCAGGGCATTGATGCCAATTAACCATGTAATTTCATTTTACAGCATTAGTAATAAATTGCTAGAAGTGTTTTGTAGTTGTAACTGTTCAGAGGCTGTTCGAAAGTTTTTGGTAGAAGCAAAATATCTTTTTTTTACAAGGCAAGACAATATGGAAGGTATGTTGCTGTATTCAAAACTGCATTAAATTTTAGACTTCTGTTGGGCTATGTGATTATTGGAAGAAGAAGGGATGTCTCATAACTTGGTCAGCAGTCTCACCAAAAGGCCTTGAATTTCCCACAGAAAAAATTCAGGTTTCTAAAAGATCCAATTGATTTGTTGGTAGCAATTAAAGGAGGTGTACTTTGAAAGCCTGTATCATGGTCTGCAGTCTATATATCGCTTTTCTATTAAATTTTATCTAATGCCACTCACTTTTGCTTTGACTAATGGGCTAGGTTACATGAGGAGAGATACTTAGGCCACATCTATTGCTTCCAGCAAAGCTAGTTACGAAGTTCATATGCATCGCATCTGCACCTACTGATAGGTTTTTTTCATGAGCCTCCTGACTCTTTAGGAGAAAGTAAAGATCACATGTTGGAGTTGCATAATATTCTCTTCCCAGAACAGTCTTTCCATAAATCATCTATATGCTTTTCTGTTCGTCATATGCCTGGAAGGGTTAAGATGGCAATGGGATTTCTTACACTTTACATGAACTATCTATTTCATTAGAGTACATTGAGTTAAGTCACAGCTGATATTTAAGGCTTGTCTCAAGGGGATTGCTGCTTCCAAAATCTGAAGAGCAGCTGATTGGAGTCTGGTTCATGCATCTACTAATCACTACTCATCATCACAAGCTTTCAGTCAAATGCCTAATTCAGTAGGTTCTGTTTAAATAGCAATTCCAAGCATTCACTTTCTCGACTAACTGTTGCAGTAATTTTGTTTGGGCAGATGCTGAAATAATTGACAAAGATTTTTCAGTAAGATTTACCTGTGTATAGTGCCCATAATTTTTTTCTTCACTGTTGGGCAGGTGTTACCTGCAGTAAAGCTTCTTGAAATTCTGACTTTAGACTAAAAGACCTCTGACTCTAAGCAACCACTTATGTATTTTCCATTTAAATGATGCAGTAATCCAAAGAATTGATGGTGGCCAAAAAAAAATATATAAGAAAAATCAAATTTCAGACAAGTTTACTGATGTCTTTTTTGGACAGAAACAGGAAATGTCAAAGATAGTCCTTATTAAAGAATTCATTCTTTTATGAGTTTTGTGAATATTGTATGTACTCTTAGATTTTTTCAGGAGTATGTCTTGGGTATTCTGTAATGTATAGGTAACTGACACTAACTTACATGCAAATTGAATTTTTTTTTAATTTACTAAGCAATTTTAATAACACTAGACTTGGTTGTTATCACAGGTTTTAAATCTTAATGTTCTTAAAGATGATCTCAAAGAGAAAGGAGGAGCCCTATGAATTTATCTTCTAATAATCAAAGGTGAATCTTACATATCATCATCTATCCAAATCAGGGACAGGGTTAAGTTCAGAATTTTAACTGTTTTAGCTTTTACTTAAGGAGATGCAGATCCTCTCTTAAAGAAAGTGTTGTATTTAGTGAAATAAAAGCACATAGAGCTTTATGACTGACTTCGTATTTCCTAAATAAGAGCACTGAGTCATGCATTTTCAGGGACGGACATGTCTGTCATTTTGTGGATGAGAAATAAATATATTAGACTGTGATATATGGTATACTAATTAAGCATACATGTATATTATACTGCTTAGATCAAACTGAGTAGCTTACACATCACACATGGCCTACTCAGGAGGTAAAAATACAGTCTGGCATAGAGTCCCACTGGATTTGTACCTGCTATGAAAGGTCTGTATGGGGAAGAAAATACAAATTCTGCTTAAGAAGTCTCTTACTGATGATGCATTTAAATAGTGAATGGATATTTAAGCTAAAGTGAATGTAGCTACTGTTTATACTGAAATTTTGCATAGGATAATGGCTAGAAGACTCCTAAGCAGACTGAAAATATGTTCCTTTTTCACTGTTGTCACTTCATAGTATACACATGAAAGAAAAAGCTGCGAATTCTGATTTGAATGACTGTCAGTTCACAGTATCTAGCTAAATTTTCTTTAGCCCACTAATGCCTAAGACACTAAACCAAGGTTTAAGGTAGCAAAACCAGAGTGGAGAAGTGAAAGCATTACCTGAAATTTGAACATAGCCAAGTGCAGAAGAAGCTTTCCATCACTTATCTATAGGAAGTAACCAGACCACTTTTGTCAGATGGAAGCAGTTAAATGTTTGTCTGATTCTCATTAACCACTTCTAAAGCCAAGTATATTTTACTCTGGTTTGTGCCCCCCCTCCCCCATCTAAATACTATTTTCATTAAATGTTGCATTTTCTTTTGTTTTGTAAATGGAAATCTATGAATTGATCTGTGAGTATTATGGACTCCAGGATAAAAGCAGTCCTTTGAATAGTGATATTGAGGACTTGATAATATTTTGTGCTTTGCTAATAGTTTGTGCTATGTCTTGTTTGGCTAATACTTATGAAGCACCAAATTCTTCTTTCAAATAATTTAACTTATTTCAAGGTGACGTTTGGGGGTGGTGGTGAAGAGAGAGATTCTGTACTATCACTGCAGCGTATTCACTGTTTTTGAAGGTCATAAAAAAAAAGTATTTCTCTACACCTGCCCCCCGATCAGTTCTAATCATTTCATGCATTAGAAGCTGTGCTCTCTTTATAAATTCCAATAAGCATTATATTTATAATATTCTGTATTCTGTTCCTAGAATCACTGCAGTGATGCACACAATTCTACCCCTAAGATAATGATACAGTAATATAAAACCAGTGCAATATCATCAAAATATATAAATCACTCATTTATCAAAGGTAATATCCCAAATTATACTAATATTGTCTCACATCAGAGGTTAGGACTGCAATGGGAGTGCATCAGGTGCTGGAATGGAGGATGCTGTGGATGCCTCTACCCAAGGCAGTGTATATGCCTCTCCCTGATTTCAAAAGCTAGGAGCAGTTGGGAACTGGTGTCTCTCAGATGTCTCAGTGCTGTGGTTGGCAGTTTTTATCTACTTTATACCATGCAAATTCTATATAGCTTTGGGGCCTGTGACATATGTGACTACTGATTATACCGAGACAGTATAATTAGTAGTCTGTTGTATACCAATGGAGGCTGTGCAGTTTTCATTTAATAAAAGAAACCCACAATGTTTTAGAGTATTTGATAAGCCCAGTGATTTTTTTGGGGGGTAAAATGAACCATTCTGACCTCCCAGTAAAATGCATACTCTCACTAAGCAGAAATTTATTTTGAGAGAGAGAGAGAGAAATTTGTTCTGCAACTATGAGTAATCAAGTTTTGGAAAAACCTTCTGTTATTAAGGAATGTTTTTCAAGCTGCATCTTTTCTGTATAGTTATCAAAGACAAGAAACTAGAACCTCAAAACAATCCACATGTGAGTGAACATTCAAACCAGTTATTAACCAGCAACACACCACAGTAGCAATTGACATATTGACTACTTGACTAAAAGAAGAAAAGTCAAAGCCTAGTACTGAAGCTCTGCATTGTCTCAAGAAATGTCTTACAACTTCAGTTCCTCTCTAGACACAGTTCACTCACTGTGAAGTGCAGATTATCTGCTCACAGGAGAGTTAGAATCATACAAAATCAGGAAATATGTTGCTGGCTTGGTCTATGTAAATGACATCAGGTATCTTCTCTTTTTGACTGAATTTCTTTACTCTGAATGAAGCTCTTCACAACAGTCCTGAGTGTTTTGTGTATCAGAGCTCTAGTAAGTGCTGTTGCCTTTCTTCTTTAAAAATAAATTTTAAGAAAAACATATATTTAAAATGAAAATAATTTATATTATAAGCCCCCATATCAAATTTTAATAATTAAAAATAACTGGTTTCAGTTTAAATTAGCCTGGATTTTTGGATTTTTGCTTTCTTCCCCTGAAAATCTTTGTTTCATTTATTTTGCCTCATGCTGATACTATGCATGAAATAGAAGCTGAAATCAAGCAGACAATTTATCTAGATTTTTTCTATGTTAATGTTGCTTGGAGTAGAACTGGAAATTGGCTTATTTGCAAAGAATAGTAACAGGTTTTGTTCAAACTTGGAAACTGATCTCTTTTCAGCCATCTGTTCAGAGTAAAA
This sequence comes from Elanus axillaris, assembly GCA_026212715.1. NCBI lineage: Eukaryota > Metazoa > Chordata > Aves > Accipitriformes > Accipitridae > Elanus > Elanus axillaris. The sequence goes on from JANZLQ010000100.1 coordinate 24,885,020, forward strand.
GCACCAGCAGCAGACCTGACCCCCTCCAGATGATGACAGTGAGCTGCTCTGCCCACAGCAGTCACCATTTCATATTGCCCTTGAAAAACAAAATTGAAAAACTTAATTCTGAATTTAGTTGCTTTTCTGATATTTATGAATGTGAATCATGTTTTTTATGCTATTGACCCAGTAAACTTCACAAAGATAACTCTTGCCTCATCAAAAATTTAGTCTTTTTCATATGATTAATTCATGTGACTACTCTTATACCTACAATAAACCAAACTGTATCTTAAAGCCTTTATGTTTTTATACCCTTTAATTCTGATTTATAGCTGCTATAGATCATGTTGCAGTCCGAAGTTTTAAAATGGCTGTGACCTTTGAAAGAGGAGACAACCCTATAAATTTGCTGTTGCAATGTTTTACTCTAGTGTAGAAGTAAAATGCCAGATAAAAGTGAGGCTTTAGTATGCTTGTAGAATATTCTTTTGGCTTTAAAAAAAAAAAAAGGCATGTCAATGTTTTCTTTTTCAGTACAGGTTGTAGTATTTTTCAATTTCAATACAGATAGGAGTATTTTTACTACTGGACAAACTGAGGTGGTATATGTATACCACGGGGTTTTTTTCCCCCATAACCAGTGAAAGTCTTGAAGTAGTGAGGACTACAAAATCCTCTCTGCATCTTGACATGTTTTGGAATTGAAAGGACTTTGTAAATCTTTAGCTGCATATATTCACTACAGCACTATCAAAATGTTTTCCTTTCTGTTCAGCACTGAAGTGCAAAGGAAACACTGGGGTACCTCTCCCATGTCCCAGAAAGAATGCATGTCCTCATGGAGCAAGCATACATTCTGTGGGTGTTTTGGGTGGTGGGGTTTTTTTCTATTTAAATTGAGGATGTGTGGAAAAATGCTCCATAATATTTATAACAACTCTGTGCTATGGTAGGATCCTTAATAGTAAGGGTTAAATGTTAGTTTCCATTCTTTTGGTAATCTCAGTGATGTGGACTATTTAATGGTAAAATTGGAATTGTGAAGACATCCAATTTATTTTGCAGAAGCTACTGATAGAGAACCTCAGTTTTCATTCAGTTCTTCCATATGATCTGCTTGCTTGCTGACTTTTCTTATGTATCCTGTCTGCCATTTAACTATGTACACTTCATTTAATTGCTGTTTAGATTCAGGATCCAAGAACTGAGGATACTGACTACATACCTTTAAGTAAAAACAAACAAAACCTACCCCAAAACCTGTGTTTCTTTTATGTAGCAAATGGGTAATTTCTTACATATCAGACTACTCAGACTTAGTCTGGTACTCATGAAAAACACCTAAAAATGGATAGGAGTCTCACTGTAAGATGCTAAACTGTTCACATTTCTTATACACTTTTGTTTCTTAGAGAAAGGAATCAGCTGACAAGGTCATATGCTGCCATTTAAAATTAGACTGACTAAAAGAAATTCATCTTTGCAGCCATAATATGTAATTTCATTCTTCTGCAGTAGCTAAGTGAGATTACAGCCCTTTCTATTTTGAGGTTTCTTAAGTATTTAAAGCCTTTGATGTTTTTTAAAAATCCAGTCATATCACTGCAATGTTTAAAAGAAAGTCTGTGGGGTTTTTTTTAACACCTTGGATTTTTATTTTTAAAAAATGAGTTTATTTTTTAATAGTCGTTTCATCTTTGGATTTAGAAATGTGTTTTATTCATGTTCAAAGCATCTTCTAATAAGATTACCAAGGGGGACTTTGAGCAATGACCCTTTGTCATCACATTAACTGATTTAGAAATTTGGTTTACACTGTTTCTAAATCTTCCTTTGCTGTGGCTTTTAAAACAAATTTGTTCTAAAAGTTCTAGTAAATACAACCATAATTCAGTTCAAAACTGTTTTTAAAAATCCAGGGGAAAAAAAAAAAGATGAAAGTGCTATTTATAATTCATGAAAAAAATTGTCTTTTTAAATCTACTTCTTTGAGGTAGCCATCTCAACCATCTAAAACTAAACTCAAAGACGCAAGACCCAGAACATTAATTTTCTTTGCCAGTTTAACTCCATCTTATTTTTGACATAATAATATGAGGTAGGTATATGTTTTATTTTTTTAATCTCTTTTTATAAGAGATCTTGGGTGTATGGTACATTTTATTGTGATCTTGGAGCCTATAAAAACGCCAGAAAAGACACTGTCTAAACTTTAAAAAGATAGAAAGAAAGAAAATGTGCTTCAAAGATAGTTTAACTTTTTTCAAGTGTAAATAGTCCTTCCATTTTGCATATGAAATGAATACATGTGACTACCCGAGGACTGTTCTGACTTGCTATGCGTAAGTAAAGAGAAAGTCTTTCTCTTCATTGTTTTAGTTCTGCCACTCAACATCACTGTTATAATACTGAAAACACATGACCCTTGGAATATGATTTCTATGTCTGATTTTGTAAGTGGGCCGAATTTGGGGAGTTATGGATTTGAGGTCAATTACATAGGAAAAAAATAGGTGATATACAGTCTTATGACATGGATATTCAAATACTCTTTGACCTTATATATAATTTTTCATTATATTTTTTCTCTATTTGAAAAGTAGCCCCGCTTCTAAGAGCCAGAAATAGGTTAATCCTTCCCTATTGGTTATGTAACATCTGAATGCCAAAATGCTGGCTTTGTACCTGAAGATGCAGCTCATGATTGATGTATTTGAACTATAATTTATACATTGCTGTTCTCAAATGCAAGAATTTAAAGAACTTATGAATTACTTTTAGTATGCACACGTTGAGGAAAAAATTATAAACTTCAGTTAATAGAAATAGATGGAACTAATTTACAATTAACTGAAATGTCTAAGAAAAACTTCTGATTAAATTCAGTCCACTCTGGTCTTCATTAAGGGAGAGAGCTGTACGGCTGCTCCATTAGCACCTTTCTGAAATATTCCTGTATCACTTAACTAGACACTGTTCGGACAACCTTAGCACTCATAACATTAGTTATGTTATCACTTAAACTGAAAGGAGCATAAAAATTATACTATACCAGACTTCTTTCCTACCTTCTCCCCCAAAGGCAACTTTGTGCCTAATGATGGAGCTGTACAAGGAAGGTGTTTACCAGGTTTAGAAGAATAAAAGGAAGCCTTTTTTTTTTTTTTTTTTTTTTTTAACATGTTTTGTTTACGGATGCTCTGAAATGCAGTCTTTTCCTGGTGAGCTGTGAAAGGCATGAAGTTGGATCATCTTTAACTCTAGAAATATGTTGGTCTAGACAAGAAGACAGTCTTCTCTGATAAACTCTACCAGCTATGGCTTGCTAAGTTGAATGGTGTCTACAAGGCCCAAAAGTTCATTTTCTCCCTTGCCTGATACACTTAATACACATTCTGCTCTAATAAAGGTTCATGAGTAGTTTTCTTCACTTTAATTACATCAAGGAAGGATGGGCAGAACATAGAAATGACGCATTTCTAGCTAAATCTCCAATATGATTGCCTGTAATTTGTACTAACATGCCAGTTTTTAACATAAAAGTATGAATATCAAGATTCTGCTATTATAAGATAGGCAGAATTAAGCACCTCAATAAGCTTTCTATCTAGCATGTTGTTTTGAAGAGATCACTGAAGCCTTATTATAAAATGCGCTTTCAGTAATACAGAAAGGTTCCTGTCATTAGAGAAGGTATGCCTATATTGATATTAATTGAAATAGAAATTTTCCAGACTGTCTAGGCTGGCAAAAATGCATTTTCAAGACTATAGCAATAAGCAGTTCCAAGTGTATCTTGCATTTCAAGTGACAACCTTGTTTCAAGCTTGTGGGACACAGCGTATATGCTAGATTTTCCAGTTTGTTCTCAACAAGGTTAAGTGAAATTAGACCAACTGGGACTGAATTATCCTTTCATATGGAAATTGTGTCACTGTTTAGATGTCAGAATGGGACATGTACAAAGGAGCTTAGTTCTTGTACTGCTTTCCATAAAATAATGAATCCTTGAGCTCAAGGTTGAGGAGCTCCTAGGCTGTGCTTCAGAATCTAGGGAAATTAATCTTCTTGTCTTTCCTCTGCTGTACTCCTTAGAAATTGTAGAGACTTTTCTTACAACAAAGTATGTTGTTGCCTTTTTCCAGTGAATTGCAAAGTGCAGTGTTTGTCAGCACTACAGTGCTGTGTTCTACCAACAGCTGAGAAGGAGCTGGATTGTTTCTGCTCTTCCAAGAAGCCATATATCTGTGTATATAAAATATTGAGCTGTTGTCAGGTACCTTGCTATTTTCTGGGGCTTCAAGTATCTTGCCTGTTTTACTTCGTGGAATCTGAGTCAGGAGCAGTCCCTTGAGCCCTCAAACCTTTAGAATGTCTGGTCAGGTAAGAAAGGATCACTGTTGAAGTTTGTTTGCAATGTAGTACCACAGCATGCTACCAAGATTCTACTGTAGAGGATTAAAATTTTGAAATTCATCAAATCTCTTACTTCTTGGAAAGAACCCATATGCTTTAGCTCTTATGATAGCCATGATGCACAGGGTGGAGAATGTGCTGAAGCACACGATGCTGAGGAATTTGAAGCAACTTTCAGCATCTGCTAAATAATTCATGTCATATGGATTAATACATTTTTCTTTTGGAAACTGACCATCTTATTAATGCTACCTCACCTACTGTCTTTAAACATGAATTAAGTTTCTTTTAAACCTAGATACCCCTATAATTGACCATTCTGAATGTTAGCAGTCAACTGGCCAGGCAGTAAGGCTTTTGGGGGATTAGGCTCATCTCTCATTGTGTCTAGTAGACATAGTAACAGAAATACACAGTAGAACAGGATATAATGCCTAAAGTAGACATTTTTGAGGATCTCTTAGGGAAGGAATACTCTTAGAGTTTTATAAAGGTATAGCCAAACTTTGCATTTAAATACAGCTGACAGAAAAAGAAAATTATTTACTGTTAAATTACAGATTGATGTGCTGTTTTTTCTTTAAACTGTTGCTGAAGTTACTAAAAATGGTGGTTTGTTCCTGTGCAAAAAAGTTATTTTATTATTAAATTGCATCTAGTGTGAGATAATTCTTTATGCAGTGTCAATTTTGGCATGTGTATTTTCCAGTTTCATTTTTTATACTGGAATCTGAGTTCAGAGTGCATTTCCTCCTATAGCGTTCCAGTCAAATGAAGTGCATCCATGGAAGCACATATTTGCTTGTATCAACAAGCAAATGCAGCTCTAAACAGTGCTATTGTGAGCAAGAGGGTAAGTCTTCAGTAATAGCAATGCCTAGCACTTCCCACTGCTCATGGGAAGGAGCTGCACCTTTCTGAATTTAGGGGTTTTGCATCCCTATGTGGCTTTTAGAAAACAAGTAAAAATACCTTTAACATTGGCAAGTACCTTTCTTGTCCATATCAGCTTCTACAAGATCCTTATATTATCTGAACTTCTGTTATTTAGTTATTTTTCATTTCAGTGTAATCTGTGTTAATTTTGAGTATCAAAAGTCCTTGAATAATTGGAATAGATGTTCAATCACCAGGTTTTGAAGTAATGCTGGACATTGTGTCATGCTAGTCCAGCCTGCTTGCTTTTCTAGATTAACAGAAGACTGCTACTGTAAACTGCTTACCTGTCTTTTTCAGAGGGCCCATACAGACCCCGTAGCAGGCAGGAGACTATGTTACAGTCACAGAGGTCTAGAGAAAGGAAGAGGTGCTAACTTACTAAATTTCATGGCAGGTGCTAGCCCCAGATTAGAAAACTGAATTCTTCCTAACTTGGACTGCTCTTGTAATCTAGCAGCCAGAGAAAATTAACAATATCTGGTTAATTTTAACTGGTTGGGGAAATTATAATCATACTATTTACTGTACTACAAAATGGCTGTCAACTGCAACTACCACAGATGTAATCTCTTATTATGAAACAGAAAACCTGAAAAAGCTTCACAGAAGAAGGAAGTATCCCAAGCTGTTGCCCAGATTATTGCTAAGTAATTAAGCCACAATAAACATTTTCCAATTTTCATTTTGATTTTATGCTAAGGAAATTTCCAATATTTTACTGGTTTAAAATTCTAAAAGTCTGACATAGACAATTTTTTAGAGTTCAGATCTTATGCTCTGGTCAGAAGATAAATCCTAAATGTTTAAATCTATTTAAATACATTGTAAACCATTCTTTTAAAGTATGCATAAATATCCATGTATTCTTATTTGGATTCCATAGTACTGGAATGATCTACACTGCATCTTCTGTGAATTTGTCTCACAAGGCATTTATACAAAATATGAGGCAAGGATTGGGCTGAAACCATAAAGTGTGATCAGTCGGCTTTGGAGGTATACTGGCCATGGTAGTCTTTTCCAAGTATCTAGTTTTCTAACTGAGGTGTTTTGTAAGGCTGAAAGCACTGCTAAACTAAAAATACTTTACTTTGAACTTTTTTCTCTGATTATTGAATATAATCAGAAGGGACAGTATGGAGTAAGGAAGATAAAACAAGTGCATAGATGCAAAATAAATTAAGCTAAAAGTGATAGTGATTGCAAGCTAATTATTTTCATGCTCAGTCAATGTAATTAGTTTTGTAAAGTATAAAATGAAAATGTTGAAGTGTGTTTATATCTTTAGGGGACTGTTTTAAGAGAATTACATCTGCTAGAGAGGAAACCAGTGGTTTTGCTCAAGAAGTATTTCACTTTTTACTGGGACTGGTATCTTTAATCTACTCCAACTCTAGGTATGCAAGTTCCTTGTTTGCTAGCAAGAGTGATGATCAAACTATTTTGTTTTCTTGGGCAAGTCAGTCTGTCTAGATGTGTTCTGGGCTGTAACTATGTTAACGCAAACTTTTTCTCACCTCTGAAAACAATCAGTTGCACAGAATTTAATATTCTTTGAGAAGTCACACAGGAATAGAGATAGTAGTGTAAGAAGTAATTTGGTACGCAGTAACTCTACAGAGGAAAAGACTTTTTCAGTGTCTATCTTAAATGTTTTTATAAATTAGAGTTGTGTAGTATTTATCTAAAAAGGACATGCCAAATAGTATTCACTCAATGCTCAGTGCAAAATTAGGGTAAGTTACTACTACATTAATAGCAAACAGACTGTGTAAAGCTATATCAAAGGTTGTCATAATTTAAATATGGTGTATCATCATGTAGGTGCTTAGTTTGTGTCAATAGTCTTAGGCAGAGAAAGTCTAGCAGTCCCCACTTAAACTGCAGTTGCCTCTAATTGCTGCTGATTTTCTGAAAAGAGGTAGCCTGTAAGACACACAAGTGTGAAATTATAAAGGTCAAAGCCAACACGTTCATATTCAGTGAGAGAACCGAGCTATACTGATGATGGAGCAAAAAGGCAACGTGTGCTCGATAGAAAGTCCTCTTAACTGGGCGGCTGTATTCAAGTCTAGCAGCCAGTCTTTAGATGCCTTCACTTGCTGTAGAGTGTGCTGTATTAGTTTCACTTCTGAGGGAGCAAAAGCATAGAATGCTTGGATCAAATCTTCATTTAAATTTAACAACTTTAAGTAAAACTGAAGGAAGCTTTCTTGCCAGCTGCATTCATAAGAGCACTGAATGCCACACACACTTAAGTTTTACTGGCTAATTTAAAGTCCTAAAATTCTGAATCACTTGAAGCAATTTTTATTGGGCTTTCTTCTTTCTTCTTTTGAACTGCTTTATTTAAATATAAACAACAACAGTGGATCTTTGACTCATAATAAAACACAATGCATGCCTTTCTTTTTTTTGCTTGTGCTTATTGGTTTTATGTAAGCATTTTTTTTCATAGTTAAGTATGTGAGTGTAGAAGTCTATTTATCTGTTTACCTGTCTACTTTTTTGACCCTTTCTTCTAATATTTACTCATTGTATATAGTAACCAGAAACTTGGTGCTTCCATTGTAAGAGGATAATCACTGATAACAAGTTACCACTGATAAATAGCTCGGATACAGTTATTGGATAATAACCCCTTATTCACCAGTCTATATTCTCACTGCTCAAAATCATTAATTAATCAAATAAACATACCCATATGCAGTACACACTCTTGTCTCCATTCTGAAATCAATTCTGTATAAGGTTATGATCTATTTGGTGAATTTAGTTTATGAAAACAAACTCACAGCCTGACAGTTATTTGTAATTTGTATATCTCACTTCTTGGGTTTGTTTTCTTTATTAAAAAAATGCTTTATAAATTAATCTGTTCTTTTTCTTTCTTGTGCCTTTATTGTTTCCAAGGTTATGCCTTTCTGCTGTTCCAGGAAGAAAGCTCTGTACAAGCTCTGATAGATGCCTGTCTGGAAGAAGATGGGAAACTTTATCTGTGTGTGTCAAGTCCCACAATCAAGGATAAACCAGTAAGTAGCTTATGCCATGACACTTATGCTGGTTGCTAACCCATTTGTTGTTACTCTTTTCAGTTAATAAATAAATAAAGAAATACTTACAGTTAATTGACTTGTCCATTTCCTGTTGCTGTCCTTGCTGCTACATTGAATTGACTTTCTGTATCAGTGTAACATGGTTTTAACATTTGCTTCTTGCTGATAAATGTCATCATATTCAATTAACTTTTATATTTGGTACTTCTGGTATCTTGCAGGAGTATGCATCATTTTACAATGTTAGCTGTAAAACAGTCAGATTATAATTTTTTCCCCTCTGTATTATTTAAAAGAAAAGAAAGACTTATGCAATGAAATGAAGAAACTTAACACCCAATTTAAATCCAGATAGCTTCAAATATCTCCTGTACTTCATTAGGTTTCTTAATCATTATTTTTTCTGCATAAAATAGCTAAGCAATTTATAATTTAGGTCTCATTTACCTTATATAAACTGCAGGGTAAAAACAAGTAATGCAGACAGCTATAGCAGAATAGAAGACATACAGTAACCTGTTTCTATTCTTCACATCTCTAGAATTCTTCAATGCTATTCTTTTTGTGGCTTTGGATACATCCAGACTGGATAAAAACTATAGATGCATATGACAGGATGAAAAACATGCTGCCTTTTAAAACCACTATTAAAAAGCTTGCACAGATAAATGAACAACCCAATATTACAGCACAGTGAGTGTGCTTACATGATTTCTAAGATCAAAAAAATGGATGGATGAACAGCTTTATCCAAATAACTTCTGAGCAGGTTTTTTTCTGTGTAATCTAAAGAATTCTTATCAGCTGTGTTGCTTGCTGCTTAACAGAAGTGAGCATTGACACATTATAAAAAATCACTTTGTTATCCAAGCACAGAAATTAATTTTATGTCCACTCCTATCAATGCTTTAAAATTTTGGATCACTGTATGTGATTTCAGGAAACCCAGAAGCCCAAACTGCAACTGTAATTGCACATATATGGTAAAACTTTCTGAAAGTCCTTTCACAGATTTTTTTTTTTTTTTTAAATGGCCATTAGGGGCAGGGAATTAATGAGTAGGAGTTTACTATGATGTTTAACGCAAGCCTGGCCTCTAGAGGTGATAAATGAGTTGTCCACCTTTCAAACACAGATAAGCTATGTTCTCAAATTGTTTTGGTGCTTATACTACAGATTTACTGCTTTTGCTAAGTTAAAATTATATTTTTAATTATAGAAAGATTTGGCAGTTGTTTCTTAATTTTAATTGAGTTGTCAAGTTCCTCTACTAAAACCAATCCTTAATACAGGTGCAAATTCGACCTTGGAACCTAAGTGACAGTGACTTTGTGATGGATGGGTCTCAGCCTTTGGATCCAAGAAAAACTATCTTTGTTGGAGGAGTTCCACGGCCCCTTCGAGCTGGTGAGTAGAAGGAAAAAGTAGGCCATGTACTAGGGGGTTCCAGATTAAGCAGAAAAGATGAGAAAAGATATATAGTATATGTAAAAGAGCAGAAAATATACTTGGTCTTTTCCAAAGATCATAGCTCACTTTCTAAGTCTGTATTTTGTAGACATGAAGACACTAACTGTGAACTTTTTATATCTTTTAAATAGGTTACTAATTAGGATTTTCAGTAGAAACAGTTTTCCCCAAGTTTGCCTAATATCCTAGAACTTTGCTGATTTTTTTTATAATGTATACCATCTTATTTCTAACCCTGATTTGCTTGCTGAGACACAGACAAGTTCCCCTTTCCTTTGACTAGAAGACAAACTTTTCCCAGCCCCTTTTGAAACCAGTTCCAACTACAGCTCTATGACTTCTCTTTCCCTTTTTCTCAACCCTAACCCTAATTTTTCCATGGAGCTGTAGACAAAGCCTCTCAGCCATTGTCCAGAAAAAACGTTTCTCCCAGCCCAGGTCTCTTGATGGTCCCACTCTGTACTGAAGACCACTTTCCAGACCCATTCCTAATGTACCTCTTTTTCTTATTCTTTTTCCTTCACCCTTAACTCTTTTTCTTCACTTTTATTTGCAGAACCATAGACAAGACTCCTTAGCCTATGGTCAGAGGAAAGATTTATCCCAGCCACAATATCCTGGCAGCCCCCACTTTGTTTTGAAGGCACCTTTTTAGCACAGCTCCCAACTGTAGCTCAACATTCTTTTCTTTCTTCCTAACCCTTATGTTTTCGGTGAGCCAATGACAAGATCACAAAGCAAACTGAAACATTTCTCCTAGCTAGGTCTTTAGGCAGCCCTTGCTTCCATTTAGTAGTCCCTCTCCATCTTCATTCCAAGTCAGCTGCATGGTTTTTCTTTTTCATCCTCTCTACCCTAATCCTAATTTTCCAGGGCTGTAGTAGATGAGGCCACTCAGTCATTGTCTAGAAGAAAGACTTCTAGATCAGGTTTCCTGGTAGCCCTCACTTTCCTTTGACAGCCACTTTCCAGCCCACTGCAACTTCAGCTCCTTGCTTTATCTTCTAATTCTTTTGGGAAGCTGTATGTAAGGTCCCCCAGCCATTGCTGACAGTAAGATTTCTCCAAACCCAGGTTTCTTGGCAGCTTTCACCTTCCTCACCATCTTAAAATAAGGCATAATTGTAAGATGGTAATTATGTAAATAGCAACAATTAAACATTATCTTATTTCTAATTATAGCCTTTATAAAACTGTATATCATTTGGCCTGTCATAGATCATATTTGAAATGCATTACATTTGAAAACCGATGCCTTTAAATAGTTAACTTCTCCAAAGCAAATAGTTTCCAGTTATTCTTGTTTGCAGCTTGAAAGACCTGATACATAAGTTTTTACTAAGATGTCTGAACACTGCTTGGTTTCCTTGCCCTGGAATCCTGTATATTCTTTGTCTACTCTTTGGCAAGAGAAGCTTACTGGAACTACTATCGTAAATGTTTTGAAGTGTTCCTGATGTTCGTTCCGTACTGTCACTTTCTGAGATCATTACCCAAATGATGATTCCAAGTCATTAGAAAGCAGAAGAATCTACCAGTCACTACATTATGCTGATAGTATTCCCTAACCGTTTGGAGCAAGAGTGTTATCTGGTTTGGTAGAATGAGTTTTGCTCATTGCAAATGGACAAATTAGCATATGGTCTTCCCCTAATGTGATGCACGCATTTATACAAACACACACACATACTTAATTTAAAAGTTGTCTCTACGCTCTGTATAACTGACTAGTGAGAATTTGTAAGAACTACAAGGATTTCAATATTTTGTATATCTTTTTATCTTGGACAGCTAAATTTCAACTTGCTACTGGAAGTGTTTTCACACATTAGCATAAAAAAAATGGCTGACTTGGCATGGCCTGTACAGGTCCCATTATCTTGCTTTGTGAGGGTCTGTCCCTCATCCATCTGACAAATTTGTTTGCCTATCAACTTTTACAGAGGGCTTGGCTCGATGACCATACATCTTTGCACAGTTTACATGTCTCTTTCTTTTCCACTTCCTTCAGTTCTTTCCCTTAACTTTCCTCCTGTATGTTTCTTCAGTCATGCATTCAGCCTGTCCTATTTTATGAATGATATTTATAACTTCTTTAGAGTTATCCTTAGTGTCAGAAAAAGCAAAAACCATTTTAAAAGATCCACAATCATGTTAATGTTCTACAAAAACACTAAGTTAAGCTGCACCCAAAATGTAGGCTTGCTTTAAGTGTAGTAACTTCTCATGTTTCACAAAATTTTGTTTCAAATGTAAAACACTTCCATAGCGTCTTTTCAACCTAGTACTTAGGGCAAAATTTCAGATTCTAAATACAGGAGTAGCTTTAAGTGATCTTATATGTAAACTAGCATTAACAAGCCTGGCTGGAGCTTGGGGGGATCCTGAATACCTAATCCCAAATACCAGAGCTTTAATTTACAATATGATAAATTCTAAAACAGTTGACCTGATACCTACTTTAACAATGTAACTCTGCATTTTTTTTTTTTTCACACTTCAGTCACACCAAGTTTCTTTTTACAGATTCTGTTTTTTGCCTTTATGTTTTGCTGTAATTTATGTAGGGTTGATTCAATCTGTTAAAACCAATGTTTGGGTTTACAGTTTTAGATTTTGGAAGACAAATATGATAAGGCATATTGTGCTTTTTTTTTAATGCAACAAACCAAACACAACAGTATTGTTTTTGTTAAATCTGTAATATTTAACAATTGACTTCTTGCAGTTGAATTGGCAATGATTATGGACCGTTTGTATGGAGGTGTCTGCTATGCTGGCATTGATACAGACCCAGAGTTAAAGTATCCAAAAGGTGCTGGCAGAGTGGCTTTCTCCAATCAGCAGAGCTATATTGCTGCTATCAGTGCTCGCTTTGTCCAGCTCCAACATAATGACATTGATAAACGGGTAAGTAAAATAGCATGGAACAGAACGGTCGTTACAAAACTGTACAGAAATGAAAAGCATCCTTATATTAATAATGTGTTGGAGAACACTGTAACCTCTCTGTTCTTCAGATGACATTTGTTAATTATTTAAAGCTTATTTAAGCAGCTAAAGCAGAGTGAAAAAAATATATCTTAGATAACTGTTAAGCACTATAACCAGAAGATATTTGGTTGTAAGCTCACTTGGTTTTGGTTTGAATTCTGAAGGTCAAACACCATAGAATTTCCCAGCTTCTTTCTCCTCCTTTTGCTGTGGTTTGCTCCTTTGTGCATCAACAGCTTTTAGTTAGTGGCTACTTACATAGCTTCTGGCATTTCTGCTATTAGGCAACATATTCTCTCAGCAATGTATATCTAGACTTGAGGTTCCTAAAACAAAGGCTTATTGTAATAGGTAATGCTGACCTCAAAAGTCTCGAGAATTATTTAACCAAAACCAAATGCCAACAGATGCTTGAAAGGCAAAAGGGGGGAAAATGTTCAGTCCATATGAAATCCTGGTTTCTAAAGGACTTTTCAAATACAGAGTGAAGTTAAGGTATTTACTGAAATCTGAGTTGGAGACATTAAAAGAAAACATTACTTAATTCCCAAGATATTTTTTTTTCCTTTAGACCTTCTGTCTTAATCTCTTGATTACATGCACAAATAACACCTATGTTTTTGAGGACCTGGCATCTAGAATTATTCAAAAGAACATACAGCATGCACTTCTGCTATGTATTTTTACAATAGGGATGACTTGTTTTGTGCTTTATCTAATATAAATTGTTTCTTAAGAAGTCAGCTTGAGAGGTATTGGGGTGTGCCTATTATGTGCAGTATACATATAAAAACATGCACCTGCGAAGTCTAAGCTATCTATACATTCTCTTTAAAAACATAAACTGAACCTTTAGTCAGATTAGATGAGGTCATGGAGTTGTAAATCCTCAAACTATTTCTCTGTGGTGCTACTCTACCTCATGATTTTAACTAAGACAAGGCTGTTCCTCAGTATTTCTTGTCTATTTCTGAAAAATTTTAGAGAGGCTAAGAAGATTAATTCTGGAGTCTTAATCACAGTGTTGAACCCTTTGAGATTTATATATCAGCTATGCTTAAAAACTTGGGTTTTTTTCTAAGCTTTAGGATACAGTCATAAATTATGCTAGCTGATAGTTTTTTCCATCAATCAGTACTTTTCCCAGTTGGTTGATAAATAATTTAAGTTTACTTAATTATCTTTTATCTGTTTTATAAATAGGTTTGTCTGTGAGTTTGTAGAAGTATTAAGTCTGTTAATCAGTCCTTAAATATTAGTTTTAAAATCTAATAGATTGAAATCCCTGAATCGTACAGCATACATTCTTAAAATTATTTCACATTAACCAAAACAAGAAAAGGAATGAGAGAGAGAATCTACTTCAGACCTTCACAATTCATGCTTTGGAAAAGTGAGTAGGTAGGGATCTGGAGATGTGCTAGACATTGGACCTTCTTTTTTCCAATTTAATTTGAGACAGTGCTGTTTTATTTTACATGATACTTCTAGTTTTCGTGGTAGGGCATCTGATAAGCAAAATGGCAGTTATTCAGACTTGTTCCATGCCACACTAATCAGTGTAATTTAAAAAAAAAAAACAACACTGGGAATTGTAGCTGTTCCATAGGCTAGAAATATAATTCAACAGATAAGCTTTACTTCAAATGACTTAAAATTTATTGAAATGTGATCAGGATAAGCTAAAGTAAAAGTCAGCATAAAGCTTTTTTGTATAATATTTCTCATTTTTCAACTTAATATCTCATTCTGTGTTTCTTTAATACTGCATGTATTTAAGCATAGTTTCTGGAGTCACATTTTCCTTGCAATGTACAAATATTGCCAGACCAGCACTTGTGCAGTTACAGCAAAATTATTTATAAGTATGTATATTTCAATCTTTTCTATTTCTTTTAATGTAGTTGGCTGTACTTAACCACTTTATAAATAGCATCATAGAACCGTAAGAATTACACATGCATAAGCTAATGATTTCCCCAGAATAAATAAACCCTCAATTTAAATATGTAGGCTTGATTCTTAGGAACAGACACAGAGGAGGGAACTCACATGTTGTCAACTTCTCTAATAGTATTATTGCAAGTGCCTTGTCATGCTGCATCAACTTGTGTTCAGTGCAAGTACTTTAAAAGCAAAAAAAGAATTCCAGTCCTAAGATGTTTACAAGTGAGTGTAGGATAAAAGCGAGCAGCTCTCCAGCCTATTTGTAACTGATAGCAAGGCTATAGTTGGAACAACTATGAAATCTTACTACATTTCTACAGCTAAAAAGCTTTGGATATTGATTTTTTCCAGCATAAGGCAGAGTATTTAATAATACAAGTACATTTAATCTTGTTTAATTTGAATCTTCTCTTCCTTTATTAGTCTGATCCTGCATTTTGCAGTTCACAAAAAACAATGAAACAGAAAAACTTCTCTGGAAATCTCTGAAACTCACCAGACCTCTGAAGTTTAGAAATATAATTTTGTTCTTTATCGTTTTTCTTCCTAAATGCTGCGCTCTCACACCCTGCCCCTGTAACAACTGTATTTGCATTCCTGGAGGTTTCTTAGCAGCAGAATCCTTATGGATGCTATGTTTACTGTACTTCCATCTTAGTGTTTTCACATACCTAACTTTTCCAAGAAATGTTGACTAGTTATCCAAGCATACCCTTCTTTCTTGAGATTTTCTAACAAGTAAAGTGATTGGTATGAAAATTTAACTACCAACCTCTTTGAGTTAATCCAGCATCAGTTGAAAACCTTCAGTAGAGTCAGAAGAATTAAAATATTGTTCCTTCTATTCATACTTAGCAAAACTATTTTGTCTCCTTACAGTTATTTTTCTTATTCCTGGTGCAGGTGGAAGTGAAGCCATATGTGCTGGATGATCAGATGTGTGATGAATGCCAGGGCACTCGCTGTGGTGGAAAATTTGCTCCATTCTTTTGTGCCAATGTTACCTGTCTGCAGTATTACTGTGAATACTGCTGGGCAAGCATACACTCTCGTGCTGGGCGAGAGTTCCACAAACCACTGGTAAAGGAGGGAGGTGACCGGCCCCGCCACGTCCCGTTCCGCTGGAGCTGAACCCCAGGTCTCACCCAGCAACAAGTACTGGAGTAGATAAAATCGAGTGAAATGAGAGCGCTGCCTCAGGGCTTAGTGTTCTGGAAATCTGTGCATTCGTCCTTGACTTTAATGAAGATATGGGTCTTTTTATTACTATTATTATTATTATTTACAGTCACATTACTGAACTCAGTGTCCAGTATAATACAAACCGGCAGAGTGTAACTGTACTGATTTTGCACTTTGATTCACACAAACATCTGCTTGGTACCTTAATTTCCTACACAAGACTTGTCACTAGTGACATTATGTAGACTGCCATTCTCAATCAGCCTTCACTGGGTTGATGTGTATGTGATGAAGATTTTTTTATTATAATTATTTTTATTTTTAAACTGGAGCATGCACTTATTTTCAGAAATTTAGACTTGCCCCTAGCAGATGACTTACCAAAGGTAATATTCACAAGTAGGTGGCAGATGTAGCAAAAACTTAAAACAGATATTCAGCAATCATTAGTTTGGGTCATTTAGAGTAGTAATAACCCTTAAAGAAAATAAGCCTTTAGTTGCTCTCCATTTTGACTTGTAAGGATGATACCTCATAAGCTGGATCAGACTTTTTTTTCTTCTGTTTTGCTGAGGGGTTTTTTTTTGTTTGTTTTGTTTTGTTGGTTTTGTGGGTTTTCTTTTTTGTTTGTTTTTTTTTGTTTGGTTGGTTTTGGGTTGTTTTTTTGTTGGTTTTTTTTAGGTCTTTTAGTGTTATGTAAATGTATGCTGCAATAGCTTTTGCTGCTATTAAAATGGTATTACTAATACCATAATACTCTATTCAGGCTAGGGTATCAATTAAAACAATGAATATGTGATTAAAATAGTGATGGCTGCTGAAAGGAGATCAGTATAGCATACAGAAAAGCTTCCAAGGAAGGTCAATATTTTTTGACTGCATGTTTACTTAATCAGGTTGCTGCATGCAATAAATTTTATATATGTCTAATATAAAACCTGCCCACAATGCACAAATTATGAATCTACGTAGGCTACAAAATACTCAGTAACAAAAAAAAAATTGATTACTGACTGGAGGAAGGCATGCCTCAATAAATGTAATGCTTCTGAAATTAGGATCAGCCCATTACAGAATGACCTATACTACAACAAATATAAAAACTAGCTGTAGGATATTCTTAAAACAAATTTGTGGATGGTAGATGAAGTACTTTGCGGTGCTCTGTTATATATCGTGCAATTTATTTTATATAGTAAAGTGATTATGTCTAGTACTGTGATCAAACTTAACTGTTAAAGCCTCTGTATCCAACATTAACACATTTTTGACAGTTCATAACAGGTACATAAACAGAAATGAGCTCTTAGTTACAATCTCTCTCCTAATGCTTGCATCATTTATGTAGCTGCAGACCTTGTCCAGAAAACCAAAGAGCTCATGCTAGCATACATACACTACCGATTAGATAGTCTGTCAAACTAATAAACTAGGCACATTTAAGAAAGTTAGGAAAAAGTGGTGCTAAAGAAATGTCTGCATATTAAAGTAACATGAGATGTCTGCTCTGTGGATGTGGCGTTATCTCTCTAATCCCTGGATGTATCCTGTGAAGCTTGAATACAATTAAGACCTGCTAACACAGTGGACATTTTTTTAGCATGAACTATGGGGCTGCAGATAGCATATAAACACACTTGGTATACTAATGATTGTGAGAATATGTACACTTTTTTTTTCCTCCTTTGTTTTTGCAGTTCTGGGGACAATCTGACTGGATATGACACCGCATAGTAGATTTAAATGTTCTGGGTTTTGTTTGTGGTGAAGTCCTTGCTTGTGTCTGATTTAGTAAGTTGTTTTTCCCAATGTTCAGTTGCAAGTATTGGCTTTGAAAGGATTTTTTCTGTTTTTGGAAAAAAAAAAAAAAGAAAAAATAGTTTTTTACTGGTTTAAAATGCTTACTATAATTATCCCTTTTGAAGTTACTTCTGGGCGTTTTTGTGATATTGCTTTTCCCAGCCCAGGTGTCTTTTCTGTTTTTTTTCATCTGTACAAGACATTTTGTTATGCACTACTTTTTGTATCTAGACAGTTTTCAACAGTCGGCTGATGATTTTTTTTAAAGAAAAAGGCATGCTTTCTGACTGACATGATCTTTTGCAATACCTCAATTTTGAAATATAGGAAAGAAAATGATATTTTCTAAGTAAGTTTATTCAGAAAAATATATATTAATTTAATTCTGCAAGAAAAATGATTTAACAGATGGGTAACTTTATTTTTTTCATGCTTATTTGAGTTTTTTTGAAAATGAAGAAGTTAGAGCTTTATAACTGTAATATTAAAGATCATAGCTAAACTACAGAAATCTACCTAATTATGTGAAAGAAGTAAACCTTTTTGAAGAAATACCCCTCTTTCATGTAGAAAAATACCCCCAGAGAGAAAGAGAGAGAGAGAGAAGCTGGAAAATGTACAATATAGCATAATGTTGGATTAAATCTAAAACAAAATCTTCATAAAGAACAGGTGTAAACACAAACTCCATTTGGTGCTGAAAGTTGTGAATAGAAGGTGAAAAAATATTTTCCCTTAATTTGTATATTTATAATCAAGTGTGATTATGCACGACTGACCAGAATTGTGAGAGTTCTTCTGTTTGTATTTTTTTAAAGAGAACTTTTTTTAGTTTATTAAATTATGACATGCTCCCTTTTGTTTTGTAAATGAATGTGCCCCTGAGTTGTTAATATGTTATATTAAAAGAGGGTCCTTCAAAAAAAGTTATTTTTTAAAATATGGAGTTCTGAACTGCAACTTGACTAAGAAGCCCCTGGGTACAACAGGTCCTATTGTGGCCTTTTCTGATGTGAGACTTGAACTAGTCGATTTTTTTGAAGGCTAACCTAACCTCGACTATTTGTTGTTATGTGCAATACTGTTTGTACTGTTTGTATAAAAAAAAAGAAAAATGAAAAGAAAAAAGGCATAAATCTTTATTGCAGATTTATTTTCATTGCAGACTTTAGACATTGTGATTCACTAAAATCATTTTTCTACTGTCAAATATGTACCTTTTCTTCATGCTGGTATTTTTTCAATAGTAATGTAGCCTTTGTACTGAGACAAATTTTCATTGTTATTTTTAGAAAGATTTTTTGCTAAGAAAAAAATTAAACATATTTACATATTTTTCATTTTTATTTCGTATTTTCTTTAAGGAGTGCTTTCTCAACCATTAATATAGTTGTTTCTGGGAGAGACTTTCATATCTGGTCAATGTCATTAATATTATTTTGTATTTTTACTTGGAATAAATTAATTTTATGATGCTAATTCTTTAAAAGTTTATTTTTTTCATTTTCAGTTATTTTTGAAGCTAAAATCTTTGTAATATTGTTACTAAAGTGTCTAGTTTTTTGAAATGCAAAGCTTTATGTATTAACTTGCTGATGTGGTTTACAATAGTGTGGCAATGATGAAAATGGTTGGTTATGTAAAGTGATTGGAAAATTGTAACAAAGAATTGGGCAATAAAATGACAGAATGAAGCAGAAAAAATGTGATATTTTGAAAAGCCTTTTCCTTTATCAAAATGATTTAGGGAGATAATAGGGATGTCACAGTACCAGTTCGCTGTCTAGATTTATACACCACCAGTGTTGATGAAATACTATTGCCGTTATAAGGAACTAAATCTATTGAAACAATGGGTTTTTGACCCTGCCCATTCAGCATAATGCTCCATTAGTTTTCTCGTCATGAACTCAATAAACTCTCTTTTCAATAGTCTTAGATTGAACCTCCTAAAATATATATTCTTCATTGTATTTTGCCACTGTGTTATTTATTTAATTAAATTGACCCTTTCCTGCACAACTTCCTTCCTGCATATGTTTATCAGTGGCAGCATGGAGCAGACTGTAGGTACCCACATCATTTTCAAATGAAATTACCACATAGTGTTGGTAGCTGCCTAGTTAATGCAAAATAATGTATGTCCATTTCCTGGTAGCAATGCAGTAACCTATATTGCCACCATGTCTGAACATCTGTTCAGCTTCTTTGTCTTTCTCTGTTCTTCTCTGCCTCTCTTGTGTCTTTGTCCTTTTTTCTTTTGTATTGGCAACACTAAATGCCAATATCAGACCACGTTTCACTTCACCTCCATTTACATCACCTTCGTTTCCCTATGCAGCCAGAAGAAACCCCTTCCCGAAGCCAGTGACCCTCTGTTCTGGCACCTGAAACAATCCAGACTAAAACTGGTGTTGCGTAAACAGGGCATACAATGACTTTCTCTAGACAAAGCAATTACTTCAAGTTATTGATGACCTTTTAGACTAACTTATGCTAAAGTATTAGAGTGGCTCATCTGTAACTTGCGGAAAGATGTGTCCAGAGTTGGTCTATTGTGTATCCTCTGTGTGTTCAGTTCTGTAAGTAATGTATAGACTAGATCAAATAGTGAAGTAAAATTTAGACTCAAATTAGGTACTACTGGTTGGAATGTATGCAAATTGCAAACAAAGGAGATTAAGGAATGAAGAGGGAATAAAAAAATTCCTGCTAAGTGGTACAAAGTTTATGCTTATATTTCTGCCTACATGCTTGTATTTTATAGCCTGCTAGCAAGGCATGGGCTAAAACAAATTGTATTGCAAATATGCAGTTAGCAAATAACTTTGCTGATTTCACTATCTGTTAGAGTAGTAAAAAAAAGAAAAATATGAAAAAAAAAAGGCGCTTAACTGGGAAAAGCTCCCATGTTAATATTTCAGTATTGTGACATCTCTACTTGCAAGGTATGAGTGAAAGATTAGTCACAGATTTGTAGAAATGTCTCTTCTGTTTAATCTGGCTTGTATGTAGTTGCTTTACGCTAGTTTGTATGATGTCAGCTAAACCCTTTTTCTTTTCCTTCCTTTCTTTTTTTTTTTTTTTAAACCAAACTTCTTAATCTCTGCTGCTATAGTGTTCTATCATACCACAGAGTATTTTATATTCATGTTAGTGACTACTCTATACCCCAAATGGGTAGCTGGTCAGAAATCACATTGGTCACAATTCTGATATATTCAAATTTACATGAGAAAAAGTTTAGCAGTAAGTAGAAAACCAGGGTGCTAATAAAAGATAATTTTGGCTCTTTTTTTTTTTTCCTGGACATAGTTCTGTTGGGGTATAAAGTATTAGGTATTTGTAATTTTACTGTCAAAATAATGAACATAACTTTTAGAGCATTCACAGCTAAGATCTCTGTACTTGTTTTTCAACTAATTTTAAATGTACTGTATCTTTTATTACATGTTCTCTTAGATTGTTTTTGCTAGTAATTCTAACAAGGCTTCTTCCTTTTTGGCTTGGACTAACGCTTGTATGGAACTGCAGTACTGTGACTAAACATGGAGCTCAATGCTGCTATTGCTTACAACTGCTTAAACTTTGTAGTTTGGACTTTATTTTTTTCTGTAATAACTTATTAAATATAGTTGTATGAAGTACTGATATTTGTCATCCTTTGCACATGCTAAGGAAATCTTGGGATATGCATTATGGGAATGTCAACTAACCCCAAATCTTGTACTGGAAAACTGTTTACACCAGATAAGGTTAAGCAAATACACACCTTACATGCACACAAACTATCTTTTCTAATTACATGATAATTCAAGTTTATGGTCCATTTATGTTTTCTCTCTAAAATGGAAAAGCCACCCTTAATAAGGTGTGTATTATGCTAAGCCAAAGGTAAATACAAAAATAAATACTATGGAAATATTTCTGAGAATGTAGCTTTCCCCACCAAAGGCAGTATCAAGTGCCTTGAAAAAAAGGAACTATTGAATTACTTTATCTGAATTTAAGAAAAATTGCTGGCTATCTTATATTGCACTTCCTTATTAGCAGTTTAACAATGGCTGCAGGCTACAGATTCAACTGATCAGTTAAAGAAAAAAGCACTACAACACTAGTTTCTGATGGTTTCTATTTTAAGAATAGGAGACAATTAAAGCTTAGCGATACAGCTGTTTGGAACTCTACTGAATACTTCCTTGAAAAAATGTGAATTCTGCTATGTCAGGGAAAGTGAAGACCACAGGAATAGTGTGTTCTATGTCACTGCTTTCTTTCAATGTCTACATAAATGCAGCTCAACAACCCTGCTGGAACAATCAGCACTAGAAATTACAGGTTGACTTCAACGTATGTGTTCCACTTAAACAGGAACTGCCTAGGATTACACTAGAAATTAAATGCCCTTTGGAAACTGTATGAAAAGTTGATGAGGTTATGTGTTGACTAAGTATTATGTATGCTCCCTCAGCATGCAGAGCCCTATGGCTTGTGTTACGCTATTTTATCCTAACATTACCATGTGCAATACCTCATACACATTGAAGAAGAAAGTTTGGATGCCAGAAAAGAAAGAGAATGCTCTGGCATGGACTTGTTTTCAAACTGATAGTGAATAACCCTGACTCTTAGGAGAGTGGTCTACTGACTGTTCTTCCAGAAGTGGTTTTACAAGACAGTGATCTGTAATAGGAATTCTAGTAGTAAATAAATGTATGAGAACTTGTAGGCTTCTGGTTACTTCAGAGTTAAATTTGAGAAGGGAGTTCTTATAAACACCTTCCAATTAATGAGTGTTAAACTGCTTATTGTAGCTTCTCACTGTACAAAGTTCCAAGTCCATCTGGACAAAAATCAGTCTGGGTTTACCCCCTTCCTCTATTACAGAAAACAATTGTGGGAGGAAGCACAGCCTCTCTGGAACTTCTAATCCCAAATCCTTCCATTACTGCATTACTGATAAAGTAAGCCATTCCACTTGTAAGGTACTGATGCTAACAATTTTCCTTCTCCAGCTGATAGCAGCATTTAACTCAGACATTGCTTGCATTAAAAAAAGGTTGCACTAATTTAATTTAAACCAATGTACTTAAGTAAGTACAAAAGGCTGCATGGCCTCTTTTGCTTCTGGTTTGTATGTGTTACTTTTGCTAGGCTTAAACTGAACTAAAATAGCTACCTATATGACTACTGAAACTTGTGTATTACATCTATTTAGGCACGCTTCTAAGCTAAACATCTTTGTCCTCAAGGCACCAAAGCAACACGTCACCCCTCACACAGACCTGCAGAAAAGCCAAAGCTTAGCTCTTAAAAGCCATAATCTACTTTCCTCATGTTTAGCAAAAGCTAAACAGCATGAGCACACAGGGAGAATCACTGCATTCTCTCCAAGAGATCAACCAGAGAACAGATTTTAAAACAAGCAATGTATTCATATGTTTTCATAAAAATGGTACTAGCTGCTTGAAAAAAAACGTTACACCACACAATTCTGTCCTGTGTTCATAATAAAGTTGCATACACCAGATGCACACACAAACTACGCCAGTTCAAATGAATTTTCTCTCTCTCTCTCTCTCTCCCCAGTGGCAAGCAAGGTTTTGCAAAGTTTATCTTGGACTGACAAACTCTACCTAGAGCAACTTGAGAAGGAAACATGATAAAAGTCCAGAAATCTCCCCCTTTTCCCGTTTTGGAAGGAGAAATAAAATACCAGCAAGTGTAAAGTCATATAGCAGGTCCTTGGCAATAGTTAGGACAATTGCTCATGCTACCTCACAAATGGCACAGTAGCTTCCCAGTGTGGCCATGCCAGCCATTACTTGATTAGCACGATAGGCACTTGGGGCTAAACCAGTAAAACCAGGTACCCATTTGCTACTTTTAGGTGCCTGAGTGACGTTTACTTGCTACCAACATCCTAAAATCCCCTTTGAGCTGCTGCCTAGCATTGCTTGGGCCTATGTTTTTGTGAACAAGAATATGTACAACTGCTTGTGTCTTAACACCTCCAAATTGTTCAGTAACCCAAGATCTACTTAAGATTCTCAGGGTATTTCCCTGTATTTTTTTTCACCTGCAGGCCTAAACACTTGCAAACATATTTACCAGACCAAGTTTCACATAAAGGAGAACAGTGGTGTATTTCTCCTTCTCTATCCAATAGCCTGAGTGGTTAAAACAGTTGGCATTTTAAAATTTTTATTATTTTCTGTTTCCAAATTTCCTGCACTATGGAGCAAGGACTAAACCTTTTTGCTCTTAGTTGTAGGAACTACTCTATTTTGTGACACATACTTTGGTCTCTACCAAGTGAAGAAAAATAGTTTCTGGAACAGCACAAGCATCACCACTAAGGTAAATAATCAAAATAGTTGTTCATAAAATTACATGTATCAAGATAGTGCCCTCTGATACACCTTCTTGACTTCTTTGCCAGCTTCAACATTTACTCCAGACCCACTGAAATAAAAGTTTGAAAGAGAGAGATAGCACAATTAATATGCAGAATAATTCTGTAAAATACTGTAATCTGTATCTGCGAAGATACAACTTGTGATCTCATCTCATCTTTCCTCCAAGATCTTTGGCTTTCAAAGTTACAAAAAGGCCTCTAATCTCATTGTCAGACTACAGAGCATGATCTGAGTCAAATAAAAACCACATGAAATTCTGAGATGGACAAAAATCTTGTTCATAATGTAACTAAGCCCTCCAAATGTGCCTTGTGCATATTGTTGCAGTCAGAGCCTGCATCACAGAATCACAGCGTACACTCATGTGCCAGAAATGTCCTGCTATGCATTCTGCCTCTACTTTTCTTATTTCTGACTAGACTTGCATGCTATCTTTGGGCTTTTTTCCAATTTCATAAATTGTCACCAGTTTACAAATGAATGAAAAACAATGGTAACATTTCTTTGCTCCATTTCCACAAAGTTTAACCTGTCACAGAGCACCAAAGTAATACTGGAATCTTAGTAAGACTATGTTGCACAATGGGGACGATTCTGCCTAAAGCAAACATTTGCAAGGGGTAAAATTCAGAGTAGTAACAACTTATTCTAGAAGGCAACTACATTCTCACTTAAAAGACAGTGCTAACGACATATATGCATTGTGCATTGTTTGTTGTGTTTTTTTCTCCAATCACTACCTGTTGTATAATTTGTCGCAGCTCAGAATTGGACAGTTTTACTACTGAACACGTACATTTGTATCCCTTCATCTGCTGCTTGCAATGACAAAAGGAAAATATCAACCCATGAATGAACATAAACAAAACATTTTCCCCCTTAAAAACTTGCTACTTATATTACAAAATGTAAATACCTTTAGACAACAGCAACCAACATGTTACCTCTATATAACAAGTTTCTTAAATGGTGAACACATTGTTGTGAAATTGCTTGCTAATCAAAATAGTATGCAATATGAAAGGCCAAGAAAATGCATAAAAAGGATAGAATATTGTTCCCACTACTTTAAAGACAGAATTCTGTTTTACAGACTTCAGTAGGATACCACTTCACCAGAAAATGTTTCAACTTTCACCCAATTCTCATGGGCTCCAGCTTTAGACAAAACACTAATGTTACTCTGGTTACTTTCTTATGTTACAGTCTATCTAAACCTGCTCTAGTCTAGGAAATGCCTAATCATTGCTTCCTACCCACTGATGAACTTACTTAATTGAACCTAATGACCTGCAAGTGCACATTAGCAAAGGTGAGGTGAGAAGAAATGGAGAAAGGTTAAGTAGTCCACTTTATCTCCATTTTAATTAATGTTTTATCTAGAAAAATTTCAGTCACTCTGGCTGAAGTAGTATTTGATACCTATTATGACATAAACTCAGAAATAGTACAGGAACCAGAAGCAAAAGCTCCTCCCTCCCAAGTGGGTATCCAAAGTTTTCAATTAGTAAGTCGAACCTTTGCTCCCTCTTAGCCCAGAAAGTCTTGATTTGTTTTATATAAAGTGGAACAACAGAAAGCAAAAGCCTTCCTCCAGCTTCAGGCAGCATAACACAAGCTAACTACTGTCATGAGCATTAAATGCTCTGTGTGATAACCCACCCTGAAAAGCAACTAAATTAGCCAATGCTAAAGCACATTGGGTATCTCTACATCACATTTACTGTACAGGTGCCTAACTCACAGACATGGATTATGCTCTGGCCACCATGAACTAAACTATTAGACAAAGTAATGCTCAAATTCACACCACCTACATAACTTTGTGGATTTGGCTTTGTGACCTTGACCCTTTTTTCCTCATCAGTTGAGATTTTTTCATCTGCTGAAATGTTTACATTAGGTGCTTATATTGTTCTGTTCAAAGATGCTAAATACTGATGCTTGACCACAGCAGAAAAAATATACTATGACAAGCACTGAAAAAAAGACCTGCCACACAGAGGAAAATAACACTGAAGCCTCAAAATGCTGAAGAACCTGCATCCTATGAGGTAAAATACGAAACAAGTGATAATGCAAATCACACACAAACAACCCTAAAAAGGACAAAAAAGCAAATCCAGAGCTAGACTGTTCTAGCACTTCTCTGTCAAGAGTTTAAAGGCAGAGAATTACCATTACTTTACGGCCATGTAATGAAAGCACTACCCCCCACAGCACATAGGATATAAACATGACAAACTGTAATGGTCTCTCTCCGATTATTACAAAGCAGAAGTCCACAGCTGTGATTCTGGGACATATTTTCCCAATGATCAGTCAGCAATTTGGTTATGCTTTGTTCTGGAAAAATCCTTAAGGTACCAGGAAATTTCAGTGCTAAAATTCTTTCAGTAATATTACTTCAATCACTGCCTTGAAAAATAATTTAATATAGACTATATAGCCAGAAGGCCAAAAAAACCCCTGTAGTCATGAGGAGGTATGACTTACTGAGTCTGCAAATCTTTACATCATTATATAACTCAGTAACTCTTGTATCTAACTCACTGCTGCATAATGGCTGTTGATAGCTAATCCTCAGTGAAGCTAGGTGTTGTATGAGACAAAGAAAAAGGAAAAACAAATGGTAAAATACGTGGAAGCCTCTGCATTTGTCAGACTATTCACACAAAATATATAAAAAACCCCTAAATTTTAAATCCACATCCATCCTATGAGTCTGGACTCCACTGTACAGAGTGTATGGAGTGTAGAATAAGTATGTAAAGTAAGAGGAAAAGCAGAAAATTGTGGGGGAGGATGAATCTCTCCTGCAGTTTAGCCTTTTGTTAACAGCATCTGAGACATAAAAAGGGACTGTTCATAGAAAATGTAGTTCAGTATGCCTTTTAGCAGAGCAACTGCAGCCCTGAACTGAAGATGCCTGCCACTGCTCTGAAGTAGGACAACGATTTCTGTTTGGAAAAGGATTTTAAGGAACACCATTTCTGTCTTGTTCTTGATTTCTTATTTCTGAAGGACATATGAGGCTAGATGGGTGAAAATGGCCTCTCCACTGAGGAATGACACCAGAAATAGGACAAGGCTACATGAGCTTCTCCTTTTGCTCTTTTAGATACTATTCAAACTCATGCTCTCCTAACCTAATTTGAGTAGAATTTAGAACTATATTTATAGCAGCTTTTCCACTCTGGAAACTGCCTTCACTTGCAGAAATTATGTTCTCTAGTAATTAAGTTGTATATTATTATAATATGCAGTATTGCCTCTGAGCAAAACAGTTTGGGCTAAGCCTGCCTGCTTTTGATCCCAATTTCCTAATTATTATGGATCAACCTCTCCACTTGTGTTTCTGTCAAGGGTGAAGAGTTCATGGTGATTGGTTGTGTCAGTTCTTTCACAGGGAAATTAAGCTGCATTCAAAATGCTGCAGGAGCTAACGCAGAGTCAGCAAGTGGCAGTGCCTTTCTATCAGAGAGTCCTCTTAAATCATGCTCTGAAGGAGGGATGTAACAGAAATAGCATTAGCCAGAAGTGAACACTTCATATCAAATACTCAAACTGAATCATTGCCCAATTCCTGAGCTAATTCCAAATACACTGTCAGACTAGAAATTTGGGGGGGTGGGGAGGTGTTGTCCTCAGTTTTGTGATCCTTGCAGAAATAGGACTGTGAGAACAACCTGTTGGCCCCAGGAAAGGGAGTCAGCGTGCTGTAGAGTCACTTAGTTGCAATACGCAAGTTCTGAAAACTTTGCCCTCTCAGCTTCCTAAAGCTCAGGCTGTACAGCTGAGCCAGAGCCCATGTGACTGTAAGTCTGCCCAGCTCCTGCTAAAATGAGTTCTCCCTGGCTCTCTTGAGCACACATACTGTTCCCACAGACTGAGCCTGTCATCACCAGCTGTACCACCTGCTTGGACTCCTGGGGCCCTTCTGCAACTCCTCCTATTACCAAGTAATTTACATGTTATAACCTTATCCTGGCAGCGGGACAAGGCAATCAGTGAAGACACTGCTTCTCTTTGGATCTGAAGAACATAATATCCCTCCTGAGGCATCAGAAGGTGACTGGTATCACCTCTCTGTATGAGCACGGTCCCAGCCTTGCTCTAGACTCTTACACACACCTCTCCTCAGATCATCTTCATTCCTAAGTATGAACAGAAGCTTTAACTGCAGGACTGCACAGCTGAGGAAAGGAGAGAGCAATACCAGGCTGTGCTGTCTGATACAACCCACAGAGCTATATGCTCCCATTTATTCTACAGAAGCCATGAAAATCTGTCATAAACTGCACCCCACTTCTTGCTGCTTTGCTTGGAGATAGTTGGGCTGCATCTGGGAACAGCTGTGGATTTTCTGACAGAGGAGACGCTAGCTACAGCTGACAGAACTCCCCAGCTACTTGTGGCTTTTCCTACTGCCTGGAGGAAGAGCTGAAGATGTGAAAGTCAGTCAGAAGGTAGTGGGGAGTGTGGTACCCATAGCTACAGGGTGCTCATCTACCCAGAAAATCTCTGATGTGAAGTTGCCTTCTGTACTTACAGACAACTGAAGGGCCCAAGCAGTACTGCAGGAGCTTAGGAGCTGCCTGTACTGATCAGCCAATGATTGTTGTAATTCCATCTCAGAGAGCTACCAGTCTCAAATGCTTAAGCAGGAGGCAAAAGAAATCTTATTTTGGCAACTGTGGAACAACTTGCCACATAGGAGAATTATTCTGGAATATGTCATAAGTCCCAGGAGAGGAGAAAGGGGTTGATGAGTGTATACAGCAGTGGCATGTATGGTCCATGGTGTGGAAAAACCTAGCACTGAACAAGACTCTTGTAAGAAAGGGCTCATGTCCCAAAACCTCAATGGTATAGGCAATGCCAGTTTTCAAAACAGAAAAGAGTTAAATACATATTTAATGAAATAGCAAGTAAGTTTATCTGATGCTCTTGGCTGGTAAACAACAAAAGTGCAGCCTCCCAGGAAAAGCAAGTCTATTGTTGCTTTTGCCATTCACCCATTTTGACCTGGGTCAGGCTGGACAGTCCACGCTTCAAGGGAAGGATGTGGTTAAAAGGGAAGGAAAAAGCCTGCAATGCAAGGCAGTACTCTCTCCCTATTATAGGTTGATTCTTCCACAGCCAGGGTCATAGTGGCAGATGGCCTGGAGACGTTTCCTAGTACCAGTGAGTACAAAAGAGTGAGTACAAAATAAAGATCCGACACATCCCTGCCTAGAGGAAAGGAGAAACTCCCTCATTCATCTAGGTTAGGGTGCAGTAAAGTGAAGGATCCATTTTTAAAAAAAAATCAGGACGAGGAATAGCACCATAGATTTTAATACATTTCTCTTACCTACAAATGTCTCAAACAGTCTTTCCTCTCCCCAAAGAGTTAAAACTGCTATATCTTCTCCTTTACAGCCCTGAATAATATTTATCTCATATATAGCATGGAGCTGATGTAACTTCATTCAAGTAGTGTTCAACTAGTTCAAAGGAGCTTACACATTTCTTTCCCAATCCCCGTGCAAAAGCAATTCCATTTCTAACCTGTCTCTTGGTTCTTATTCTGTACTGCCCTATTTAGGCTCTGTAAACTTCTGAACTTTGTGGAATAAGTGCCCAACTTTATAAAAGCTTCTGTACATTTTTGCAACCTAGCTAACAAGTATCAGCTTTAGCAATACATATTGCTTAGCCTCTCAAAGTTAACCATAGGGTGTTTATTCCCATCAATTTAGCTGTCCAATGCATAAATGGTAGATCCTCACAGCAGATTTTCTACCACAAGAGAGTAAAGCAGAAATGCTGTTAAATTTGGAGGAAGACTCCTGGGAGCCAAGATCTGAACAGCTATAGGATCCAGAAATTCCCCAGTCAGCAATGCACTTTAAAATACTAGCCTGATTGACTGGAATTACTTATGTGCTTAAAATTACATACACACTGAAGTAATTGGCCAGATTGGGGCCAATGGCTGTATCTGACATGGTGAGCCAAAATATTCCCTACCCCAGTACGTACCAATGATTCTGCTGTTGAACCTGCACAAAGACCTGTACCATTAATATGTAACTGAAGCCCTTGACTGAAAGGCTATGAAGGACCTAGTGCTAAACATCAAATTAGGTTTTTGTCAACCTGGACATAGATCATATAGGTGTATTTGCAGCACATCAAAGCCAGATGTAACCTGTAAAAAAAAGGACATGGCCAGAAATCCTTTCAGATTTTCTGGACAGCTGTGTCCATTCTTTCAACACATAGTCTGATGACACCCAAAACAAGCAGATTCCAAATCTAACTCCTGAATGAGGACATGAATCTCACACTGAAGGGAATTCCTCTGGTTTGTTACCTGTTGAGCCTTTCATCTGCATTTGCTCCTGGCTGATGTAGTGACACCTCAAAAAAAGGTTTCTAAGAATACTGTATGCATCACTTAGATGTGCCTGCTGCATAATTAAGGGCTGAGCACCCTGGCACTGGGAATTAGCCCTTCATTTGCATTTGTGGCCCTTACAAGAGAGTCTTGTTAATTCAGCATTTCATTTCAGAGAAAAATCTAGTATCTCCCCCTTTTCAAATCAGGTAGGTAGCTGAAACTTCAGGGTTGGCAGATCAAGAAGACAGACTGCAGGCAAAGAGACTGCACATAGAGTCAGGATGTTCTCTGGCATGATCCTATTTATGAACAGCGAACATGAATTCCTCCTTCTGTCAGCAGAGGAGAAATAAGCGAAACACAGAGACAGTGTCTGAGGTCACAGCTGCAAATGCCTTTGAAGGTGAAATTGTTGGTGTGGAAAACCTTTAGTACTGCCTTAATCATATTTCACTGTAGGGCCAAACTGAAAAAATAAAAAAGGATGTAATTAAAAATTAAAGTCCAAAACTGCTCCTGAAAACTCCTACTCAGCTGCTGCATAACCTTGAAGCTGTCTGAACTGTCTGGCTGACTAAGTTGCCTAAAGCTGCCTCTGCAAAGACCCAGAATTGCCCGTCCTGACAAAGCACACTAGGTCAGTATATAGTACATGTCTGAACAGTACCAAAATCCAAAGAGCAAGTGCTTTTGTAGACCTCCATTGCACACTTATATTGCACACCACCACACCAGAAGCTGCACACTCCACTTTTTCCTCACAATTCATAAGAAGAGCTTCAGCTATATTGACATTTTTAGGAAAAAAAGAAAACAAAAAGAAAACAGATGACTGCAGGGACACACAGGTGTGAATTCCAAGTGACATTCCCAAATGCTAAAGAAGGGCAAGATCTCAGATGTGCTGCTGTCCACACCACTTCCTGTTAGCTAGCTTTAGTGAAGTTGCATTGCCAAGTATGAAAGCATCTAACTGCCCTTGACACTGTGCAGGTTCAGGATTCTCCAACTATCTAACACGTATCTAACAGCTTATACAGATGTACCTAATTTACTGGATTTATGAGATATTACCTCCATCTATATACACTGTAGGCAAGCAAACAATGAGCCTGCCTTGAGGATCAGGAGCTCTAAAGACCTAGTACTATTTCTCAAATAATTACAACTACTAAGAATGCATGTTAGTGAATTAGAAGGTGAATTAGAACAATCCACCATGATGATACCAACAGACTATCTCAATCTGCACCACTCCCATGATGGGAATATTTTCTCAGATTACACAGGGCATTTTGGCAGCCACAAATCTGAGTGAAAACACACACATAACTTTCATGTTGCATCTGTGGAATAATTAGTTATACTACCTATGTTAAATGCTCCTTGTACACCAGAAGTGGGGTGCAGCAAACTGTATATACTCTACCTGTACTTAAATATGCCCTTCTGTGATTTTGTCAGTCACCCTGTTAATTAAAATCATTTTGGTGGGACTTCCTTTAGCTTTTAAAACAAAGAAATTAAAGGCTAGAGTAATTTCAACAGTGACCATCTTTGCAGGTGCTTCTCATCACAGCCTGGCACCAAATCAGTGAAAAGGAATTTCTGAGTGCACTTACTTTCCACACCCATGAGATCAGGGCTGACTTAATCAGTGCATGTTTACATGCTGTGTCTTCTGCAGCTGATCATGCTTAAGAGGTTTCCACTCCCTAGATACTTAACCCTACATCTCTGCCAGAGTTCCACCCATCTCAGCTCTTCATCTCATTACTGCCGAATGCAGTGTGACTCTATAAAAAAAAGTCAAGTTAAAAAAATAAAATTTAAAAAGTAGATCAGCTGGCAGAACTGAGATGACAGGAACTTCTGGAGACAAAAAGGTTATAAAATGTAGTCAGACCAGGCATCTCTTAAACAACTTAATTTGCCCCTTCCACTATGCCGAGACCAACCGCTCTTTGCGGGAACAACAGCCTTTTTGTGGCAGGGTTTGTACATTGCTTTGCTCTTTATGCTGACTGGGACTCTCAGGTGGTATTGTGATAAAAAAACAAAACAAAACAAAGGAGGTAATGGAAGATTTATATAGTTCTTCAAAGTAAAGCCTATTTTGATTTATTTGTTTGTTTTAAATCCTAAATACTACCATGTTGTTAAGCTCCTCTCCCTCAAGGCACTTGATGGTTAAATTTTACAAGTAATCATGAGCACCTGCTTAGGGTAGGAAGTTCTTTAATTTTTACTAAACTTCTCCTGGGCTTTGGGTGCTATTGAGGCATACAGGTATCAATAAAGCTAATTTGATTTTCATCTGCATGCAATCTAACAACTCACAATCCACTTCCTTCAGAGTCTGCCACAACTGTGCAAGTGTTTTGAACTTCTATGATGTCTGCAAAAATTCCAAGCGTCCTCCTTTCCAAGACAATATTAATCAGCTGATAGGGAAGAACAGTAAAAATTCCTCTTTCTCAGGTGTCGCGTCCCGAATTTGGAGTGACTCAGGTTCGTGGATTTCCTTTGTTAGAATTAAGGTGAAATGACACCAGGGGAGTTCAAATAACAATGCGGACATTAGGAGAAGAGAGAGAGACAGCTGAGGATTGTAAGCGGCTATCATACATCTTACTATGGCAAGGCCTGCTAGTGAACATATAAATCCAACTAATATCCTAAATCAAATATTTACAAGCCATTTTCCCCATCCCGTCAGTCCCAAATATCCTAAGATAGAATGTAGCCATGAGTTTGGACTCCAGCCATCAAACCAGTCAGCTGGTTGCATTGCGTGGAAGAGTTCTCCTGTCTGGTCAGCAATCTCCTTCATCTTTGCCCGGGCTTCTTCAATGGAGGTCGTGGCATTATGAATGGTAATACAACATTCAGATTCAGTCAAGTTTAACATACCACACACACCTTGCTCTTTTAGCAATAACATATCTAAGGCTAAACGATTCTGTAATGCCATTTTTGATACTTGTTGCACTTGTAGATTTAGTTCCCCAAAAGCATATCGAGTCCAATTACTTAATACATGTACTTGCCAAGTTAGGTTTTCTAGCACCCATTGGTGCTGAACAATATATCCAGATGGTGCAAAGAATGTTTCTAGTTCTAATGATACCTTCTGTCCCCAGGTATAATAATCGGGTTTTAGAATGCTTCGAATCCACTTTTGGGTGCCACTTGGGTCATCAAGTTCTCGTTTTTTCCTTTGAATAGTTGGTGTGGTATATTCAAATATTCGCCTGGGACACATAGTAGGAATTCCCAAACCACACCACAATCCAGCCTGTTTGATAACATTCAAATGCGAGTACATTTTCCCATCTGAGCACCCCCAGACAGTCCCCTTAGGGGTGGCATACGAAGCATTTTGACAAGTAGCTGCATCTCCCTGGGGTATTTGATTATCTTCCTCCACCTTATGTCTTGGGGAGTGGTTAATGGGAATTCCACATTTTAGCCAGATGGTAACATTATTGGTGATCTGATTACATTGGCTATCTTGGTTTCGGTATCCAAAATTAGGATATCCCCAACAGGTGCACATATCTCGAATTAAGGTTCTAACTTCCAAACTGATCCAGGTTTCAATGGGATTCCCAGCACCTGTGGTACAATCTATAATGTGGGTACAGTTTAACAAATGAGCATCACTGGGGTTGGGTGTGCCCACAAA
>JANZLQ010000100.1:24919403-24939380 GCA_026212715.1 Elanus axillaris
TCAGGTGCATACGCTGTGCTCCTTCTCCTGGTCACTCAAGATAAGGAACTGTGGCTTTGGAGAAGTGTGGTCCCACCTTACGTGGGGCCCCCTCCTCCGGCCACATTGTCCTGTTCACAAAGCTCCAGCATTTTTACAGACGCCGTTTCCTCCACCAAAGTTCTTTAACGAATGTTTGAGACATTGACTATGATTGTCAGACCGTCACATCAGGCCAGGCTATGACTTCCCATTCAAAGCCAGTGTTGCTAATTGTCTTTGAAAGTATTTATGTTTCATCTGTGTCTAAAGGCCTCAAAGTAAAGCAGACCTTTGTTGGGCTTGGCATTACATAAAGAAGAGAGACAGATTCTGTCCTGAAGTGCTTTCAGTCTAGGCAAAACAAACAGAGCACATAAAAAGAACAGAAGGACCAAAAATAACTGACTTGTCTGAGATCATACAGCAAGTCAGGAACATGCTAGTCTCACTTGTAATAATCAATAAACTCAGCCATCTTTTCAAAAGAAAAAACTAATCAGTGTGATGATCTGTTTCTGCCTCTGTCTCCACTGCAGAAAACATTTATTGGTGCCTATTAATTTTGACATTTGACAACTACAAGGATTTAAGAAGCTTTAATTGCTGGTTCTTTCCCATTGTGTGATGAACCAAGGTTGAAAGTCTGATCCCTGTTTGGAGGAACTGGGTTAGGTAGAGAGGTTATGCTTGTTTCACGTTTAGCTGGCTCTCTACCCACAGCACTAGATTTTATTAGGTTAGTGCTTCAAAGACACGGCTATGATGTCCAATAAAGACTACAGCAGCGTTCAAACAAACCTTGTACTCAGAAGAGCACAATACAAGAGGCTTCTCAGAAATATCCCATTACATACCCACACATTTTCAACTGAGACTGAATTAGTCAAAACCTATTCAATGTACTTATGTTAACACTACAAACCCCTCTGGACTGCAAATCAGATTGGCAGAAGCAGGAAGAAAAGGCTCACTCAGACATTAGGAACAATTCAGGCATCCAAGCTCACAACAGTTATGACTCAATCTGGCTTGATTTCTGGTAGGCAGATTAAAATGCATTGTTTGTACCAAATAAAGCATGAATAATAGTATCGCCTTTGTCTGCCTCTTGCACTGCACTGCTGTTAGAGCTGTAGGAGACAATCCCCCCTACTGGTAATACTCACAAAGAGACTTTACCTTCAGCTTCCTGCTCAGAAGAGATTTTATGGTGGGGCAAGGCTGGGTTCAGCAATGCAGAAAACTGCTCTGGTAGCTCTCAGCTTCTCTTTATCTTGCCAAGTCCTATGGTCAGTATGTTCCTATTCTTCAAGTCGCTCTGATCCAACCACTCTAAGAAATGATAACAAAGCGGTGTTCTTATTAGCACATTTGATGAATTACATTCTAAAAGATGCAACTCTGACCCCCTGCATTAACTTTTTTGGTTTTACTTTATTCTTAGAAGAAGAGCTAACAAGGCTGATTCCTCACAGCAGGCCAAATCAGTGTAAGAGTGTGTTATCATTTCTTTGGCCCACTGGGCAGAATGCTGTCATCTGTTTGAAACAACATGGATATTGTTAATTTACACTGAAAAGAAGCTTAATAGAAGTTTGTGTGATCTAATGTAATTTTGGGGAAACAAACTCCCTTCTAGTTTTTTTTGCTTCTGTATCCACTACAGTCAAAAGATGATTTTTCAAGTAACTGTGGGTTACAGTAGCAGCTACATTACCATGACATTTTTGCATTTTACCCAAAGTAAGTTTTGCTTAACATGCATAAACTGAACAGTCCATGATGCAGAGACACAACTACGGTCTCTCACATACAGAAGCATATAAAATGTCAGACTACAAAGACAGCCTGATATCCTTACACACTCACTCTCACACTCTACTCCTTATGATACTTCAATTTGCTTTGCATTGTGGCAGAGTTTCAGGGTAGAAAGGAATCCCAAACAGATCCACTTATAGCCCAGTGGGTTGCATGTCTTTACACCAACATTGCTGACCAAGCACTATAGTCAGTAAAGAGAAAAATACAAGGACTGGCACTGCTTCCCTGTGGTGCTCTAGCTGTGCTCTAAAAGAAAAGGACAGCTGGTATTATCAGGTATTCATGCCCCGTTATGCAACCAGGAAGAGGAGCACTTATTTCTGTATCCAGCTTTGATTTAGGTGAGACAAAAATATCAAACTGCTCAGAAAGGAAAAGTTACGGGCATATGAGAAAGCAGAATTTAGATGCCTAGAAACACCAAAGCTGGTGTAAGGAGGGACCTCTGCCAGCATTTCCCAGCTGAAGTTAGCTCACACGTTTGGACCTTTGCCCTCAGCTCTAGCCAAAGGGCAATATACAGGCTTGTAAGAGGTGAACGTTGCTGTTCCTGACTATCTGTTCTCACTATCACACTTTGTGTAGCTGTATCTTGAACTAGAACCGAGTAACTTGGTTACCCACTTTAACTCCCAACAAACTCCCCTAAGTCCCACTGCTAAGTTTTTTACTATTATTCTTTTCATTTCAGTGAGCTGTGGACTACACATACGTGATGGGCTAACCCTGGCTAGACGCCAGGTGCCCACCAAGCCATTCTATCACTCCCCCCTCCTTAGCTGGACAGGGGAGAGAAAATATAACAAAGGGCTTGTGGGTCAAGATAAGGACAGGCAAGACCACTCACCAATTACCGTCATGGGCAAAACAGACTCAGCTTGGGGGAAATTAACTCAATTTATTACAAATCAAATGGAGTAGGGTAATGAGAAATAAAACCAAATCTCATAACACCTTCCCTCCACCCCTCCCTTCTTCCTGGGCACAACTTCACTCCTGGCTTCTCCACCTACCCCCACAGTGGTGCACAGGGATGGGGAATGGTGTTTACAGTCAGTTCATCACACGGTATTTCTGCCGCTTCATCCTCCTCAGGGGCAGGACTCATCACACTCTTTTCCTGCTCCAGCATGGGGTCCCTCCCATGGGAGACTTCTCCAACGTGGGCCCTTCCCACAGGCTGCAGTTCTTCACAAACTGCTCCAGCATGGATCCCTTCCATGGCGTGCTGTCCTTCAGGAGCACACTGCTCCAGCGTGGGTCTCCCACGGGGTCACAAGTCCTGCCAGAAAACCTGCTCCATGGGCTCCTCTCTCCACCAGATCCACAGGTTCTCCCAGGAGCCTGCTCCAGTGCAGGCTTCCCACGGGGTCACAGCCTCCTTTGGGCACCCACCTGCTCCGGCATGGGGTCCTCCATAGGCTGCAGGTGGATACCTGCTCCACCATGGACCTCCCTGGGCTGCAGGGGGACAGCCTGCCTCACCATGGTCTTCCCCACAGGCTGCAGGGGAACTTCTGCTCCAGCATCTGGAGCACCTCCTCCCTCTCATTCTGCACTGACCTGGGGGTCTGCAGAGTTGTTTCTCTTACTCGCCATTGTAGAGACCTGCTTCTCCCAAGCTCTGGATCCCTCTGCCCTCCATTTCCCCTCAATACAGGAAGCTGACAATTGTACCATCTATCACTGCATAAAACTACATCACCTTGCCATACCTCCTCCTGGGACATTAAGTCTTAGACTTCCTAGCTGCCAAAGTTTTATTTTAACAGCATCCACCTACTTCATTTTTTTTCCCCTACTTAGGTTTCAGAAACTCAAGTGGCAAGAATACATCACTTAGGCAATGCAGAGTGTCTCCAGCAGTAACGCAGCACAAATGGACTACTCTGGAAACATAATTACTGGGTTGGAGTTTTCAATACATCTCTGAAAACATAATCTCTTATAATTTGAGTCCTGACTCTGCTACCACCCACTAACACATAGAAAGTGTCACCAAAGTGGAACTGCTCTGTAGTCTCACCATGATTTAACACCTGCCACAGGAGATGTGAATTCTGTAGCAGCTGTGAGGTAGCATTAGAGCAAGGTCAAGTTTTTTTGTGATTTTGCATTTTTTTTTCTTCCAGAGATGAAAAATAAAAAAGCCGTAAGACACATGGGAGGTAACAATTTTTTCCACTTTTCTTCTTCTCTTTTCCCATCTCTCAAACAAAAAGAGTTTGGGATTTTTTTTCTTTCAGAATTTGCTTTTGAAACTTTAAATGCTGATGATGACATTTTTGCAACAATTTTTGGAGCAACTTCCTTTCCTGTACTTCAAGTGCTCTATCAGATTTATACTACCTTAACTACAAACTCTACATCCTGCATCAGTGGGTACTTTCTAAAATAGAATTCACAGTTCATGAAACATTTGCTGTAGGTCTGCAGATTACTAGCTGATTACATGATCCCAACACCTTTCTGCAACTCAGTACCTAACCTAGATAAATATATGAAAATACCTTCTTTCTTGATATCACATTCCAAGCAGGCAATGGCAATTCCACAAGAATTGTTATCAGTCATCCATGGGAAGCAATGAGGTAGGACTCAGCGTTGCCAATTCCTAAATATTTAGGGGAAAGTTTCTTGCCCAACCCAACCCAAAGCTTTCTGCAAGATCCTTGAATTTCTAGCTATAATTCTGTCCCTCATATGGCCAGATCAAAGTTTGAAAACATAACGCCTAACATATTGGTGATTTTGTTAACTGCTTTAGTTTAAAACTAATGTCTGATTCTGGTGGAGGTATGTGGAAATAGCAAACTTTGTGTCCACGCTGTAAAAAACCTTGTATCCACACTACAAAACATTATTCTAGTGGGTATCTCAAGGCATTGAGTTCTTCTACTCACAGACAGATCCTGCTGCTTTTCAGCTGCTTTGAATTTCTGTAAGTGCTGATATACAAAAAGTCATGATATATAAAGTATGCATCAGAAATGTTTCAGTATGCAAGACATCTACTTCTGTTATTGTGTCCTCAGCTTCAAATACTCCTAATTAGCAGCTGTCTCCAATCTTTTAATGAGCCTGTAACACCATTTAATTCTGAAGCCACATGCTGTTCAGACTGCCCTTCTGATTTTAATGTGAGTTAAATTAGGGTTTAACTTTTACTCATCTCCCAAGTTTCTCTGCTGTGAATAATCCTCACAGCTCAGCAATTTGGCTGGTATTTGCTACCTGTGCCATGCTGCTAAACTGCTACTAGCTGTCCTAACTAGCTAAGTGGGCCAGCTGATAACTGTCTAAAAACAAAACAGAAGGGAAAAGAGCAACAAACTCTCCTAAGCTTAATTGGGTGGGGTGAAGAACAGGTTACCTCATCAGCCTTTGTAATTTTCAGGGATTAACTAAAGGATAATGTTTGCTGCACAGGAGTTTATGAGGCAATAAATAGCTTTTATGGCTGATTAAATGCCAAAGCAAAGCTGATAAAGGCATCTAATAATTGCAAAAGCCATTCAGTGCTTCAAATACATCTCTGCCACAGATGCAAGTCTTATTGTATGACAGATCAGCAGCAGACTAACAAAAAAGAGACGAAGCCTCCTTGCCTCTAGAGACCTCGAATAGGCACGCAACCCAGCCCCAAATCCAGGTTGATCCTCGCTTGTCAGGAAACAGACAAAATGCAGATGAAGGTGGTGCTTTTGCTGCTCTGCAAACACTTCAACAGCGCACAAGCCACCTCCTTGAGCCAAGCACCATTGTTTTACCAGCAGGGCTGCAACCTTCCCCCCCCCCCCCAAACCCACCAGAGCACCTGGCGCTGCCCGGCTTTTCTAGCAGCAGCTGAGCGATACTGCTGCCGCTGGGGGTGAGGACTGCTGCCCAGCCCGCCCAGCTCTTGATTCTGAGGGGAGCGTGTGTGGGGGGGGTGCCCAAAGGCAAACCTGAGCGTGGGCTGCGCTTCGAGGCCGGTGGCCGCCGGCGCCTCAGCGGGAGGAGCCCGCGCCGTCCCTCTGCCGTCCCTCAGAAGCGCGACGGTACCTGGGCAGGCAACACAGCCTCCACCACAGGAAGGGCGGCGGCCTTCTGGAAGGCTCGACGGGCGGGGCGGGGCGGGGCGACCTCCGCGTGCCGCCCCACAGAAACGAAGGGCTGAGTGGCCCCTCGCTCCGGTGCCGCCTGCGCTGCGCCCCCTCCTGTCAGAGCCCCGGGGCGCGCGGGGGGCGGGGGCGCCTGAACGCTGCGCGACCAGGAGGAAAGAGTCGTGACTTTGATGCCTTTTCTTATTTTTATTTGATTTTGCGTTTGAGGGATGGTGAAGGTATGAAGGCGGCCCTGAAGGCAGCCCTGGCTGCTGCATCCTCATAGCCAGTGTTGGGCCTTGGAGTCTGTGTGTAAGGCTCGTAATTTCTCTAGGGTTCTGTGCAGATCCAAGAAGCTGTGGGGTCTTTGCAGCCATCTGCCACTTACGCTTATTTGGACTTTCAGGCTGGCTGGTCTGTTTTCTCCTCTGGTGGTGGCACACCAGGATCCTGTGTTGGTGGTTGGAGCTACATTTCCTGCTCAAGTGGGAAGAGGACAGAGCAGCACACTGGGCTCCCAGGGGTAACTCTTCCACAGGGGTACTGTGGTGGCTTCAGGAGCTGTGACCACATCTCTGTTGGAGGCGAAAATACTGCACAGGGGAACTTTTGAGAAATAAACCAAACTGAACCAGGGAAGA
Source organism: Elanus axillaris (assembly GCA_026212715.1). Taxonomy (NCBI): domain Eukaryota; kingdom Metazoa; phylum Chordata; class Aves; order Accipitriformes; family Accipitridae; genus Elanus; species Elanus axillaris. Next base: position 24,925,975 of record JANZLQ010000100.1, read on the forward strand.
TGGGCTGATGGCAAGTGCATCTCATGTCCCTTCCTCCTCCTTCACTTTCCCAGACCCCGTGCAGCCCCTGTAAACTCATGGTAATTTTTTTTTTTCATTCTTCTTGCTTTGTTTGCTGCCTAACTCTTCAGCTGATAAATAATAGGCACAGCCAAAGAGTGATGTAACTTTTAACTGCGAGAACACACAGTTCTGCATTTTATAAACAATAATTTAACGACTGCTGGCTGCACTGGCTGCAAGAAGCCTGAAATGCTGATCGCATCTTGCAGCTCTTACCAGGGCAGCAAAGAAAGCAGAAGTATCAACTTTGGATTCTGCCATGTTGTCCTTTCCAGCTTGAAAATGAACTCAGAATTTAACTAATTTGATGCCTAAGTGGGTGAGCATTAAATTAATGGCAAAGACACACACTGGTGGGCTGGCATTGACTGTTGGTTTGGTTAGTGTGCATGATGGTTTTTCTCTGCAGTCTCTTGAACATAAATTGTCCTGAATATGCGTATGGACAGTATTTTGACTTTATGCACAGATATGAACTTTGCTTATGTTTATGTAGGTATGCAGAGCATCCAAATTAACAGGAAATAGCACCTTAGTTCTTTTAGTTTGGTTGACAAGATTGTTGTGCTCTGAGTGATGATACTTTCAAGATAGAGGCACCAAGGGTGAATGGTTGCAAGTGTCCCAGAAGTGTTTTATGATGTGGACTGAGTGGAGATATGGGCAGTGTGGAGAAAGAGATCAAAATACAGTGCAGCATTTTCCTAAAGCCACACTTGTTTTGATAGTACAGAGTCCAAAGCCAATTTTCCTCCTAAGTGAAGTAGCTCTGATTCAGAAGAGAGGCAGAAATCAGAGTGTGTTTTTTTCTGGGGGTTGATGCCTTTTTAATGTCTTCCTTCTCTGGCTATGGCAGTAGTCATGTACAATTCAGCTGACTTTTTTTTTTCAAGCTCTGTTTACTAACTTGCACAGTTAGACTTGAACATCTGCATTAGCTCTTCCCTTGGCTTATTGTTACAGATTTCTACTTGAAGTCTGTTTTTAGGACGCTAGGCTATGACTGATAATTAAATCACCATAAGTGCAGCATGAATCATCCAAAACAGGGTCAGAATACATAAACGTGTATCTGGAGAGAACAATATTTATTCAAAGAGAAATAACACAGAAACAGTAGCAAAAAACGTACCACAGCTAACCACTCAATTCACTTGCTGCTGGTATACTGATAAGTATTCCTGTTTTCTCGATGGAGTATTTAAGCAGCCAGCCCACATAAATCATGAAATGTAATTACTCTGACATATGGGAAATCTCTGGCAGGCACAGACTTGGCATGAACAGTGCAGCATCACCCTGCAAAGGCCCCTGGAACTGGAGTGTATTGGAGACGTGGCCAGCATGTTCTGATAGCTCAGCTATTTCTGAGCCTCTGACTGAACTGCAGATTAGTTCAATTCGACGCGTTCCTGGAACAGCCCTTTGGCAGGATGCAGTGTATTACTCTTTCTTTCTCCCCATTTCTGCACTTCACCCTTCCCTACTTTTCCTGCAGTTTTTGTACCCGAGTCTGAATTTACGGGTTTGAAGTTGCTGCTTTCTGGATCGACTTCCTTCCCTCATCTAAAAAGGGAAATTAAGCAGTATATGTTTTCCTTTAGTACGTGGAATTTTCCTCTTATAACTTAGCAAATCCTGGTCTGAATTTTACTTCAAAAGAAAATACTGCAGGTCATAATCTGTAAGAGAATATGTTTTGTTGATTACTTGCTAAGTTAATGACAGACGCCCAACACTGAGTTAGCTCTCCACATCATAGAGCTAAGAAAATAGCATAAGTTTTAAGCATGTGACTTTTTTAAGGTTTGGGGGAGGGAAAGAGATCCTAACAAAGTTCCTAAATCATGTCTGAGTTCCCTAGTGTTATCTGGTGTTAAGTGCTTTGTTTCTTCAGCTACTCCTTTCTTCCATTTAAAGTATTCAAGATTTGGCATAGTTTAGCATTAGAGTTTATATAGTCTTTCACATATTTATATACTAAAATGGATTTAAGTGGCAACTTTTTGTCCATGTAAATTCAGTCTTAGCCCTGTTTGTGTAAGCAGCAGATCTGCTAATTTTTTCATAGAATCTTGGACTGTTTACCTGTGCAGAAGCTTCAATTCTGAAAAACAGCTTCTCATCCCATTCAGCTGTATGTTCCTCCAGTTTATTTTAATGAGAGATCAGTGGTGCACCAGTCTTGAGAATTATAGTAGTGTGTGAGGAATGACACAATCAAAGTGGTGATGGTTGAAGGTGGCATCTCACTAAGCTGGCACGGCAATGTTAGCACTTGAAGAGGCAACTGGAGTCACTGAACTGGATGGGCTCTAGTTGATAAGAGAAAAATCTATCAGAATCTATAGAAACTACAGTCCTTGCCATGTTGCAGCGTAAGTCTTTCTCCTGAAAGCTCCAACAGTAATATCTGAAATGTATCTTTTTTTTTTTTTATAGTTGTCTTCCATTTTCTTCGAAGTAAGTGTAGTTTTCAAACCTGAACTTGGCAGCTGATATACTTGTTGGTTAATCAGGACATGGGCATCTTTCCTGACTTTATGAAGGATAGAGCAAGTAACCTCATTGTGTGTGATGGTGGGTACCCTTACATGGGTATAGTGAAAGCACCCTACCCTTATCTGTGATTACAACATCTGTGCCTGGAAAGCTCTAGGTAGAAGTTGAACTTCATGTGGCTCCCCTGTGTAAAAACCTTATGACCACATGCAGTCCCTCCTTAACCTTCTTTTTTTAATAAGATCAGTATTTCATTTTCTGATTTTGCACAGTATTATCGTAAGCCTTTACCACAGCTTTTACTGCTCAGAATTCAAACCTTCCTCTGAAGATGGCTTTTTTCCCCCCCACTGACTGCTTCTGGTGCTAATCATTACAGCACCTGAGTAACTCACTATCTCAGTTTTATAAATCCCTTGTGAGATGAGGAGGTGATATTTCTCCTTAAGCCTTGGCCCCCATCTGTAAATGTAGTAAAAAGACAAATCTATTAAACTTTGGTTCTTGACTTAAGATACCAGAGACCTATTTTTATACTGACTACTCTGAGAATTCACAAATCACTGTTCCAAAAGACTTCAGCTTTAAGTGATGGGCCTCCTGGTCTTAACTCCTTCCAACCAGCGCCAATAAAGACCTTAATTTCACTGAAATGGCGTTTCATGAGATGTACTGCACTTTCTTGAAAACTCATTTAAATTGAAAAAGAATACTAAATCTATTTAAAATATGTTTGCATAGCTCTACTGATAGGTGAAGCAGAAGAACAACTATTGAGTTAAATCTGTTGTCTTCTTGCAGATCTATTGCAGTTTAGCATCAAACAAACAAGATCCCAATGGGCCTAATACACTTACTGGGAAAGACAAAAATCAACTTTCTGAGCCAATAAAACAGAGCTGGGTTTTTCAACACCAGTAAAAGCTAAATATGAGATGTCTTAGGTCACCCAGTCTAGCTCTTGTCCATACAGGGTTGTTCCCTAGAACGGATAGCTCTTGTTCTTGGTTGTGGGGTTTGTTTGTTTGGGTTTTTTTGTTTGGGTTTGGTGGCTTTTTTTAAATAAATAAAAAAAAGAAAAGGCACATTTTCTCTTTTACCTGAAACACGTATTCCAAAGCACAGCATATCTCAGCAGCAAGAGCATTTTCTGGGCAGTAAGCAAGTCTTTTTAGGATGGGCTACATACCTAAGCCCATGTAACTTCATTTTTCTTTTTGAGGTTGTGTGTCTTAGTAATCTTTGTTCAGCTTCACCCATATTTAACTCTTCTTTAGTGCTTCTGTAGGAAGTAAATTCCTTTTAAAACCCTTTGTTATGCATTCATTGTAGAGACAATACAAATAAAATGTGAAGACATGTCGTTTCAAGGTTTCAGGAGTATACCTTGCAAATAAATGCACAGTTGTGTGTAGTAACAAAAAAAAAAAAACCAAAACCAGTTCTCCACAGTAAGAGCTGGAAGCCTGTGCATTTGTGGAATTCATCATAGACCATCAGGTGCAAGTTTTTGATATAAAACTTAATTTACAGAAGCATTTGCACTGTAGAAGCACCTTTTTCTCACCCTGAACAAGGGTAAATACAGTTCATAGTTTCCTCCTTGCACAGGACTACTGTGACTAAACAGTTATAAACATCCAAACTTCAACAACTTAACATAGCATTTAAGCAATATTAAAATGCTGAGTACTGAAACATTTTGCTTTCCTAAGCTGTTCCTAAGATTTTGATTGCTTCAGGCACATGCAGTTGTTAATCCCAAGGCACTAAGAGGGTAACCAAGCTCTTATTAACTGCTGAATTTTGTACAATGTATTAATAAAGAAAAGAGAGAGTGCTACAGAGATGGAGATCCTTCCCTACTTCAAGAGGCTGGTGAAAGAACGTCATTAAGAAACCCAACCTTGTTCAATATAGTAGATTTAGTTGCTGATCAAGAAAAAAAGATACACAGGTGCTTGCCACTTTCTACTCTCTATGTTAAATTAGATATACATTACTGTAAGAAGAAAATTACGTTTTTGTTGTTGTTTATTGCATAAGGTTTATGAATGGAGAGGACTGAAAGCCTGCTCTAAATCTGTGGATTGCCATTTTGTTTTCTGAGATGTGCTCACATGTTTAGTGCTTGCCCTCGCCCAGTGCCACCATCGTGCCAACAGAAAGCTCTGCTTGTACATGCACACAGCAGAAGGAAGAAATGCATCTCCCCCTTGTGTCACACCCAAGATCACTGAGTTATGTCAGTGTAAAGTTAGAGCTCTGTTATCCTGCTGTTGTATGGCCCTTGCAGGAGCACCTCCCAGGAGTAGAGTGGCATCCCTGTACTGGAGAGGGTGGTTTTGTCAGTCTCACACACCAATGAGGACTTTCCTTTGTTGGGCAGAATCCCCCATTTCATCTAGGGTTTGATTCTGGTTTGGCTGCTAGAGTAGTAACTAAAGCTTGATTCCTGAACAGTGAGTTAGCCTTAAAAATAAACTGTAACTAACTGAACAGATACTGCCAAAGCCGCTGTGCAGAGGAGAATATTGAAGAACTAGTGAAGTCCCTAGAAAATAAGAAGCCAACTAGTAGTTTCTAACACAAAATCAAAGGTCCTGTCTTTTACTAGGACACTGAAAGAATTCAGATGAATAATCACCTCTATAAGAATGCTTATACTCAGAAAGCTGCCCTTGAAGTAACTTGCTTAAATGTGATTTAAAAGGTGAATTAATTCTTACTATAAAGCATCTCCCTTCTTGGCTGTTATTAAAGAAAAAAAATTGCAGCTTCCAAGCTTTTGATTACAAAGCAACTTATCACCAGCCACAAGTTAGGTATTATAGAATCATGTAATCATTTAGGTTGGAAAAGACCTTCAAGATCGAGTCCAACCATGCCCACTAAACCATGTCCTGAAGTGCCTTGTCTATGCGCTTTTTGAACACCTCTAGGGATGGTGACTTGACCACTTCCCTGGGCTGCCTATTCCAATGTCTGACAATCCTCTCAATAAAGAATTTTTTCCTAATATCCAACCTAAACCTCCCCTGCTGCAGCTTGAGGCCATTACCTCTCATCCTATCTCCAGCCACCAGACAGAAGAGACCAGCCCCCACCTCACTACAACCCCCTTTCAGGTAGTTGCAGAGACCGAGAAAGTCTCCCCTCAGACTCCTTTTCTCCAGACTAAACAGCCCCAGTTCCCTCAGCCGCTCCTCATAAGACTTGTGCTCCAGGCCCCTCACCAGATTTGTTGCCCTTCTCTGGACATGCTCCAACACCTCAATGTCTTTCCTGTAGTGAAGGGAAGCTTGCATTATGCCAAAGCTACTTAACACTGCATGCCTAGCTGTATTTAACACTATTCTTTGCTTTTTTAAGTTAATAAAATCTTATATATGTGAACATGCTTTCATCCTGCAAGTTTTCCACAGTTCCTAACATGGCTTAAATTGCCCTACTTCTGCTTGAATTAAGACTTAATTAGCAAGATGTGCTTGCTCATTGCCTTAGTAACCTGCAGAACCATGGGATGGTAGTAAAGTTGGGGATACTGCTAATGGTAAATGTAAGCATTTGTCTTTAAATCTGGCACTTTTTAAGGTAAAATACAAACTTTCTACAGATAATGGGCATCTAGTACAAAGGACTAAAGCAAAAGACTAAACTTGAACTAACTTGAGTTAAACTAAATTGTAGGTATGCATACCTTGGGTCTTTAGTGTAATTTTCATTTCAGCAGGCTTGAAAAAAACCTTCAAAAGCATTAGGGAGCAGGATAAAAAACCCTGCCCACAATAGTCCTAACTACATTCACAGGAAGAAAGCAGCTTCCTGCTTAAATGGATTCCAAAGATGACATGCACAGAGAAAGACAGACTTGTCAGATTGAATTCTTAGTTTAACAAACATTTCAGAAGGCATGTTTATGCAGACTTGCTGCATGTTTGCAGAAGATAGTTTTCCATTTAGTTTTAAGTAAATTTCAAGAAGTCTTCAAGATTGGGTGAAAAGCACTGTTATGTACACAGTTGTTCCAAAGCAGTTCTTCCAGCCTCAAATGTGGTCACCAGGTAAGAGAGACTTAGTTTTCACAAATTAGCAAGCTTTGCATCTGGTACTAAATCATTAATTTGGAGGTCTGGCTGTGGTGACTATTGGTGTTCTTTTGATGCCATTAAATAGTGGAGATAAACTCATAATTTACTGCAAGTTACACACAATGCATCAAGCTTTGGGCATGCATGGCTCTACTCGCAGGTCATGTTTTTGGGGCCTGCAATGACTGAACTTGCAGTCAGTTCAAGGTTTAGGCTATGTCTTCATCAGCAACTAGTACACTACAGTAGCAGCAGAGCTGTAGAGCAAAATAGTTGGTACCGAGAACCTGATATCCCTGCACTCTCTCTTTGAAGTTTTTATTTGAGCCTAGAAATACAAAGGCTTTTCTATTTCAGGCCAAACCCTGGTCTGATCCAGCTGAATACCCATTAAACAGGTCAAATGCAGTTAGAGGCATTCCAAGTGCATATTTCTTGCTTGAGTTTTGCTGTAAGTGAATCCACTTTGTGCACTGAGAACACTGCACTAACAAGCCAGATCATGGTAAGTGGTCTGCCAGCTTGGAAGACACAGAAAAGCTATTAATTAAATATTAAGGTAACTAAAAATGTTTTCTATATACTTGGTGCAGTGTTCCTGCTGGTTTCCATTTCAAAAGTGTTAATTCACAGAACTTAAGACCAGTCAGTACATATAATAATTTTGAAACAATTATTCTAGGTTCTGCTCCCTCACCATCTTCCAGGTGCAGGAGTCTTTTTGATGTCATATCCAAGAGAGCCATCACTAAGAGTATTTTGGTTGCATAGCAACCTCAATGTGATAACTGTTTTAAAGCAGTCCTTGGCTGTGCATTTCTTTTCCAACACAAGCCAAACAGTCTCCTACCACTGCAACTCATGAAACTCTTGAAGAAAAACATATTTAGTCATAAAACACTGCATAAGAGGTTTCTTTATTCAAACATCTTGTTACTTCTGGGCACTATCACTAGATTACTGTACTAAGTTATCTTAAAGTACCCAGTATTCCAGCATTTTAATTTCTCTGCAAACAGAACACCAAGTCCCATCTTGTCTCTCCCCCTGCTTGGATTATGAGTTGAAAGCACAACAGAAAAATTCTATGTATGAAGGTAGAAATGAACTAATATAACACTAGTAATCCAACTGTAATTTCCAAAAGCATAAAGTTTTTTACCTAGTCAGCTACAGTGAAAGTCTTGTCTACAGAAAAAAACCACCCTAAACATGGACATACACAACATACAAGATATATATATTCCCAGTTTTGTTTATTTTCATGGAATGCTAATTTAGTTACAATATGTCAGTTCATAACTACTGAAATGTGACATTAATTCATCTCCAATGCTGCAGAACAGTCTTGATTTATATATATTGTTTTAAAACAATCTTATTTTACATACTTGAGGTCTCTGGTGGTTTTTAAGCTTTGATGCTTAAGCACACAGCAAGCTACAAACCTTAGGTTTTATATTTATACATATATTCTGTGTATTCAGACAACTGCTGTAAGTTATCTATAATTTAATATTTATAAAAAGTGCATATACTGGTACATATGCACATCTAGAAACACACTTTTACTACTGCCTCCCTTTTTATAAAAAGCTGTGTAACATACAGCCATATTATTCTCACTCACTGCTATTAAAGTCTTTTACTAGCTTTGTTACACAGTTTCAACTATTCAATTCCCTCAAACTGAATGTAGGTATTTCTATGTATATTTCCTCCTAAAGAAAAAAGTCCTCCCTATTCCTTTAAGAAGCTTTAAATCATGCATCAGTTTAGTAAACAGTCACTTTAGCATGGATTTTAGAATCCTAGACAGTGTAAAATCTACTTCTGGAAAATGTCTGTCTGTATATTTAATTTCTTCTTTTAGTTACAAAAAATATATAGGATTGAAACATACTGAATACATGCATCTCTCAAAGTGGCTATATTCTAGCCTTATAGATAAATTAAAAAAGTACACCCTTGCTAACAGGATGCAAACATGGCCTCAAATAGGCCATTACCTGTATTTTATATAGCTCGTTACATTAAAAAGTTCAAGTCAGCTGTTCTCTTAAGATGGTGTCAAAAGACTGAAGAGCATAATATATTTATACTCAATATACAAAGGTGGGTGCACATACCTAGTGCCCTTTGATTATTCAATACTTTCAAGGCTTCTAGGCTTTGCCTCTGGTGATACAAGTCCTGAAATGATCTGAATGAAACTTTAAGTTGAAAATTGTTTTTTAATATACCCTAAAAGCAAGTTGTGTTTAAAAGAAAAACGTACACTGAACAACCTGAAGTACTCACTGAAACAACTGTACAAAACTATTATAGATACAGAAAGAAGTAATGGTGGCCTTAACTTAAAACAGAAGTAACACCTGTTAACATATGTTAAAACTTCTTTGTTTTATTCTTCTAACAAGTAAGAATTTGCAGCCGTTCAGAACAAGTAAAATTCAAACCACCTCACAATGTTTAAAGTTCTTTTATACAGTGCAAACGTTTAAGACAGAGTAACTCCCCAGTGAAACAGGTGACACTACTCAGTGCCAGTCTTTTGAAGATTCTTCTTTCAATAAGTCTATTTACACATTAAGCTAAAGGTTCACTATATATGAATTTTGCTGAATATCAGCAGAAAAATACGTGAACTAGCAGCAGTTGTATTACGAACATATGATGGTTACTTTAATGAATGCATAAAGTTTTCAAGACTGTATTCAGTGTCATACTGTTCTTGATCCCATAGTTCTCCAAGGTTTTCGAGTACTGACTTCATTGATGCTTTCCCAGAAGAGGTAGAGGTATCTGCTTTTTCAGTTTTTCCATCCTTCACAAAAGAAAAAAAAATAGCTATCAATTAATATACAGAACAATGTTTCCAGGAATATAGTAAGTTCTTCGACTCTGATGATACTTTTGGGGAAATACCCCTTCTCCTGTTTTTCAGAGAGCTGTCTACTATTCATCATTCCAACTTCCAAGTGTTCATCTGATTAAGTTTTACATTTCAAAGCAAAGCTTTTCCCTAAGCTTACTCTATTTTTGGTAGGTATTTGTAAAAACAGTTCTTTACCTTGTCAAGAGTGAACAGATCAAGAAGCTGTTCTGTTCCCATGCTCTGTAGGCTTGTGTTTTCTTGGCTGATCACTGTATTTGCAATATTCATTTTGAACTTTTGAAGACCCATGATCTTCTCCTCCAGAGTTCCCCTGGTTATTAGGCGATACACATTAACAACACGTTTCTGAAAGAAAAAAAAGCATACTTAGCTGAAAAATACAATCTTGGGTATACAAGAAAGCATAACCTTTTAGTATTCAACATGGACAGTCTGGAAGCAGTTTGGCTTGGAGTTACCCTTCAGTAATTGTACTCAGTAAGTCTGACTGATGTTAGATGAAAAGAATGAGAGTATGCCAACAGAGGCACATGCAATTGCGTCTGTACTCAGGAAGTTAAGAATTCTACAGCTTTTTACAGCCATAGACAGAGACTAACAGCAGTCACTCTTTCCCTGTTCAGGTGTCAGAGGAGGACAACCCTGTGGGGCTTTCCTTCAGTTCCTTGTCTCAGTTGCATCTCTTCCTCCACTGAAGGGTGATTCTCTCTGGCCTCTACTCAGCAGCTCAGGAAGTACAGAAGAGAAGGCATACCAAGTTTGGGATAGGGTAAGAAGTATACACTTCAACATCTGGCATATTTGCAAGAAAGCAGTATCAGTGGAAGCATGGTGCAAACTCCAAGACATCCCTTTCATTATATGCTACATTCTTATCCAAATCTAAAGAAAGAAGATTTCAGCAAGGGAAAAAAAACTTAGGGGAGATTAAGAGTTTTTCACCTGCCCAATGCGATGTGCTCGATCCATGGCTTGCAGGTCTCTCATTGGGTTCCAGTCATGTTCCACAAATACCACTGTATCAGCCCCTGTTAAGTTAAGTCCCAATCCACCAACGTGAGTGGTGAGCAAAAGAACATCTATAGATGGGTCGTTATTAAACCTGCACACAAAAAAAGTTAAGCATGGTAAATGTCATTTAAATAATGACTTTACAAATCTCAACTGCTTTGAGGCAGACAAAAGAACAGTTTTGTACCATATAAATACTATAGCTCATTACAGTTGGCCTTATATTGGTTATGAAGGGATACGCTTACCGTGAAACAATGGAATGCCTCTGACCAGCAGGTATGCTGCCATCTAGTCGCAAATAAGTAACTGAAGGTAACTGAGGTCTGAGAAGGTCATGCTCCACTATATCCAGCATGCTTTTAAGTTGACAGAAGATAAGTACTCTGTGCTGGGCCACAACAGCTTCTGTACCGCTTTCTGAGGATCCACCATTCCCCAAACCACAGTCTAGCAGCAGCTTAAAGTAAAAGTGTATCATCAAATGACACTAGATCACAGGTAAATATTGACATTGATGGACTATCAAAAGTAGAAATAAGAGAAAGAATAAACTACAGAAGGAAGTCTGTAAATGACAGTCACTTAAATGACATAATGCAAAGTTTGGCTTCATTATCAAAGTATGAAAAATTTAAGAGTTGACAGAATAGTCATTTTTTTCATTTTGCTTTACTTACAAAAGAATTTAAGTATGTAATGCAATCTAACTTCATCAAGCTAATAGTCTCCTGTATATTAAATAGGAAAAAGGTTTTTCTGTAACAAGAGGGACAGGAGTAAGAAACAGAATAAAAGTAAGGTTTTGGACAAGGCAGCAAAAATTATGTAACCATCACCTTGAAGCAAGCTTGTGCTTCCCCCCCTACCCCTTGAATTACTAAGAAAAATAGGACATATGCCTAAAAAAACCCTTGTACTCTATTTCATTTGCTATTTAACTAGGAGTTTTAAGATCAGTTTTCATATTGATGAAATCATAAACAAAACTTGCTAAGTTGTAACATCAGTAGACACATACAGGAAATTTAAGGCACAACATGCAAGTCTACTTACTTGTTTTAAAGCAGACAGCTTAGGTGCATGTTGGATATCTCGAAGGGATGAACTATGAGCTGCAAGTTGCTCTGTAATTCTTTTATATTCTGGATGCTGGGTTGTTAACACTAATGCTGGATGGTTGCACAGCTTCCGTAAGTATTGCAATGCCTTTATTTAGGAAATTAAGTGAAAAGAAACGGGTAGCAAAAATGTAGTTACAGAAAAAGGATGAACAGAATTGATTGTAAGTATAGGGGCCACTCAGCCATATTCCACAATTTGGACTTTGGCATGTATTTTCATTAAAATGAAGTTGCGCATTTATATTAAGAAAGCCTGTATTTCAACCTGTATCCAATAACTGTTAGGTGCATAATGATCTTGGTTCCTATTCCAGGAACAGTGCAAAGACTACCATTTCCCACACCTTCATGTGAGTGTACAGTATAGTAGATGGGTTTGGGAGCTGTGCAGAGAATTATTTTTTCCAAGTAGCGAAGACTTAATCTGCAATTCCGTAAATTCTTCATAAATTCAGATCTAACCATAAGGAAATTTTGTTCATGTTTTAGAATCTTAATTTAGTAGTGTAACAACTGATGAGATCAAAATTAGTCTCCTCTTGTTGTGAGGTTTTGCACTTTTGGTAACTAGTTTTTAATTGAGGGTAGTATCCAAGACGCACAAAATAGCTGAACACCAGTTGAACTGAACACATTAAAAAAATCTAAGACAGTTTTATATGACTTAAGACACAAAAACCATAATTTAAGCATAATAGCTATACATCACATTCCAGGCAATCTGATCCAAGAACTCAATGTTTCACTTAATACATTTGTGGCTATATGACCTAAGTTAACCATTTTGATTTTCATTTTTTATTAAACCCCAAAATAAGTTACCAGAAATAAATGAACTAGGCAGTAAAAATTACTGAAGAAATGTATACCTGAAACACATGACCTGTAGCTTTAAGCTTCGGTTTTTCAGTTTCTTCATTCAGTGAAATTGAAGAAACTGTTTCATCAATATCACATTTGGCACGAGACTTGGCAAAATCTTCATAAAGCTGAACCTGCAGACCAGGCCCCAGACAAGAGAATGAGTATGTTTTCCCCAACAGAAGTTAAGATGAACAGTCATTTTTAAAATTTAGCTCCGAGATAAAGTTCTGAATTATCATAAATCAAGAAACGTATTTTATATGTGGCACAAGATCAACATTAACAGTGGAATCTCTCACAGTCTATTTTCTTTCAGCTTGGAAAGTATTCTTTAAAAAAAATTTGTAGATGCCTAGATGTTCTTCTTGTAGAATAACGCCAGAAATCAAGCTAAAGAAATAGTCTATTGCAACTGGACTGAAATTAGTTTTTAAACATATACTGGAAAAACATTTTAGTCCTGTAGTCCCAGACAATGTCAGAGCTGACATCAGATTGACCCAGGAATATGGAAGTGGTTCCTTTGTGGTCTTAACTGTGCTGAAAAACTAAGCTCCCAGCCACTTTTTAAGCCTACCTGTAGAGGACTGAGAATACAGTAATAATCTTGAATAATTTTGGGTGGAAGATCTTGCAGTACATCCTCTTTCATTCTTCTTAGCAGGAATGGCAGCACTTGGCGATGCAGTGCTTCCATTGCAAGAACCCCTAGTGAAGGCAACAGAAACAGTTCTTTAAAAAAAAAAAAATTGGGTTTTTTTTTTCCAGAACATTCAGCCCCCACCCCAGTCTCTTACATTGGAACTGACCACGCTTTCTCTTATTAGCAGTTCTCATTTAAAGGAAGAAAAC
>JANZLQ010000100.1:24939480-24964703 GCA_026212715.1 Elanus axillaris
AGCCCCCACCCCAGTCTCTTACATTGGAACTGACCACGCTTTCTCTTATTAGCAGTTCTCATTTAAAGGAAGAAAACAAGAAAACCAAGACTTAACATTTGATCCATACCAGCCTCTTGTTCTCGACTGGAGCTTCGGGCATCTCTACTTGCCAGTATTGGTTTGCCATAACGAGCTGCAAATTGGCGTTCAGTACCCAAAAATCCTGGCATAAGGAAGTCAAACAATGACCACAACTCTAAGACGTTGTTCTGAACATAAAAGAAACATTTGTTAAATTATTTTCAGAAGTAGTGAATTGTTAAGTTACCAGAAACATTTCTATACATATTTAACACTGCCTGTAAAACACTACAAACATAATACTTCAACATACTTTTGAGGTCCTGGAACTTGGTGGCTCTTTCATCAACCTAAGTTGCAGGAAGACCTGTATATGCACTTTAACATACAAATAGACTTTCTACTGTGCCTGATGTCTTAAGCCACACCCTGACTCCAGTGGTCCTAGTCCTGGATGAGACAGATATTCCACAGACAAGTCATTAAGACAAAGCCCAAAATCTGGAGTTCTGAGTTGAGTTTCTTGCTAATTTCACTAGAGGCATAAGGAAATGCTCTCTCCCATTCCCAGCCTGCTACTTGGAGAACAAACGGTAAAGACAGTCTTGCTGCCAACTTTTGAGCTCCATTAGTACCACAGATCCTGCACCCATTCCCCTATACATGGGTGTACCGGGAAAGGAAAAAGATATAGTTTCAAGCATTTAGCAATGAAAGGCTTTTTTACAATGTATACTTTGAACAAGATAACTCTGATAAAAAGCGTAATAAAACTGACTACAAAATGGATCTCTTTTGCTTGCTTTCTACTACTCACCCAAATTCTTAGGAAGAAGAGAAAAGCAGTTACCTGGATTGGTGTCCCAGAAAGAATTATCCTGTAATTGGCAGTCAGCTGTTTTACTGCTTTTGACAGCTTTGTTTTTCCATTTTTTATTACATGGCCTTCATCAAGAATGCAGTAATTAAACTTAATATTTCTAGAAAAGAAGAACATAGATGTAAGTAGCATTTAAAATTCTATGCTATTAAAAACTTCAGAAAACAACCAATTCTCACCTGAAGAAGTCAATGTCATTTCTTACAACATCATATGAAGCCACTATGAGATTGTGTCTTTTCACCTGGTGTTGTAATCTTAAGAAAAAAGATGAGATCATAACTAAAGTGTTCTTCACATGTATTATTTCAGCCTTTAAAGATACCATCACAAGTTTTACCATGCCCACAAACTATGCTTCAGTAGTAGTAGTAAAGTGAATTACAAAATTCTGTGTATTTTACTCCACCCAAGTTATTAATGCAAAATACCTTACCTTGCTCTCTCAGTAGGAGGTCCTGTATAGTGCAAAGGATTAAGATATTCTTTTGAGCAAAATTTGCCCACTTCATCCACCCAGTGTCCTGTGAGTGTAGGAGGGCACACCACCAAGGAGGGAAGAGGAACACTGTCCACCAGTTTTGTTCTTGCATATTCCTGAGCCCTTTAAGAATATCAAAGCAAGTTTGAAAAAAAATCTGTTTTTCACAGAAGAGTTGAGGTTGGAAGGGACCTATAGAGGTCATCTGGTCCAACACCCCTGCTCAAGCAGAGCCAGTTGCCCAGGACTATTTCCAGAGTCATTACCATAGATAAAACCTATCATTAAAGTCTTTAAGATAGTTATTTGTTTAAGCTTACCTGAGGCAATGATCACCTGCAAGAATGCAAATGGATTGTAGAGTTTTTCCTAAGCCCATGTCATCACAAAGAATTCCATGAAGTTTGTATTTATTGAGAAATGCCAGCCAGTTCACTCCATCCTGAAATCAGAAAATAAGAGTACGTCAGAAGTAACAACTGGCTTTTGGCTAGTTAAGCTTCAGTTCAAACATCTTATGTTCTATCATACATATATCATTGCCAAACTATGATCTTGTTTCCCACCATGAACGCAGCCACTACAGCCCATTCACTCAAAGCAGGCAGGAATAAAGGGAGAAACATAAGCAGCCAAGCAGTACAAGACCTAGCTTTGCAGGGGTGGGCTGCCAAAGTTAGCTTAAGCAAAGCACAACAGCCCATTGGCCATTCCCTGAGAAAAATGGCAGGATCCAGAGAAGTGTGGGGGGGAACTCATCATTAAAAGAAAAACAGTATAAGTGGCATGCATTACTTAATTTGTTCTTCCTTACCCAAGAGTCCAAGATACACACCACACAGCTAAAACCAAAGAGCCCAAAAAAACTCACAAGCAAAAAAACCCAGCACCCAAACAACTCCTATCCTTCCATAAAACTGTATCAGATTGCAACCTATTGCTCTTTTAAAATAAGAGTATAAGGTGTTACCTGCTGATATTTTCTGAGCTCTGCTTTGATTGGTACTGGAATTGTATAGTTTTCCAGTTTTTTTCCATCCAATAATTGTTCCAGAAAGTGACGTTCTTTAGCTTTCATTCGGATTAATTCTTCAGACATGTTTGGTGGATCTGGTATACCAGCCTAGGATAGTATTTTTAAAGCAGTAATGTAAGAGCTACAGTACTTCTCACACAGACAACAGGAAATAAAACCTCATACCAGCTTAGACATTTATAAACAGATGGCAAAGATCTGCAGTCTTCTCAACTGCATAAATCCAAAATCAGTGCTATACTTGTTTGATTCCTTGCAGATCAACTCGTCCAGGGTTGTAGGGTGCAAAAGGCATTTTGCCCCAAAGGACACTCTGAAAAGCTTGATGCAATTGCATAGAAGAGAGGAAATCCTGGTCATGCTTCTAAGAGTTTACAAAGACTGAGCTATTCTACCTTTAACCAGAGAGTCTATCTGGCTGGCTAGAGAATCCTTTGACACCCATTTCTCCTTAGCCACAATCTACCATCCAAATTTAGATGAATTTGTTTCCTACAGATGTTAGAAGAACTGGATCTAAAGTGATACTGAAATCCATAGGATGAATTCAAGAAGTTGGAAACTATTGGGAAAAAGAAAAACCTAAACCCCTCCAGGTTTGCAGCAGCAGACTTTGGCTTCCCAGATAATTCCCATGCTAGGCCAGAAGCCCCAAGAAGCTATCTTGGGACCAAATATGCTCATTCTTGCTTGCTAATAATGTACAGTAGCAAAAGAAGCACTGATATTTTCCATCATCACATCTGTCATCCCAGTCTTCTGGGCTACCTCGATCTTTAGTTACCTTTACTTCAAAACCCATGTTACTAATCACTTAGGGAGGGCTCCTGGCTGAAAAGAAATATCATCAAATAATTCTACCATGTATGTGATTAATAAGGAAGGGGGAAAACTAACCCAGATTTCAGATGTTAGAAGACATCCAATAAGGTATTTAAGTACATACATATGCAGAGACAACTGCCTACTTATTCAAACAACTGCTTTTCCTACTCTCCCTTTTAAAAGAACATCTAAAATGTGAATACCATACCAGTTGACTTGGTTCAAATATATTGTCAACTTGCAGCATGACTGCTTATCAATAAAACAGGACAGATTAAGTTGAACCATTTATCTTACAGTCCTTCTCTCAGTCATATTTTTGTTTTTATGGTTGAATTAATAATGAAATTGAGAATAAAGATACAGAAAACTGAGCATAGCTAAGTTCTCCCAAGTCATTTATTGCTACTGTTTCAAATTCCTCACAGTTAGAAACCAACACAAAAATACAGATTAGAAACTCCAAGCTTACTCAGACCTCTATCACTTTTACCCATCCAGCAGCTGAATTCAGGTCTTGCATTTTAGGCACATATAAATGCCAAACACAAAAGACTAGATACAGTTCTGTAACAAAACAAAAAGTCTAAGTCATGCTTCAGGGTCATGAAATCAAAAGAGTGGAAAGTTTTTGTTTTAGTAATACCACTATAACTACTGAAAACTGTAAGAGCTTGTCTTCTGAAATGTCTGCAAGACTACCCTAAAGTCTTCCCATTTAAAAAAGTAAAACTGTATCCATAAAACACCACTCTAAGTTTTTTCACACAAAGCATGTGTGAAACTTCATCTATGAAAACTTGATAATAAGGTTATTTCAATCTCATAAAAGGATTCCTTAATAAAGTATTTCCCCATAAAACATCTATTTCCCTAGTCCCTATCAGTCTACCCTCTACTCTTACCACTGTGATGACTCCAATCCCTCTACAGTAATCAATTTAAATTTCTTTTTTGCCCTAATACTTAAAATTGCTAGCATTCAAAAGACTGTCCCACAACAGTACTGGTATTTTCTCTCATTATTAATCTACTTCACTCTCAGTTTGCATATTTTTAAGTTTGCATATTTTTAAGTTTGCATATTTAATAGTTCAGTATCTGATACTGAACTTCCTTAACTGGAAAGGGAAGTCCTAAGGGAGTGCTTGAGTTACAACAGAAGAGAATCACGAACTGATCATGCATATATATGTATGCAATTAATAAAGTAGTCTCATTTTAAGAGATGCTCACTAAATTATATTAAAATAGCTTTTTAAAAAAAATCAAATCTAAGCTACATGTATTCAATAGGACTGTATTTAGATGCATATGAAGAAGGGCACTGGTATAAGTGGCCTTGGAATGAACAGGAGCATGCCAGAAATTAATTTCTACTTTGCTCACTTCCAACTTTTTCAACATTTCGGTGCAAGCATATAGAAAGTAAGTGCTCCATTTAAGGCACATTGCTAATTATTAGATCCTAAGGTTCTATTATGCTAAATTAAAAATTGAGATAATAAAAGGTACTAAACCCATTAACCCAACATATGTCTTTTCCATTAGAAACATGCAAACAAGTTCTGAACTGTCTTCTATTACCATCTGGTGGTGGAAATAAGTTAGAAGCCTTGTAGCCCTTGAAGTGCAGTAATAGAAAGTGTCTGAGGTATGCAAGTTGTAGTAGGAATGAAAAACTGAAGCAAATCTATACTGATTAAATACTACTGGATCGCAATATGCGTATTACTTTGCCCAAAGCTGTAGGGTGGGGCTTTTTTATTTTAAGAACTAGGAATAAGTAACTGTACTTATCTCCACACTATTTCTATTATTTTATTTCATTTTTAACTTTGAAATCAGTATTGCTTTTCCATGCATTTGTCTTGACCACATACACACCACACATAGGAAGAATGCACATACAACTCCTCTAACACTTTTGAGCCAAAACTAGCAACAGCAGCATTATACACAATTAATGAATATACACTTTGACTTCATGTACACAGCTGAAATGAGTTTCTTATAAAGAGAAATTTTACTTTAACATTAATTTAGAAAATTACTAACAGAGGGTCCAGTTTTAATCATTTTACATTATAAAGGACACATCTTCAATTACCTGTTACAAACTCAACATCTATAAAACCAGTTAATTATTCAGCGTTTAACAAGTCAGAAGCTTGGACTTTGTGGCTGGTGAAAAAGTAGATACAGAAAAGTTCACACACTTAGTATACTTACAACTTGAGCTTACCTCAAGAGGCATCAGTCTAATCAGTGTTGCAAAGCACTGAGTAGCCATAAAACGTACACTGTTTGTCTGATCACTCATTCTACCCAGAACTGGAACCACTAGAAGAACAATGTATGGAACAATACCAACATCCAGCTGCTCCATTACACCTGGATCAGTTATTAAGGAAATTGGTTTTACCAGTTCAGGATTGTCTAACATCAATATATACGTGGCAGATTTCACACTCAAGAGGTAAAAGTCATTAATACATTACAGAGGAACAATATTTCTACTAACAAAGCAATGGAAGGGGAGGAAGTCTGATATACCCAGTTAAGTTTAGCCCAGTGAATTCCATGGTTTGAGAAGTTGAATTACCTCCACCAAAACTTCATTTGATAGATAAAATTAAGGCAATGGGAGTCAAAGTTTCTTCTATTTCTTGTCTGCAGGAGGAAAACAGCTTAATGTTTTATTCCATTCATCCTCCCATTTTTTTCAGGCAACAGTTTTTTTTCCTGCAAATCATGCAACTACAAAGAAGTTTCTGCATTTTTGAATACTCAAGCAAGGATACATGCAAGTGCTTCAATTGCACCTTCTTGTTTGGTGTTGTCATCTATTGCTCCCAACCATGGTAGAACTTTCTCTAGGAAGATATTCATTGTTTCCATGGTAGCTATTTTGCTCATAACACCTACACAACGAGCAGCCATGTGTCTCACTGCAGTGCTGGGATGTTGAAGGCACATATAAAGATGATGCAAATGCTGTATTAACTGAATAGAAGAAGAGGGTGTGTGGGGGGGAAGGGTTAATATGAATCATAAACAAATCACCAAATTATTTTGAAGTAAACAATCTTTTTAAGTCACTGTTGCCTCCCAAAGACTGCTTAAAAT
Organism: Elanus axillaris; assembly: GCA_026212715.1. NCBI lineage: Eukaryota > Metazoa > Chordata > Aves > Accipitriformes > Accipitridae > Elanus > Elanus axillaris. The sequence goes on from JANZLQ010000100.1 coordinate 24,945,895, forward strand.
GGCTCCTTCACAAGATCTAATTGTTTAGAACTGAAAAATTATTTCAGAAGAAAGACAATTGAACTTTGAACAAGCCTTACTCTCCAAATACGGTTAAAATTCAGAGTAACAAAATCTTCAGGGTTTTAGTCAAAATGAAAATTAAAGAAGCCCTTGATAATTAAGCAAGTGTTTCATACTGGAAAAATACAGTACTAAGTACTCAGAACTTTTCATTAAAAAAGAATTATTGCTTAAATATAGATACACAGATTGAAGAATTCCTTCCAGCTAACAAATTTGTCCTAGATTCATCCCATTTACATTTAGGCAGATTAATCATCCATGTTGGGAGTCTTATTAACTCTGTGTGACAAGATAGACACCCAAAGGGAAATTCACATCTTCCCAAGGGGGTACATGTGTACATATATGTCTTTTTCATCAGCACAAACAACATTTTTATGTCAGATATCTTAAATAGATGGTCAGGTTTTTCCTAGCGTGGAAGTCCCTAAATACTAGCTTTGATGAACCAACTCCACCCTCTTTGACCTTCTATGATTTTTTTTTTTGAGACCTGTATATAGTATTAGCACCCTCAAAACCAATCTACACATTAACTATGTATGTGTGTGTATATATATATAAAATACATCATATGCTAAATTGACTCAAAATCACTTCAGTATTTTATTAAAATAGATAAGAAACAATTCCATGTGTTCCATAGGAATCCTCTCCATCTACTCAGAATTGTATAGCCATTCCTTATACCCATCCTTTCCCATCATGTCCTTTCCAGACAAAGTTCTGGCCTACTTACTCCTTGCATGGGAACCTTTTCACATATTTTATCATCCTGTTGCCCTTCTCTACACCTCTTCCAGTGCTACTATATTTATTCTGAAAACAGTACTGCAAATAGGCTAGAACTGAAAATTGTGTTCAGATGTAGGCATAATGATAACTTCCTTGTTCTGTTCCTTTAACTTTCTGTCTTTTTTTTTAACCAGAATTTTACATTCAGCTGGTATTTTCACAGAACTACCCTAACTCCAGGATCTCTCTCCTGAGTAGAAATAGTCAGTTCAGAGCCTACTACTGCATCTAAGATGTTATATCTTTTACATTGAGTGGTGGGTAAAAATAAATAATTTTTTAAAAAGTCAAATCAAACGCAGTCTACTTGGGTGCAAACTGAAGTTTCCCATAATTTTTGCATTCCCTGCACAGGGAGCTTTTCTGACAACCTTCAGCCTGCTACACAGTAGTCAGGCAGTAAACTGTGCAGTCTTTATTACTACCATTTTCCCCCCACTCCATCCACACAAACTACATGTCAGTCTATTAGAAGTCAACCCATTTCAGTCAGCCACATAATGCAGCATAATGACACTTTTTTTCTGTAGTTTAACAACAAACAGAAGGCATCATATTAGCAGTCTGTTCTACAGCTTTAGGATATCTGGAATTAGAATAAAGCAGAGTTGAGACACTGACTTCAATGTGACACAACAGCATAAATATTATCATGACTCAAACTTTCGATACAATCTTATTTGGGGCATCTGATCCAGAAAAGGACAGGCCAAGGCTAAATTGGACACAGATGTTTGCTTTTGTGGTTTATTCTACAACCTGCAAAAACAAATACAGAATTTAACATCCTATAGGACACAGGGAAAAAATGACTTTAAAACATAACAGCTTAATTGCTGAAGACAGAAGGCTATGTCTTCCATTTATCAAGACTAGGATACAGGACTTGGAGAACAGGCAGGCTAGCAAGTGAATAAACAAACTATTTGAGCAGAATCAGAAAAACGTCTAAAAAGAAGCCTTACAAAACAAGGACTTAAAACAGTGGCAATGAACAGACTGAACTGCTTCATTCAAAAGCTGCTTTGGAATATGATTACCAGAGGATGTAGCTGAGTATCCATTGAAGCTGCTGTTGTTTCAAAAACCTGCAAAGAATTTACTAGCTCCTGGGCAGGAGCATCTCCTTTTTCCAGTAAGGATTTTCGGTCTGTAAAAAACAGAAAAGGTGTTCAGTTCAAGACTGACATACTGCCCCCAGCCTACCAGCCCCTGAGCTTAAATCAGAAGTGTAATTACCAAAATTATTTATGTGAATGTTGTTCCTTAATGAACCAACCATAGCATCCCAGAGATGCGGCAATCCCGTTGCCATTTCAGCACCAAAATGTTTAGCTATAGTAGATAAGGCAAATTCAGCTCCTCTTCTCTGTACAACATAAGGTTTCTGAGCCTAGAATTAAACAAAGTAGTGAAGACAGATACATTGAAGAATAACTATTATTTTCAGGGAGGCTCCCATTGTTATACAGGCATTCAATTCTGATTGTGTTTATAGCTACCTACAACAGACTTACTGATGGATTTTCTTCTTTGTAAGTTAATTTACTTTCTTCTTTATACAGGTAAAAAAATGAAAGTATTTTATAGCAGATTATTTAAATCCAATAAATTTGGGGATTTGGCTTTTGCTGACACAGGCCCATTTCAGCAAGAGGTTTTCCAACTGTTTCCAGTTCAAGAACCTCAGATATCACCAATATAGGGACACCAAGAACAGTAACATGCTATAGCAAAACTTCCGCAAAAAAATACTTGATTTGTTATTGAGCCCTTTCCCTTGTTCCCACCCTCTTCAGAAAGTAGAATTGATAAAAATCACTTTAACAGTTAAGAGCAAAATTCTCCAACACTGTTTAGGAATTGCAGTCCTGACTAGGATCTCATTAAAACATGCTGAAGTTTTATATGAATAAAACAGTAACAAAAAATTTTAGTGTTTCAAGTGTGGAAGTCACATATACATCCTAAAGCCAGTCCAAATTTCAAATACTGTTTTTAAGGCTTCAGAGCATCCACTGTGCATCAAGATGACCAACACTAACATGGGTAATGGGACACAATCACAGCACAGTTTGTGGAAATCCATTTGCATAGATTTATATTGAGCTATTCATATTCTGTACTAAATGTAAAATATTTCAGGAGATTCTTAATGACACACTGAAGATTTAAAACATCACCATCCATGAACATATGCTGCTTGCATCAAAATTTTATGTCAACTCAGTTCTCTCATTAAAAGATCCCAGACATCCCTATTACAATGCTATCAACTCCAGTGAATTCAAAGTAACAGAAGGGAGGGGTGGATGTGCAAGTTTGCAAATGTCAGTTTTGAAATTTACCTCATCCAGTTCAGTAGGAATGCTTCCACTACTGCCAGTGGGGAGGTCTGCAATTGGGGCTTTTGGAGCTTTTGGAGTAGGACCTCGCCGACTTGTAATGGCAAAAGCAGCTTTCTGATGTCTGTACAATGTAATTATTCCCTTGTGCTTAGTAACTGTATGATGCATCCCATCTTTATCAGAATTTCCTGAAGGAAAACAAGAGAACAGCTGACAACAATTTAAGCTGCAGTTTAAAACACAGGAAGTGACGGCTACCTACAAGTCATCTGCAGATTTCAACATGCTTTAAAAAAACCCCAAGAATCATCCTCAAGGATGGAAAACTCTAAGTATACAGTTACTCTGTTAAGAGCACATTACAGATATGGCATGAAAAATCTAAATGTGCAAAATGCCACATAAATTCTTATTCAGCAAGAAACACAGGTAACAAAACTGTTCAGTCAAATATAAAAAGTTTGCACAAGTTTTTTTTACATAAAACACATTATGTTCTAAAGTTTAAACAAACTTACTCTGTGTCCTTTACAAACAGTTCAAGACTTCTATCATGATACAACAGCAGATGCCATCAGTATCTTTGGATTTATTGATGTTTCTACTTGTGCTATTCAGCTTAATTTTTAATCAGATATGAATGTTATTCTACTCTGAGATGAAGGAGGACACATTCATTAAGAAAAAGTAAAATGTGTCTAATGGTCAAACCTTAAAAGCAGATTAGAATCTTGCAGAGTATTAAGTTCTTAATTTGTGTTGTTTATTCAATCCACACGTTTTTAGCAAGGGACAGTGATTTAAAAAAGACCCATGACCCTATATAGCATGCACAGGATTACTTGTTCATTTCAAACACTGTCCTCATCTTTTTTTATCTTACTATTAGCCTATAGAACATAACACAAGCCAGACTTTTTTCTAACAGCCTACTCTAATTTCCATACTTAATCAATTTTAATTAAAAGCTTCACACGATATGTAAATGAAATGTGATCATAAGTGGATAATCATTGAGTAACATTAAATAACTGAAAATTGGAACCAAGGTCTTTTATCCACAAATTTTCTGAAAAACTACACACATAATTCGTTGCACACAGTGTGTAGTTTAAGACACCTAAATGAAGTAATTACTAATAAATGAAGACTCAGTTGCTGAGATTTTAGAAACACTGAAAACAAGACTTACTCGTACTCATTTTAACTGTTCAGAGACAAGCACAGACATTTTAAGAATCCTGGCAATCTTAGATATCATACCTTTTGAGTTTTCATGGCTACTCTGAGGCTGTGCAGGACATGCTGCTAGTGGGGTAAGATGTGGATCCACACAGAGGGAATTGCAGAGATTTTTTATAATCTTTGAGTTGGGACAAGGAGACCTTGTTGTACACTGCTGAAGTAACTTTGCTATAGATGAAGCCACATAGTTTTGTACTAGTGTATTCTCCTCCTTTTTGATAGCTTCCATTAAGGGTTTTATAACAGGATTTAGTTTTTCTGGAAGTTGCTGCAAGTTCACAACTGCACATGCAGTAAATGTATGGACTCGCAGATGCAACACTTGCCATTCTTGATTTGTTTCTGTAACGGTCATTTGGACTTGTTGTCGTTTACTGTCCAACTGCTGTAGAATCTTAGGACTCAAAGTAAAGGATGATGTCACTTCGTTGAAAACAGAAGTAACCTAATAAAAAAAAGAAGCGTTACAAATTGATTTCGTTTACTGTTAAAATGGGATATCCTCTGAAAACCATAGTTTTCACGGTAGAACATGAGCCACTTCACCAGGTATTATCATCTCCACTTTTCCAGCAAATAGCAGGAAATACTCCAAAATGTAGTTGCTGGAATCTTGAACTGCAGCTCAAGGGCAAAATCAGGCATATTACAAACATTTCAAGTCTAGATTCCGAAAGCTGAAAGAGGAGTTTACATACTCGTCCAAATTTGGATTGTCCTGTATCTGCCAGATATATCCACAAATTCTGGCAAAACATAAGTATGTGACAGATACGCAAAAGGAGAATGTTATGAATACAAGAGGACAGAAAGGATGTGCAAGGTCCCATGCATGGAGAAAGTGTTTCTAAGCTGATTTGCTTCTGAAGAAAGAGACTGGGTTGAAAATCTAAGGAAAAAATCAGCACAACACAGTAGCTGGAGAACTTGCATATCCTCTGCCAGTCACAACTGGCTGACTACTGTTGCTTACATCTTTCACAGGAAACAGGTTAAAAGCAACATGGAATCATGGAAATGATAGGATAATTAGGCTCCTAAGTACAGGAAAGATGACAACTGTTGAGAGAGTTAGTCTGGGGGGGCTTTTTTGTTGGTTTTTGCCTTCTACTTTTAAATGTTGGTCAAGTCTTTCAACTATTAGACTTGTACTGCTTCATTCTGTAGATACCTCAAGTTCTACTCCACATGACCTTGATGACTGGAATGACCAAAGGAGGCAAGAAATATGAATAGCAAGGAGGAGCACAGGGTTTTTCCATCTAATGTATGAAGACACATACTACAAAGCAGAGTAGGTTTGATGTCTGTATTTCAAGGAAACTTGAAGAGTTGAAAAGGGTGCAGAAGACAGCCAAAGAAAATAGCAAACAGTTGTGGAATGAGCCCTCTAATCCAGAATGGATGTCTTTTGGAAAAAACATGCATTGGTCATGCAGCCCTATTATTAGACTGAAGAGTAAACAGCTAAGATACATGAAAACTCCAGTACTTCACACACTACAAGCTCATATGATTCTGTCTGGCTTTACCTTGGGAATTTTTTCATTTTATATAGTAGCCATCATCAGACTGGGTGCCAAAAGCCCATATACACCATTATCTCTAAAGCTATGTTGAGATTTCCAAGTTAAGCTACTGCATGCTACTACATAACTACTACCCTCTGACAATTTCAAGATCCATCATACTACAGTCATCATGGCCATAATCATTGTGCTGGTTTTGGCTGGGGCAGAGTTAATTTTCTTCATAGTAGCTAGTATGGGGCTATGTGTTGAATTTGTGCTGGAAACAGTGTTGTAAATTCGGGGACAGTTTGTTACTGCTGAGAAGTGCTTACACAGAGCCAAGGCCTTTTCTGCTTCTCAACCCACCGCACCAGCGAGTAGGCTGAGGGTGCACAAGAAGTTGGGAGGGGACACAGCCAGGACAGCTGACCCCAACTGACCCAAGGGATATCCCAGACCATATGACATCATGCTCAGCAATATAAAGCTTGAAGGAGGAAGGGACAGACATTTGGAGTTATGGCATTTGTCTTCCCAAGTAACTGTTATGCGTGATGGAGCCCCACCTTCCTGGAGATGGCTGAACAGCTGCCTGCCCACAGGAAGCGGTGAATGAATTCCTTGTTTTGCTTTGCTTGCATACACAGCTTTTGCTTTACCTATTAAACAGCCTTTATCTCAACCCATGAGTTTTCTCATTTTTACCCTTCTGAGTCTCTCTCCCATCCCGCCGTAGGGGGAGTGAGCAAGCAGCTGTGTGGTGCTTAGTTGCCAGCTGGGGTTAAACCATGACAATCATGCAAACTTAAACCTCCTCTTATTCTTACCCTTATCCTCAGCATCCCAGCTGCTCACACAAACACATCCAGGATCCTCATCCCACTGCTTCCCTGACCCAAGCTGCACCACATCCATCACCATTCCTTCAACTCCCATATCTACACAAACCTTCCACCCCAGTCCTCTTATTTTGCAGGCTTCTCAAGTCCACAAGCTCTTCATTTACATCCTAGCTCATCTGTCCATACTCATCTTTCTCTCTGCTTAAGAGGCCAGTTTGGGGTTGGAAGAAAGACCTTTTTAGTTTGTTGCCCCAACATAGAAATCATAGAATCATTTAGGCTGCAAGAGACCCTTAAGATCATCAAGTCCAACTATTAACCTAGTCTGCCAAGTCTGCCACTAAACCATGTCCTTAAGTACCACACCTATACATCTTTTTAAATACCTCCAGGGACAGTGACTCCATCACTTCCCTGGGCAGCCCGTTCCAATGATTGACAACCCTTTCAGTGAAGAAATTTTCCTAATATCCAGTCTAAACCTCCCCTGGCACGGCTTGAGTCCATTTTCTCTCATCCTATTGCTCGTTACTTGGGAGAAGATGCCAACACCCACCTCACTACAACCTCTGTTCAGGTAGTTATAGAGAGCGACAAAGGCCTTCCCTGAGTCTTCTTTTCTCCAGGCTAAGCAACCCCAGTTCCCTCAGCTTCTCCTCGTAAGACTTATGCTTTAGACCCTTCACCAGCTTTGTTGCTCTTCTTTGGACATGCTCCAGCACCTCAATGCCTTTCTTGTAGTGAGTGGCCCAAACCTGAACACAGTATCTGAGGTACAGCTTTGCCAGTGCTGAGTACAGGCAGATGATTACTTCCCTAGTCCTGCTGGCCACACTATTTCTGCTCTACTTTTGCTTACAGAGCTTTTCATGTCAAGAGCTACTTTCTGTTAGCACATCTAATACTGATGTTTTCAGATGGAAAGAGACAAAACAATTGAGCAGCCAGGAAAAAAACCCACTTTAAAACACGACTGGGGGGTCAGGGGGAGAAGGTCTAGAATTTACAGTTTATTTAATACTCTTTTGAGAGTGGTTTTGAAGGAGATCCTGCCTGCTTTGTTTTCTTCTGTGTAGATTTCAATAGTGAATCTACACCTGGAATCAGAACACTCATTTTTTTCTCCTGTTAAGTATCTACTTTGCATTCTACTCAATGTCTGGCATAGCCTGTAAACACCACAGGGGAAGTGGTAAGCATCTATTACATAACTCGTATCAAAGGTGCGTAAAGTCACCACTTTATTTCTGAAAGTTACTGTCTGTGTAATAATTATGCTGAAGATGTATTTCAAGACAATAATAGATTTGAAGGAAGGGCAGGCATGCCTCTACTTACCAGCTCATTAGCTTGATCTATTGTAAATACACTGCAGTTTACTCTGTTTCCAATGTCAATGTGTGCATCAGCTAACAAGGAGATGAGTTGTTTACATTCATTCTGCATTCGTGTAAAAGGAACAGCAATTTCATCATAATAGAGATGTTCAGAAAGGACCCCAAGTAAACGAGGTTGCACACAAATGGCCACAGTTCTACACTCCTATAACAGGAAAAGACACGATTCATATTTGAATAATTACAATCTTTTTTTCGGTTTTGGGCACTAAACAGAGCAATCTAGCTAAAAAATCCAGTTTCCAGAGGGACCATTAAAATTGTAACCTGGATTATTAAAGATTATGAACAAAATCATCAGTCTGCCACTAGAACAGAAGTGACAGCAAATACAGGGAAAACAGTCATGTTAAAAGCAATCATTGACCTTAGATAACATGCATCTTGAGAACAGACTTATTTGTAGAAGAAATGTGAACATATTTACTGATTCATAGTTCTGACAGTTGACATTTAGCTACCAAGTAATATATTCCTCCATTGTCTAACAATCAAGATATTAGTATTTAGTTGTATAAATACCATTTTAGCTTATCAACTAAAATTTTATTTCAAGCTAAGTAGCAGATGACAAGCTGTGGATTAAGATAGTAAGTAAAATTTATTTTTGTGACAGAAACATCCTACCTTTTGCAAGGCTGCCCACTCACAGATTACTAATGCAACACTAATCCTCTGCAAGGCAGATTTAGAATTCAAGTGGAAGAGCAGTAGCTGAGCTAATGATTCAGCTGGCTTTATTTCTTGAGTAACAGTATTTACACCTGGGTCACAAATGCAGCAACAAAGTGCTCCCAGCAACCTGACAAAAGGAGAAAGAACAGTCATTTCAATGTTAATTACTCTGCAATTAGCGATTCAAAAATCAAAATGCCAAAAAAGTTTACATAATCAGATTGACAAAACCACTATATAATGAATAAGATAAATTGCTTTAAAATATTTTTTTCAGATTTCCAGTAAACTGACTTTGCTGCCATCATCCGAGCTCGCATGACAACATAATCCCGTGTTGCTGGATCTTCTGCAATGCTGTCTGCCCCAGCAATATATTCCTGAATCACTTCCTTATTCTGGGTTTGACCTTGACGCAGTTTAGCACCCGCCTTTTCCTATGGAATAAAGTTGGGAGAGATGGAAAGTAAATGTGTTTGTAATAAAAAAAGATTAATTCATATTCCATAACATTTCCAATAACCATGATATTCTGCAAAAGTTGGACTAAGCCAGAACATTTCTTGGATAACAGACTTCATAAAGTAGTTTATCATTGTAAATCACCTCTCCACTAATAGTATTCTATGGTCCTATTAAATGTATGATATGGTTACTTCACTATAATATTAAAACTAATACTCAACATATAGCTGATAGTTTATCACAGACCTTTTTCAGCACATTTTCAGAAATAACATAATGCTTTTAGACTTAACTCAGTCCTGCAAACAGATGGTTTTGGAACACTGATGGTTACGGAACCATGTAAATAAAAACTTTATAAAGTATTCAGAGGGAGTGTGCTACATGACAGAACATTGAACTCTCATGGATAACCTGAGAAGAACTGTTTTGCTCTACAGGCTTGAGGTTTGTGAGATAGGCTACATCTGGAGTTGCAGAAAGGCACCACTACTCCCTTCTACCACCTTTAGAATATGTCTTTATATACAGCTGATAGAGTTTCCTACTCTCCCCAGAACAGTTAGTGAGGTCACATTTCACTTACTTTTGATCTGGTTTTTACTTCTAGCAACATGTTTAAGTCAATGGGCAAATGAGACGGCTGCATCATTAAGCAGAGCCAGGCTCCCATCCATGGACAAGCAGCTGCAACCACATACTGTACAGATGCCTTGCTTAACAGTTCCAGCCATACCTTGGGAAAGAACCATAGTGGAAATCACAATAAATTTCTATGTGGTCTACGTAAGATCATATATGTGCTGATAAACTGTAGGAACCATCCTATTCTCCTTCACTCTACAGTAAAGCATCACATAGGCTAACTACAAAAAAATTAAACATGAACACACTATTCTTTATCTGCACAAAAGTGCAGAGGATACAAAAGAGTAGCATACACAAACACTATCTAAGTCATGAGTCATGCAAATACCTTGTGAATAAGATCCAGAATTTCTTGGTTGCTTTCTAAGATACAAAACTGAAATATGTGCCTCAACATGTCTTGCAGAATTGGAGTCAGCCACGTTGAAGAACTCTGAAAGAAGGATATCATATGATCAAGCAGATTCCAATGTATATCCCAGTAAAACACTAATAACTCTAATTCTTACCTGGTCTTGGGTAGACAGCAGTGTGAATAATGTTTCCAGTGCTGCTTTTCGCACAGAAGATATAGTATGATGCAAGAACGGCCACACACGTGGGACCAAAACTGTGAGTGATTGCTGAATACTAGTATGTGAAGGGAAGATGTAGAGGCAGTGACAGGGGGGGAAAAAAACAAACACACAGAACTAAGTTAATTTTGTTTATCCTCTGTTACAAAGTTTTATCCAAAAGAAAGCTTTTTCTAAAAAAGAAAAGTATTATTGCATGTGCTTGGTGATTTTAAGTGAAGGATCAAGTTACTACAGCTTAAACATTTAAAATAGTTTGAATCAGTACCTTTGTTCAGGAAAGTACTGGGTTTTCTTACTGGTATCAAGAACTGTCTATTCAAGCATGTATTTTTACCAGGTTGTTTCCTGCATTATATTTTGGGGTTTGTTCAGTGATTTAGAAAAAAGTTTTTTTTTAGTTTTGTTTTGAATATATTATTAGGCATTTATGAGTTTAGAAATAATTAAGAACAAGCTTGGATCTTTTGTGCATGAACTTGCACATCAACTGATGCAAAAAGTACATGCTGAATTAAAGATGGCATTAGTGAAACAATGTCATTCTTAATTTTAGATTTGGGCAAAAACCAGCTTTAGCAGTGAAATCATATAGGATAAGAAAGGTATGATGTGTAAAGCATCCACCTTGAGTGCAGATGTTGTGAGTTTACCATGTGTATTATGAAAAATGTTAATGTACTAACATGCAACTCCTTTAATTGGACAGAGTCCCAAACAGAAGAATGTCACAGAATTACTGGTTGTACTATTGATGTGCATTTTCAAGATTGTAGCTTTCTTTAGAACTGTTCCAATAGCAAAGTTCCACAGGTACATGCACATGTTTTAATATACATAGTTTGCTCTTTTGTTTGAAGTTTGTCAACAAGGAGCAGCCAAACAAGAAGTTTGTGGGCAGGACCACCATATGACTGTAGCCAATATCCTTTGCTATTTTAGTATTTACCCAAGATGAATGCAGAGAGAGGGGACAAAAAAAAAGTCACATATAAACAAGATCTAGTACCTTTAATTGTTTTGTTGCCTTTTATGAATATAAGGCAAATAGGAGCACTGTCCTAACCTTCACATCAAGGAAAAGCAAGAGTAAAATTAAAATACTGATTTAAATTAAGCATCTCCTTGGCACATGATTTGAAAGCAACTTTGATTATTCCAATTTGAAAATAACTGGATGGTCAATCTACAATACTGAAGCAATACTAATTAAAAAGTTACCTGCATTTGCGGACCTGAGGATAAGTCAGAAGGGAAGAAAGAAGGATCATGATACTATTTGTGGAAGCTGTCAAGTCATCCAACTCCAGAAGTGCATCCCACAAGGTATTAAGAATAAAAGGCACCTGCACAAATAAGCAGAAGAGGTTATTGTAAAAAAAAAAAAAGAAAAAAGAAAAAAAGGAAAATACAAGTGCTGCCTCTAAGCATCATTTTCTTCATTCAGATCAAAAGTGAACTTTTCAATCAGAATTGATGGAAAACAATTCAGTCACCTTCTGAGACTGAAGTTGAACCAGGCTTTCCACTACTGGTACTAAAGATGCTGCAGCAACAGCTCTGACATCATCATCTAGATCCTGGAGACCTTCAATTATTGCAGGCAACACTTTAGGCAGTAAAGTGTTGATCATGTCCTGCCAAAAAGATCAAAAGTATTTTAAATTTAAAAAGCATAAAATGCCCCAACAACTGAGATTACTCTAAGTGTATGGATAACCTGTTTGTTATATAAAACAGAAGCTACAGGTCCAAGACTATAATCCAAATATTGTAAGTTACCATTCATGAAGTAAAACCTAAGTTATAAAATTGTATGAGCTGTAACTCAGCTCAGTTTCGGTGTAAACAAAGCTCAGTGTTTTCAGAATAATACTATGAATGGACTAAACCTTTTGCAGCACTCAGCTCTTGTTAACCTCACACATTAAAGTATCAAAACCAGGCAAGCATAGCCTCCATTTATAATGTTTTGTGCAAGTAACTTACCAAGTTACAACAGTACAACTCTGCTATACACTTGCAGATTTCTGCAGCCTGAATATAAAAATGCAGTCACATCTTATAACCCACATGAGACTGCAGTGCAAGCAAAGCTTGCTTTATCATACCTATGTGCTGTTCGGCCACATACTCTACTTTGAGCAGAGCTTTTTGTTCCAAAGCTCTCTTATTTGTCATGAGGGCTATTACCTGACGTACTGCCAAAGCATACTTTATTCCTAGGAGACCACCATGTCTCACTTCCCACTGTTCCTGGGTAAGCAGCTTCAGGAGAACATCCACAGTTTTATGAACTCCAGTTTCATTCATATGTTTCAATACTACTCCCAAAGTCTGAGCACAAGTCTCACGTACTGGTGCTACCACCTAGGATAAATGATAAAAGAGATACTTCTGTATGAAATTTGACTTGGAAAGAAACCCATACGCTTAGAATCAGAAGACAAAACTGCTATACAACAGGTGAAATATATGTATCAGCTAATTTGTAATAAGAATCTCTGAGCAGTTGTAACAGGGATTTGCAGTAGCATGGTACAAAGCACAGCTGATCTACCTGTTCACTCAGAGACAACTTACTTCATCTGAAACAAAGTCTCCAAATCTGTCTAATGCAAACACACAAAGAAGTCTAATAACCAAGTCTTCCAGCCACTCCTGATGTTGCTGAATCATCTGTAACAAGAGAAAAATTGAACACCTTGACTACATTTATTCATAAAGGATTTCTGATATGCTTGCTTTAGCTAAAATTTATAAAAGATATGAGAACATATGTTTAAATTGACTGAATATAGTCATCTTGAACACATAGTCAAGGTAAAATAGCCAGCACTAATTCAGCTCACCTGGCTTATTATAAACATCATGATTTATATTTTTTTAAAACACACATAGTACTTTTATCAAAAGGCTAGAGAGCACCTTGTAAGGTACACAAATAACTGCATCCCTACACAGCACACAAAGGTAAGGTCATTCAGATAATCTATACTGACTAATGTCAACATGTCCTAGGCAAGTGTCATGGTTTAAGCCCAGCTGACAACAAAGCACCATGAGGACTCTTGCTCACTCCTCACCCCCGGTGGGATGATGAGGAGGAAATATCATAAAAAGCTGATGGATTGACACAAGGACAGGGAGGGATCAGTCACCAGTTATCACCACAGGCAAAAAAAAGACTCAACTCTGCAAAGAAACAAAATCAATTTAAGTTTCTTCCAATCAAATCAAGAGGATAATGGGAAGTAAAACCAAATTTTCTAATGCCTTTCCCCCACCTCTCCCTTCTTCCCAGGCTCAGCTCCACTCCCAATTTTCTCTACCTCACCCTCCAGCGGAACGGGGGACAGGGAATGGGGGTTGGGGTCAGTTCATCACACATTGTCTCTGCCACTCCTTCCTCCTCAGGGGTAGGACTCCTCACTTGTCCCCTGCTCCACTGTGGGGTCCCTCCCACAGGAGACAGTCCTCCACCAACTTCTCCAACACAGGCCCTTCCCATGGGCTGCAGTTCTTCACAAACTGCTCCAGTGTGGGTCCTTTCCACAGGCTGCAGTCCTTCACACACAGGCTGGTCCAGCACAGGCTTTCCCATGGAGTCACAGCCATCTTTGGGCACAGCCACCTCCTCTGGCTTGGGGTCCTTCACAGGCTGCAGGTGGGCATCTTCTCCACCGTTCACCTCCACGGGCTGCAGGGGGACAGCCTACCATCTCACCATGGGCTGCAGGGGCATCCCCTCCTCCCCCTCCTTCTTCACTGACCTTGGTGACTGCAGAGGGGTTTCTCTCACATTCCACTCCCCTCTCCACTGCAGGTTTCCCTTCTTAAATCTGTTCTCCCAGAGGCGCTACCACCATCACTGATGGGCTCAGCCTTGGTCAGAGGCAGGTCTGACTTGGAGCCAGGAAAGGTCCTAGCAGCTTCTCTCAGGAGCCATCCCTGGAGCCCCCTCCCCCGCTACCAAAACTTCACACAAGCCCCAAACAAAGAGTTGATTAATATGTTTGAAGAACATTTACAAATAAACATGAACTATGAAGCAGTACTTCACTGTGGAAGACCCAATGAAAGGAACTTCCTTTTCATCCACATCTCCTCCAGATTTAACAATGCCATTTAGACCAAGCTTGTCTTGAAGCTCTGGCTTCTGTTTATTAGAGACCTAATAGCTCAACAGCTTTGAATCTCAGAACAGAAGCCCCATAAAAGCAAATGCTCAGGTATTATCTTTCCCATCTCCACTGTTTGCCTACTAGATCACCACTTCCCTTGAAAACTATCATTTTAATGATTAGAACTTTCATCATATTATGGATTTGATATTCCCATAAATGTCAAAGAATCATAACCTGCATATAGCATGCACGGAAGCCTTCGAAGCTAGCCTGGAGTACATACACTCTTTCCATAAATAGTTAAGAAATTGTTTAAAGTATCTTATTATTGCAGCGTGTGTTATTACTACTCCGCAATCTCCATGGCACAAATACTACTCCACATGGAATCAAGGAGAGATAGAAGCTTTGGCTTTCCCTATATACAAAGTATGCTGAAATAGTTTGATTTACATTTGATAAGTGTATCTCCTCATTATTCAACAGTCTCTAAACCACAAGCTCTCCCAGCTGCTTTTACAGCAGAGAAGTCACCATGAATCTGGATGAGACTTGCTATCCCTGAACAAGCTACTACTGTGGGACTTAAAAAAAGTGTTTTCCTTGTAGATAGACTATTTAAATACTTTTTCTCATAATAAAAAAGCAAACAGATCAATAAAGTCACCTTACTATTTAAGTGACTAGAATCAGATGGCCTGAGATACTTCACTAGAGTTGCATAATCAACTTGTTAATTTTGTTTCAGCACATCCTTACCATGACCTGAAAACAGTATTTTCTAGTATGGAAGCTAGTGTTTAATAACTTCACACTCGGTCTACATATTAATAGCTACTTACACAGTAGTGTTTTTTGCACAGCCCTTTTAAAAAGAATGTAAACATTTCATCAGTGCATACAATGATTTCATCCAGATCATTTTGATCAGACAAATCTCATGGTTTATATTCCCCCAGATCACCGCCTCCTGCAAAGCTTATGTATTCTAAGCTTCATTTAAGTAACATGTTAAGTCTACATGACTGAAAACTTACCTCCTCTAAAGAGCTATCTCCCATTTTACCACCACTTTTACCATGAGCTTTAAGTATCTCTCTCAGTCCAGTACCTGCACCATGTCGAACCTAAAAAAGTGAAACAAAGTCAATTTGTAAATGTTTAGGAACAGAAGATAAAACCAACACTGCATAACTGAAACAACACTTCTTTATTCTTAATAGAGATGTTTCAAGTGCTGCAAAGTGGCTGGTACTTAAGACTTGTGGAAAGAGTAGTATTTTATTAGATCAAATCATATTCTTAAATAATAATCTGCATAAAACCAACCTGTTTTTTTTCTTAAGTATTTGCCAGCTTAGGGGCAGAAGTAACCAAGAACTGTTTCTGTTTTCTAGCACAGAAGATATTGTTACCATATTTGCAGTAATGTAGCCAAAGACAGTTTTAGTCATGAAGACATTTAGTTTTACCTCACTATAAGACACTAGTTTTCAAAGAAAGAGCAACCAGAAAGATATTACTGTTTTTAGTAAGTTTATAAGCTAAAGAAAAGCAGTATTCTTGTATTTCTTCAACACTTTATATTTCTCTTTATATTATGTATATCTCTACAACTATTATTTTTTAAACAGAGTTTGGATTCCCACTGAATATTTTGGGGTCTGCAAAACAAATTTCTGAGAATTATTATTCTGCATAGCTTGGCTAAATACTAAAAAACTAAGTGAACAAGTGATATGGGAAAGCAAATTACAGCCACTTGTATGTTCCTAAACATGAACAGCTGAACACACTAGGAAGAGTTTTGGAAATGACAGAAGACCAGTAAAAAGATGTGCTACAGGCACACCTTGTTTCTCATATTTTTTATATGTAACTGGACTAGTAATTGGCTAATCAAGAAAAGCCCACTCAATAGGTACACAGAAAGTTGCAGAAGCCAAGTTTTGAACCACGTTTTCATTGAGAGGTCTTTACATAGGTTAGTGCTGAACTTGCCCCCTTTTTTAAAGGGTATTTTATACACATGCTTGTTGCTAATAGAAAAAAAAAATTGTATTTCATTTCATGATAGTAACAACTAGAACTGAGTAGTTGGTAGGTTCTCCCTTAATCAGAATATCTTGGATGAAATGCAAGCATACATGTCCCCATATGTACATCTCAGATAAAATCTATAAGCAAGCCAATAAAAATCAGCCAGAGTGCCTTAGTCTTAGAATCCTAACTGTTCACAATACACCAATCATTTGTTTATTTAGTCCAAGGCTGCTTATGAGCTAGTTTTCACAAGGCAGCAGAGGAAGACTTTGCTAGTTAACTTCTCAACTTCTACAAATGCAAAACAGCAAGACAGAGAAATGTATAAAGGAAACAGCAGTAGTAGGATTCATCTTGCCAGACTTCAACTGCCTATAAGATAGGCAAGCAGTCTGAACTAGTCATCCAAGCTGCCTTTGCAAGAATATGCCAGAGGACCATTTTATAAACATATATTTAGAGGTAGTTTAACCCGTTTTTCATCCAGAATATACTGCAATAATGATTCTATATTGATCGACTTCCTTAATTAAGATGCATGCGTCCTACATCAAATGTACTAAGAAAGCTAAGAGAATGTTTGCATTCCAGAAGACTAGCTGACTTTGGCTTCAACTGCAAACAGCCTGCTTTCAAATAAGGTGAGGCTTCTTAGCTCAGATGCAGTGATGTGCCACACAAATATAATTATCCTTCTTCTAGGCCCAAAATAATCGTGCTAATTGCATATGATGTATCTCTGTGTTTCCAAGTTTGAGGTCAGTATGGACAGAGCCAAATTGCTATTACTGAAACTGCTACAGATATACCTAGGTAAGTTACAGTTGGCGTTAACATTTACTCTTTCAAAAGATCAACATTTTTATTAATTGACAACAGTTATTTCCATCTTCTGCTCAAGGAAGACAGACCATTGTCAGCTACTTCATATTTTTGCTTAAAACTGATACTAAAGTTTGTGGAAACATAAGGACTGAACAAAAGGGTGAGCAGAACAGGTTTTGAACCTTGAAAATAAGTTGTCTAGGCAACAAAAAAATATAGTTTTTGTAGTTGGTATTTACAGTCATTCTGAAAAAAGTTAAAATTTCTTTTTTATAAATGAAAAGAACAATTGATTTGTAGCCTACTCCCTATTACCAAAGGATTTTTCCCCTTCCTTTTCTTCTAGCTTAGCATTTAGAGAAACATGCCACTGTTGTCAGCAAGACTCATGTTATTCCTCAAACTCTTGATGAATCCAAGCCTATTTTAATGGCTTTGTCTTTTTGACCAGATTCATGTGCTGTTGTTTTGCTTGTATTTCAATACTTCCAGAATTCTCACTTAAAAATCACTACTTTCCATACCTTTCCCACTCTCCACTAAAGTATACATTACACATCTGTTTTCATTTCCCCTTTGAACAATTCTTAAAAAAAACTTAACTTCTCTAAAAGCAGATTTGACTTGGCCATGTAATCTGTTTTTACAACTGACTTAATTTTTGATATCTAGCAAAATGTTCTTAAGACCTACACATACAATTTTAGCGCTTCTGTTGAAGCCTTTCTTTAAATCTATAGTTGCACCTTAGATACTGCATATACATCTTACCTCCCAAGAAGGGTTAAAGAGATCATTGCACACCTCTTCACAAAAGCTTTCCAGAGGCCATTCGTTTGCCTAAATTCATAAAAAACTATTAAGTACAAGATTAAAAGAGAAAGGGATCAGGCAAACACTTTTTATATTGCATTCCACTTAGGTGAAAATAACAAAGACCTCCAAAAGCTCAAGTATTTTAGTTTGCTACTGGACAGAATTGAAAAAAAACAACCAGCCTTTTTCCACGCTTCAGAAACTTCGCTGCTTGGCACTGAATCTTTTAAAAAGCTTATGAAGTTTATCTGTTAGTGTTGTGGTTTAATGCCAGCGAGCAACTAACACCACGCAGCCGCTCACCCCTCCCCCAAGTGGGATGGGGGAGAAAATCAGGGGAAAAAAAAGTAAAAGTCATGGGTTGAGATAAGAACAGTTTAATAGAACAGAAAAGAAGAAAGTAATTATAATGGTAACAACACTAATAAAAT
>JANZLQ010000100.1:24964803-24985670 GCA_026212715.1 Elanus axillaris
TCAGAGTGTTATCAACATTCTTCTCATACTGAACTCAAAACACAGCACTGTACCAGCTACTAGGAGGACACTTAACTATCCCAGCTGAAACCAGGATAGTTAGTAGAGTAACCTCTTCTCGATGGTAATTAATTTTGTTGTTCTGAAATTCAGCCTCCCTTTAGGAATCACACTAAGGCAGAAAATGAAGCAGTTTCTTATACTCCCCAGTGATTCTTTAAGTTTATGAACTTTGCCTTTAAAGAACATAATAGGCAAGCCTCAATTTGAAATTACACCACATAATCAAATTGGGTCAATTAATCCAGTAATAAATACCACCCTTTTCAAAACACATTCCACATTTTTGAAAACCAGAAGCATATCCACTAATCCCAAAATTTCCACAAGGAAACCGACATGGCTGTGGAAAGGAAATTATGATACTAATATTATTAAGTTCACAGCATCACAAACACAAAGCATTTGAAAGGCTAGCAATCAGCAGCTATTCAGCTTGCAGTTATCATTAATCTCTCAAATTCATTTTCCAATCAATGTTTCACAAATAAGAATTTAATTACTAACTTATGTCTGGGAAAATCTTTTTGCAGAACACAGACTAATAAAGATAAAATCTCTTCAAATAAATGTCTATGTACCATTTGTATTCTGGTATAGCGTTTCTTAAAATTTTTCAGCTTTTCAGTCTATCGAAACAAATGCAAATTTTTCTAAGACTAAGGTAATTGTTTAACTCTTCAACTACTAAAGGTAGAACTTAATTCTAAATTAAGCCTAATTACAGTAAGGCAAAGATTAAATAAAGTGTACATGAACATTTAGATCAAATTATTTATGGCCCAGTGTAATCCTATCATCTGTCTATCCTATCATCTATCTATCATCTATCCACCATAATCCTATCATCTAACTATCCTATCAACTGTTTAGCACAGTTTTACAGTTTAATAACCAGGTCTGACACCTGCAATCCACATACTGAACCTATTTGGTCAAACTGCTACCAATGGATTACATGTGTTTTCTTCGTCGATGCTATATAGAGTTTGAAGCTCATTTGCTTTCATTACATATAAAAGTAAGCTGGCAACAGTATTCTTTACTCCATTTCTCTTAATGCTAAAATGACTAAAGAATTTTGGGAGCATAAAGGAGTTCTGGTTTACATTGCTAAGAAACTGAATGATCACTCCTGCTAACAACAGAACAATACATCATACCTCTTCTGGAGCATTTTCTACCAATGTTTTTGAGTCTGTAGCAGGCTGGTTGATGACAACATTTGCAACTTTTCTTCTCTTCTCTTCTGGTTCCCCATCAGTACTATCATTGCTGCAAAGGAACAAGTATAAGTTTATGAACTGAAAGTATGCTTTAGGGGAAGTAATTACTTCTACAACTGAAGTTTTCAGATACAATAAAGTGTGACAAAAATACAAAATAAAGAGGTTTAACACTGTGAAATATGCAAAGTAGTTGAGCTTATGTGTAAAAAGTTTGGTGAGGAGACAGTAGAATGCTGTCCCAATTTGGCAAACCTTCTCAACCCTTCACAAGAAATAAATTCTTAAATAAAGAATTTTGTTTACTGTTTATTATAAACACAGTGTGTACAATAATATATCACTATAAACTACAGTGAGGAACACAGCACGGATCAGAAACTTTTATCTGAAATTTTTAGTTACTGCTTATCTTCTTAAATCCCCCATTCTCATACACTATTCTCAAGCTGTATTTAGTAACAGGAACAAACCACAAATTTTAACTGTGGCATCCTATTACTTCAAGATCCCTCTGAAGCTAGGTCCTTAACAAAGCTCTACTGGGAATAAGTATGGCATGCAAGCATTTTATCATCAGCACAATTAGCACGTAAAAGACTAGGATGCAAAGACTGTAGAAAGTTTTTCAACAGATAAATCAAATCGCAATCCCAGCTTAACTGACATAAAAGCAAACCAGTTCACTATTATACCTCTTCTCATTAGCTTCCACTGCATCTCTGGATCTTTGCTTTGCAAATAGCTTAGCCATTCTTTTGGCTTTATTCTTTTGTCTACTGCTCATACCAGCTCGAAATTCTGAGTCAATTAACTCAGCAGCCTGAAGAGTCTGAAAGAGAAGTCATTCATTGTCAGTTCTTACAATGAAGGTCCTGAAAAATCCTCAAACTCACATTGCTCTCAACTTCCCCAACCCTCCACCATTTCAAACTCAAGAGCAGCAGTTTGACATCAAATAATACTAATATGCAGCTATGGGGCACAAGAATTCAGGAACTGAAAGCATACCATATTAGACATGGATCATCAGACTCAAAATAAAAAGATTATAACCGCAGAAGCAGAAATAAAGCAAACCCACTGTATTATTCCTTGCAGTCAAACAGCCCGAGGTTTTACCTACAGGTTGTTTGTTTACTAGTGAAACTGAAGAAGGAGAATAGTCCAGATCTTCATCATTGAACAGATCTTCAGTATTCATCCCAATTGCAGCACCCATATCTAAGCCAAGTTTCTTTTGTAACAGTTTCCTCTGTCGCGCTATCCTCTCTTTAGGATCAATTTCACCTTAAAAGAAGTTTTTTAAAAAGGGAAGATGTGTCAGATTTCCAACCAGATGTATTATTGAAGATTTGCTCAATGAAACAACACAAGAAAGCCAGAAGTTACACAATTAAGTTGTACTTGGCTAATACATCAAAACAACCTTTTAAACCAAATCACACTGATTCCTAGGAAGGCTTTTTCTGCTGCTGAAGCTAAACTAGTACTTAAACTGTGATTAATTTTTAAGCAGAGAATAGCTCATTATTCATTAAATTCACAAATTCATGAAATTACACAGTCTACAGAAGTAATAAAACAAGTTTTCTCTGAATTTTTAGGAAAGTGCAATTTGAAAGGAGCAAATTAGTACATTAAAGAAAATAAATTCAGCAACTGATTCAAGAACTACTGCTTTTTTATTGAGCCAATGCATCCTTGTGGGATCTGTTGATTTTGGCAGTCTAGTGGGTTTTGTTTCTTTTTTTCTTTAAAGGTTTCTTTTTCTCATAAACTTCATCTTCTGTTGGAAAACAGACCTAAGAATTAATAACCACCAATAAAATCCCTCAAATGACATTCAATCCAATATCCTATATTGAGCTAGGTTGAATCTGAACCTGTTTTCTTCAAAAATATTCTTTGTAAAATGCACTAGACCCAGGTGTCTCCTTTCCCTCTGCCCAAACTAACTCCTGATGGCAATGTAGACTGAAGCTTAAGCATGATTTTCCTAGGGTGCTGAAGTCTGTTAACAATCTTATCCTCAAGCTTCATGCATCAAGCAAGGCTCGTTTAAGAAGTTCATAGAAGCCACCTCAAGAACACTGTGAAGCTTCAACACTTCAATTACTGAACACCTAGACTTTGGAGGCACCCACATTTACATAAAAATAGATATTGGTGCCTGAGTAGAGTAAACCCTCCAAGTAAACCAAAACTTGTAGCTTGTAGGGCTGTCAGACTTCACTCTCTTTTTACATGTGCAGTATGAAAACAAGTCAGAAGATTGGGGTGTTTTTTGTCAAATATCTGCTTGTAAACTTTTAAGTAGGTGACGACTATTGGCAGAATTTTGGAGTATACACCAGGTTGAGTAGTAATTAGTAGTTAATCATATCTATACCAATAAACTTTTTTTAATTTGCATTTAACCAACAAGCAAAAAAATACAAACAACTTCCATTCTCTAGAAAATATTTTTCCTTTCACAAGTTCATCTTAGGAATAAGTGTCAAAGACTGGTAATCCAAAAAATTATTTAACTTGCTTTACCTCCATTCACATTGGCTACTTATTTGAAAATGAAAGCTGCTACAAAATGCAGAAGAGAAAGCAGCCTTTGTACATTTTCCCACCAGTTAAAAAAAGCAGCAACTAAAGCTATTTTAATTTTCTTATTTTTTATATTATTTTTTATTTATTTTAATTCATAAAATTTACATGCAATCATATGACATTGGGATAAATATCAGACTTCTATGAACTAAAGTGTCGTATTCCATCTATTTGATTTCTGAACAGGTAGGGTTTCATTAAGAGAAATGAAACTTGTACAACACCTTATTAACCTAGCATAAAAGATGGCAGGCAATAAATAGCAGTGAGGCTTAACAGACAGGATACTGCTTAAGTGTCAGGAGCCATAGGTTCTGTTCCTTGCTGAGCTAGCGATCTTCTGTGTACACTGCACAGAACGCATCACACGCAGGGAACAAGTGAATCAGGGCTATGTAGTCAGAGCAGATTCTTATCTATAGCATCATTTCATCTGGTGCAGAAACTGCAAGATGGACAGGAGTTAGAGCAGGAAAGTACAGTAATAGCAAAAAACAAATTTTGAAGTAATTCAATGCCATTTGTTGTGGTTTCAGCTGGGATAGTTAATTTTCTTCTTAGTAGCTGGTATAGTATTACATCTTCAATTCACTAGAAGAATGTTGATAACACATTGATGTTTTCACTTGTTGCTAAGTAGTGTTTAGACTAAGTCAAGGATTTTTTCAGCTTCTCTTGCCCAGCCAGCGAGAAGGCTGGAGGGGCACAAAAAGTTGGGAGGGGACACAGCCAGGGCAGCTGACCCAAACTGGCCAAGGGGGTATTCCATACCATGTGACATCATGCCCAGTGTATAAACTGGGAGGGAGCTGGCGTGGGGGTGATTGCTGCCTGGGAGCTGGGCATCGGTCAGCAAGTGGTAAGCAATTGCATTGTGCATCACTTGTTTTGTATATATCCTTTTATTATTGTTATTATTATTATTGCCATTTTATTCTTGCTATTATTAGTTTCTCCCTTTCTGTTCTATTAAACTGTTCTTATCTCAACCCGTGAGTTTTACCTTTTTCTACATGGTGCTTAGTTGCTGGCTGGGGTTAAACCATGACACCATTACACTGATATAAACTCTGCTAAAAAGATCCAGAAAGGTATCAGACAAGTCGTTTGAAACAGAAGACATCACACAGGCACTGGTATTTGTCCTTCCAAGTTTGACAGTTTTATCCCATGATTTTTCATGTAATGTTTCTATACTTGAAACCTTCAAGCTTTTAAATAAGCCACATACTACTGCTATATTTGGGAACGCTGTTTTAATGAAGAACAAGTGGTGGTAGTTCCTGCACCTCTTAAAAAAGTCTACAGAAATTCTACACAAAGAAGCCTTTAATACTGCTTTTTCTGCTCCCTCTTTCTGGTTTCCACTCTCTTCTTCCCCCCTGTACACATACTAATTCTGATAAGAGAAAAAACAAACAATATACACCCCCTAAAAAAATTGTTTAACTTGAGAAAGATAATACAAACCAGTTATGTTGGGGGATATTTTATTCTGTTATTTCCTAGCATTCTGAGAAACCATGGATGACTAGACTCATAATACTGCCACAACAAACTTTTTCAAATCAGTTAAGTTTTCTTGTCTGCAAGTAAAATATAAAGATATACCTGATTTATCATCTTGGACTTCAAATTCTGCACCAGCAGATCCAAGAAGAGATGCACCATGTTTTAACAACCGACATATATCAAATCTGTCAAAACGCAATCGATCTGTTGAAGGTGAGTCTTCCATAGGACTTTCTGAGCCTGGTTCTAGATAGGACATTGAAATTAATATTAAGGACAATGTGATGAAATTTTTGTTCAAAGTTCTGACAGAAGATTAAGCAAGAGAAAGAACAAATAATTTCTTTCCTCCAAAGGAATCATCAGACATACAGCATTTTGATTCAAAGTGTAAAGGCTCTGTTTCATAAAGACAGACTGAAAAAGCTCACTTACCACACGTACTGAGTAGAAAAGAATTTTAATGTTTTTCCCTTGATAAATTTAGCTTTTTAACATCTTAGACATTGGCATACCACTAGGTCTTCTCTGTACACATATGGCCAACTTACAGTTTGAACTGCATATGGCTCACAAATAGTTCAAACAAATATCATGCCAACACTATATCATATCACTAACAGCCAAGCATCCCTGGTATGGAAGCTGGAGAGTGGTCTTAACAGGTATGGGGGAAAGTCAGCTACCAAGGGCTGCTGAAAACTACTTATCAGATCTTCTCAAATCCAGCGGCAGGTACAGTGCAGTTCAATACTGATATAGAAAAAGATTTGTTCCTCACACGGTGTCTTATTTCCTGCTTATGAATTCACTTCCAAACTATCCCCTGCCCTCTAAGATTAGTGTGTTTTGTGGCTTCTAGTCATGTGCAGCTTAACATCCAAAAAGACTGGCCATATTCCTACGTGATCCAGCATGGTCTCATCCAGAATTGCAACCAGCAGTATAAATACAACTGCTGCCTACAAGAAATACAGCATTTAATAAACATATTTATGAAAGCTTGTTCATTTACAGTAGAATGAATCTAAGTGCACACAGAACACTATAAACACCACCCACATTTCCTCAGATATGAAGAAAAAGTTAACATTTCATTACACATATACAGAGAAGTGATTTATAGCAAGCCTAAGAACCTAAATGCAACCAATCAGACGACTGTAAAACATGTATATGACTACTACATCAAACATTTCAAATGAAATAAAAGAAACAAATGTCTGCCTAGCCAGTTAGCCCTGTTAAATGGTACCTTTTTCACAAACACCCATAATTACCTTTTCAATTTCATATGCGATAGGCAGATATGCAAGAACTGGACAATGCATGTAACCCATCATTCAAAACAGCTGCTGTACTCAAAGACTGACAGGTTGCCCAGTTCACATGTACAAAAGGAGTGTTGTATGAAATTCTTGGAACTAGGCTGGTGAAATTATCTTCTATCCTTGGTAAGATAGTAGAGTCTATAAATAAGGTTATTAAGTATATGGATAAGTGTGGTTTACTGGGAGTCAGAATGGCTCCTGAAATAAAAAAAAACCCTCTCATTAACCTGATTATCAATGTCCTTAAATAGCTCCAACAAGTGGACAGAGAGGGTCCAGTGGACATATGTTCAAAAGTTTTTGGCAAGGTTTCATATAAAAAAATGAAGGAACTAATTTACCACATAATTGGGGAAAACATCTTTTTACAGAGTGAAAGCTGGTTAAAGACAGATAAAAGTTAGCTTTGGAGTCCTTCAGGGATCAGCATTGCCATCAATTCTATCAGTCTTCAGCAATGGGAAGGAGATTTCTCCACACACTCTTCTCCAAGCATGTAGATGACGCTAAACTCTTTTGGGTAACCAGAAGTCACAATGGCACTAAGGAATCCAAGAAGGACTCTCAGAAGAGACTAAGGGGCAAAGAGGCATATACAGGGCAAAATGAATAACCTAAATCATGCCTACACAGCACAGAATTGAGAACTGGCAACTAACATTCAATAAGGATCTAGGAGGCACTTCTGACAGTTTTCTGTATTCACCAGCTTATTGGGCAGTGACAGCCAAAATAGCCAAGTAAGTACTGGGCATCATCAGAAAGGGCACTGAGAACAAGACAAAGTGCATCATTTTTCCACCATGTATAAATATCAGTACTCTAGAGACGGAGGTATACTGTACGCAGTTCTGTGCATCTCAAGGAAGACAAGAGTAAGAAAAAGCACAGAGAAGGACAAATAAAGTTACCTAAAAGACAAAGCAGCTGTCTTGTGAGGAAAGACTGAAGAGACTGCAGCTCTTCAATCTGGAGAAAAGTTGTTGGAAGAGAGAAAATATGATGGTTTACAAAAATCATAAAGGCAGTGGGTAAGGCAAGGCAGAACTTGCTTGTCAAATTCTATAGCAACAGACTTAGAAGGCACTGAATGAAACAAGTATACGATCACCTCAAAACAGATAGTAGGTTTCTTGGTTTGGTGATTTTGTTTGGTACTAGTTGTTTTGTTTTCTCTAAAAACAGTTGGTGAATTTCCAGAACCTATGTCACATAAGGTTGTGACCATAGACAGCACCAACAGGTTTAGACAAAATCACTGACAATAGGTCTGTAATTTGACAATAAAAGCAACTCTAACATCCTTAACATTACTATTTCAGATGCAAAGCGAGTACAAACAAAACAGACTTCAGCAAGCTGCCATTTCACCTCCCTCAGAAAGGTGCTTTGAGCAAGGGAACAGAGAAGAAAAAAAGAGCATCTGCGTAATATCAGGATGAAGTTGATTGGTTAAAAGTTTTGCCATTTTACTGGTTATTATTCCTTTTATTTATAAAAGCTTTATGAGGGTACAGAGGACAAGCACAGGAATCTTGAAAGAAACAAAGGTCAGGTACATCATTGTAATTGAGTATGAACATCTAAAGCCAAAGAGGTTTACTACAGTCCATGCATACAGAAAAGTCTATGCTCAAAAAAACCAGAATAACACAGTTGCCTTGAAAAGTCTCATATGACAGTGAGTTTGCATCAAACAAACAATGAATTCTACATAATTCATTTAAGCAGCACCTTGTTTTGATCTTGGAGTTGGATTCCACTCAGGCACATTTTTCACTATTGCTTCAACAGCCTGGCCAGCTGCAATACGAGTATCCCAATTCGTACTTCTTAAATACACTAACACCTTTAAGGAGAGATTAATAAATATTTGCTTAAAATATACTTTCAGAAAAATCCACCAGCTGTTATGCTCTATTAAAACACACTTACTTTTAATGCTATGAATTAAGATAACATTCCAAACAACAAAATCAAAGGAGAAGAAAACAAAGAAATGCAAGCAGTCTTCTCCATATTGCCCACTGCTTAGCAAAACTCTTGCCGTAGCCAGACATTAAGAATTTATAAGATGTATTTAGCCCCATCAGTCAAACTCAACCTTGATTTCCTCCAGGTACTGAACAAGGCTTAAGACTTTTGGTTTTTGGCTTTCTAAAAGGAAGTGTTCAAAAGAGATTAATAGACCTTAAAACTTTGAAGTCATTTAACTCAAGAAGAGGGACAACACGGGTCACTTGAAGCAACACAGGCTCTTCTAAACTAATTTACCACTGTGTCTCAAATCTGGAAAAACTATTTCTTTCTCTGAAAGTGGGTTTGATATTCATGATTGCTTGGCCACTCTGTTGATACCATCAGCTGTGGTTAGGGCACCTGTTCAATAAGAACAGAATTGAGGTCACTCAGCCATCTCTAGCTGTCAGATACAGACTATTTTTGGTGTTTTTACTAGACTTGGCCAGATTGAAGTCTCAAACTAATGGAAATATCTTTCCATTTTTCCAGCCCTTTTAAAGACAAGCAACCTCCTATATTTTTAATGCTGTATCATGCAAGTAACAATCTTTAAAGGCAAGAGCAGAAATTTTTATAAGGCAGTAGAGCTTCTCTTTATAGAAGAAAATCTGAACTTAGAGCAAACACTGAATATCAATACTGAATGCAAAGTGAAACCTCACTTATGTAAGCATTTCAGAGGCTGACAAAACAGCAGGCTTAACAGATGTAGTCTCCTAATTTTCCTCAGTCTCTGATTTTTGGAGAACACAAGACTACTATGCTTTTTCTTCTTCTCACAGAACCCACACCCCTTTAAAATAGTTTTATTCTCACCATTAAAGTATTGAAAGAAAAATGCTTACTTTAGATAAGAGATTATTCAGTTCATGAGGATGCAGTTTCACTACTTCCCCAAGTTGCTGTGCAGCTGCTTTTCTTGTTACTGGTGTTGTACCGGTGTCCAGTAAAATAAAGAGACGATCAAGCCTAAATATGATTGACAAAAACCAAAAATGTTATGCTATTCATAGTTCAGCTGCCCATTTCTATTAATATTCCCCCACATTTTTCAGTTTATCTAATGCAAACAGAAATGTTTGCCTGAAGACTGTCAACTGACAGTGTGACAAATGTACTTTTTTCTAATAGTAAGCATAGTTGTTCTAAAAGCACATAACTTGGTAAGCAAAAAAAACCCCAGAGAAATTGTTAGAAACATTAGTTTAAAAAATTCTGCAGTTACAATAAAAAATTAAATTGTTTCTTTTGTTCTGTGATGGAACACTTTCAATCTTGAAAAATAGTGGTTTTAATTACCTCCATCAAAGTCTGAATGACAGAGAAAGCAAAGGGCTCAACTGCTTGTATTGTGCATTATCATTTCTTTTGAAGACATAGCCTGTGATCTACAATATCAAGCTCTGCTTTCCCAGGATACCACAAGTTTTTACTTTCCACGTATTTTCCCCCTACTGTCTGGAATATATAAGCCCAAACCTACTGTTGTATCTACAGCTTTGAAATAATCCAATACCTCTGGCCTTCCCATGAAATACAGGAATTTAACCAGCAGATCTGCTTTCACAGTAACTCTGTATTTCATGAAAGAAAGAGACCCCGATCACCTATTTTTAGAACAGCTAGCTTACTTCTTGTTTAGAGTTACTCAATGAGAAAGTGATCATATTAAAAAAAAAAAGCATGTAAAAATAGAGACTACCTAGATAGTAAAATCAGTGATGGAAGTAATATAGTGGAGGGGATAATGAACATTTAAGTGGGACAGAAGCCTCTTTACAAGGTGCCTAGTTTATCCATCAGTTATGGGGCAGTATGAGGTTATTACAGAATGTGTCTAGAATCATGTAGAACAATCAGAATTGTCCCTTATAGCCTTAATCATAAAAATACTCCAAATATTACAACAACATGAAGCTGGAATTTACACAGCACTGAAGCTCAGCTAGATCAGCCTAACAAAATAAGGATACAGGCAACCTGAACAACTCCCCTTCCTCATAAACACGTACCCTAGGTTTAAGTAAATACAGGAAAGGACAAGTGTTTTGCCTGTTAGTCTGTTGCTACCAATTACATTTCACCAAAATTGCCTTTAACATTAGTTCCAATCATTTAAAAAAAAAAACCTCTTTCCAACATCACTGGATTTTGTATTTTCTTTGACACACTTAAACTACACTTACTCCTGAAAATATCCTATAATGTGTCACAACACATTAGAAACAGTGCTACAGAGCCAAGGCAGTTAATGTCACAGAAATACAGTTCCAAAACCCAAATGCTCTCGCAACTAGAGGTACTAGTTGAAATAACTGTCTTACTACTAAAATAGGTGAGCCCATTTCAATTTCTGTAGATAAAACTGGAGTTTCAATTGCTATGATTGGTAGTTAGTAAATTGTTTTAAAGTTACATAAAAATGAAAACCCAAACCAGCAGTTTTGTGGGATTAGACAGTCAAGGAAGAAAGCAAAAGCTTTACAGATCTAACTCCTCCAAATCACTGACAGGGGACTAGGCAGAAGGAACATACCAGATATTTAAGTTATTTACCAGTATTTCTTCCTTAGTACAATTGACAGTAATAACCCAACCTGATTTGCAGCATTCAGTATTATTCAGTAAAAAATATGCTAGCTTGCAGAGCATTGACAGCTTGCTCTAACTTGTTTGTTCTCTCAGTCTTAAACTCAACCCTTTCATTCTTCATCTCTTCACAAGACTCCAGTGCTCCATACTCAAGAAGTTTGCCATTTAGCACCACCCACTCCTTTAACTATCAAAGTATTTTTTCATCTCCAAAGTCGAGCAGAATGTGCAACTCAGACCACTTCCTCAGCTAGAACTCTTCATGTGTCAAAACAGGAGGAAACCACTATGACTGCCTACACTCAAAAAACCTCAAGTTTAATTCCAATCTTAGTTACAACAAATATCTTCGCTCCTAAACCCCACAACTTGTTGGAGCTGTATTATCTACAAAATACAGTTGTTTGTTGGGTTTTTATTAACCTGCAGTATGCTTGGTTTGTAATTTGTGATTTTAAATTGTAATACGCTTAACTTACATACAACACAAAATAAAACAACAACAAAATCTTTCTGTCGTCTCGCATCACTATAGGAAGGTTTCAGTGTTCAACCCCAGCAAAATAAATGGAAACAGGATTAGCAAATACAGCTATCTGACTAACAGTACTGGTCACACTAACCATTCCTCCTTTCCCTGCCCCAGACTTCCCTGATGTACAATTCCCAAACAGTTAATATTTGGAGGTATTAAGATTCTTAAGCCTGAATTCTCCTGCTCTAGTTAGAAGCGTAGCACAGAGAAAGTTGTCACTGATCAGTAGTGCTGGGTTTTTTTTTTAATTAAAGTTTTAATTCTTAGTTTCATTAAAAATGGAAAAAAACCCTAAAAATTCTAAACTAATTTTGAGGACAGGCAGTTTGGAAAGAAATTTCCTAAGTTCTGACAAGGTTTTCATTCTCAGAACAAACTAACAGTCTCTAAATTAGTTCCTAAAGCCAAAGAGAACAAAGAGTTTTCTAAGGGCATGTGGTTCTCTGCCTCATGCTAGACTGCTGTAAGCACAGTTCTGCATGGTTCATATCATTCACAAATTTAAAACAGAACTCTGAATCAGTGTGTAAAGTGAAATGCTGAAAAATGCAGATAAAATTTTTAATTATTTTATGGAAGAGTTCAACATAGGCTGTCAGAAAAGTTGTTCTAAGCGTATGGAAGACATAAGCAAACAAGAGAAATACATGGAGTACTTAAGGGAAGAAAAAATTAAAAAATAAAACCAAAGAGATTTATGGACTGTTATGAAAAACCTAAATATCAATGAATGCTAAAAATTAAATATATCACTAAAACTATTTCTCCTGCACAGTAGCTGCTGTAATCAGAGCTTAAACACAAAGTCCTTTACTTATAACTCATAAGCAATTTAGATAATCCTTCTGACTGTCATCTTCCAACCATGAGTCAACTACATCTCATAGATAGGAAAGCAACCACATACCTACCACCTCTATGTGAACTCATACCACATGAGCTCATTACAAAGCACTAATTTGTTCAAAGAGGTAGATACCTTTTTCTTCTCACTTGATAAATTTGAGATTTTCTAATCCCTGCTGAAGTATATCAGCAAGACAGAACTTGGGACCAGGAATTCAGAGTTCTTAGGAACAGCATTACATTCAAATTAAGTATTTTTTCCTCTAAGAAATACCAAGAGCTTTTACACTCACAGAGTTCATTAGAAATGTTTCTGACACAAAGACATCAATTCAGGTGCTTAAGAACAGGCATCTAGTACCAGTGAGACACTTCTGAATGTGTCATCCACATGGGGTCAGCAGACATGACAGGATGCAGGCGATCCTTGTCATTCTGAAGTGGCAAGGACACATTATACCATCTAAACTGGCACCAGAAACCTAGATTAGGAAAGTGAATCTTCCCTACATAAATATTCTAAGTCAAACCCAGAGCATTTCATCAAAGTACACTAGTTTTGAAAAGACTAAAGCTTGAATTCTTCCTTTCAGAATAGAACCACCTAACAGATACTCAAGAATAATCAGTAGGTCTGTGATCAGCATATCAATTGGTACAGACATCCCAAATTGGACCAGACTCTTCCACCACTAGAGTACTACCACTCAAACAATTTTATCTAACAATCCTAAAAAAAAGAATATACTAATACCTAGAGAAAGAATAGAGCCAAGAAGAATTCTAACAGTAAACAATTTAATTTGCATTGCTATTAATCAGAATAGCAAGGTTAGCTGTCATAAGGTGGAACATCATCTCTCTAATCAACATTTATGCAGAATGATTATGCATACAGGCTTAGTTCAATTAACTAAGGAGTGTTTGTGAATAACAGTACATAGAAACTATCATTTACCCCCAGTCACTAAACATTATCGCAGCAAAGACTAGAAATAAAAAAAATTGCAAAGGACAAGCATGATAGCAAGTACTTTCAAAGGAGCCACCACAACTAACTCAGTGGCACTCTTCAGGTAGCATGGTGATTCCATGTCCTAGTCACTGCTTTCCAATCAGTTTCACATATTCAACATTAAACCAAGTTAGACATGACTGTATGCAGGCAGAGTAGGCAAATGCTGCAACAAATGACCTGTTATGTTCTTCATACTAATCTTCAGTTCTTTGCTGCCTAAAGGTATGTCTCCAAACAGAGGGCTGATCTCCATTTGAAGGGACAGTTATCATAATATTTAAAGTGAACCTTACGGCTGGCACTCCTGTGGAAATGGGATGATGTAGATTTGAGACCCCTTCAGCTACAGAGGCATTAGAAAGCTAGAAGCAGGATAGTTAATGACCAGGTCAAGATACAGAGCTTATCGACAGTACCTCCAAAATGTTTCCAAAAGAAGACATGCAGCTGAATAGTATAAAGATCCTGATCATCCCAGTGTAAGCATTCTGACTGCTTCGGGTCCTGTGGGACTTCAGATAGGGAAACTCCCAATTTGTTGATTTCAATGAGTTGAGGCTTGAAGGGGACAGTGAACTGATCACTGCTGCCAATGAAGTGATCTGTTTGGACTCTATATCTCTGTGTGCACTAGTATGTTTAACTGGCCAGGGAGCAGCCTGACAGTTAAGGCCAACTGCTACAGAACAGGTCATAACTATCCTAACATATCCTCCAACCCACTAAAATTGTGCGACTGTACAAAAAAACATTAGTGGCATAGTCGCTGGAACACTCTAATGTCAAACTCTGCCTAGAGCTCTTTGGAAAACTGCTAGCTAGCACCCATCAGAAGGCAAGGGAATACTCTTCGGAGTTACAGTATAAATCGCATTTCAACACCCGGGACCTTCCTCCCAGGCACTATTTCTTAGTACAGAAATAGCCCAGGAACCTAGAAAACATTACTAAATTAAAATTTAGACTTAACAAGGGTTGACACTCACTGTGAAATTCAACCTAAATTCTAATGGAGATGCCTTAGATTTTCTTGTTGACCTGATAATCCTTTGGTGGCATTTCATCATTTGGTCAAATCTCAGCTTGGTGAGCTTCACAGCTCTAAGAACTCAAGCCCCTACTAAAGCACACAAACTGTAAAATAATAAAGTAAACAACTTTCCAATATACAATCAGCAAGCAAGAAAAAAATCACTGAACAGAATTCAGAAAAATTGAAGTGTTATGATACACAAAGAATAGATTGCGATTTTACTTCTCATAGGTGGAGACTGTGGAGTAAATAGTTATGAAGGTGGGGCTGTGGACAACAGAGAAATCTTATTGTTTCCTAAGGAGCAGTGGAAGGGACAGCTGGAATGAAACAAGAGCTCTGTGACCACACTGGTCACAGTATTATACACTGCATATGGAAGTAAACTGAATGCTAAAATTAGTATGATTAATTCAATATCAAATATATATTTCACATAATATATAGGATCCATAGCATTAGGCTGTACAAGTTTTATTTGTGAACTATTACACATGTATCTACATCAAACAATGTGCAGCCCAAAATGTATGGCCAATTACATGACAAAAACTAAGAACAGGAAATTAAAACAGCTGTAAAGACATACTAATATAAGAAACATTATCAAGCTATACAGGGAATACCTTGGTGAGAATTCAAGTTCTAGATGATGAAGCACGTTAGAATTCTAATCAGAAAGCAATTCTGACTTCCAAATTTCATTTCAGTCTGTTACATGTCTGAGAAATTTTACAGCTCTACCTCATTTGGGCAGTAGTGCACATGCTACTTCTGCTTCCCCCTCTCCCCATGACTGTGTCAACACTGCCTCCCACAAACTGCAACAGGAAAGGCAGTCCACTGTTCTGGTCTTGGAGTTAATCTCTATCAACAAGAGAAGAGTTACACTACTTTTCCACCATTTTGAGTCAGAGCTCCTGTAATTGCATTGGTTCTAGAGCACCTACCTATTCTGATGGTACAGGATATGTCTTTAAGGAGTAGTGACAAAATACTTCTTGTTCAGTTTAACTCTTGCTTTTCATGCAAGAGCAGCCATAAAGCAACAGCTTCCAAAGAACCTAGAAGCCAAATTATTTCTTCAGAAAGTCTGTGACAATCCCAGAACATTTCTAAAAGGTACACAGGACCCATAAAAGACATTCTGGATAATTTTGGTACCTTGTGAGAACTTCAACCTCCCCATGATGCAGTATTAAACTTGAAATGTTACATAAGTAATGATGCCAGCCAGTGCAGCCATTTGTTCTTGGGAAGTCACAGCCCTACACTTCAAAGCCAAGAGCAATGCTTCTTTTCCAGGAGCTTTAGTCTCATAACCTTCTGACATTATTAGTTATTTTAAAATAAAAACTAGATTCCTAACCTACATATTACCAGTTATATACAAATCCAGGTAAATTAAAACATTGAAAACTCTAGAAACTAGTACTCAACTTGCAAGCCATTCTTGATTAGGTCCATGTAAGAGCATCAAGTTTCTATGTTCTTTAAGGAAATGTCTTGAAAATACCCTGAAGAGGTTGTCTTTAAGGTATTTCAGGGTGAACTTAAAGATAATACCCATTAAAATCAAATTTTTTATTCTGAATGCATCCTACCAGCTTCATGCATTTCATCACATTTAAAAAGCATATTTGTTCTTCCTACTGTGAGGGCCCTCAAAAATACAAGAATACCATTAACAGCCTTGGTGCTGGAATAATGATACATGAGGTACCTTTGAACACATTACAGAAAATGGAAAAAAGTTTTATTAGATATTGAAAGGGACTATCAATACTTCACCATCTACTGAGACTCAACCACCCCGAGTAATTTATGAGTCTTGTCACTTTTCATAAATTGGCAGCATTACTTTTTCATCTAAACTATCTCAACAGATCACTAGCGAGCCATTGTATTTATTCACTTGGATCATACACTTCATAGGAATGAAGCTGAAGCAAAACTTTTCACTTCCTTTTTTCCTTTTCAGTTCCACTATCAAGAATACTTTTTTTTATTATTGGCTATGCAAACATTATACTACTTCCTATATACTTTTAAGACCAGAGACAGGAGATAAAGCCTATCAAATTTGCTTGCACATTCACAGAAAGAACATCAACATTCCCACCCACCTATACATACTTTTGGAGGATGGTGTTTATTAGTTAAGTCTTTTCAGCATAAAACTACCAGAGATAAGCACATACAAAGCAACTACTCTGCAACATCTTTTGGTATGAGGTATCGACTGTTCTGATTTTAGGTCTGTTTTCTAGTGTATCATCACAGAAGCGTTATATAGAAGCAGGTCTTCAGTCCATGTAACAGCAGAATCTGGTAAAACAAGCAAGTATACATATAATGCAGAATAACATATCAGAATCTCTTTTGTCCACAGGTTACATAAGCGACAATTACTTTTAAGACAACCTTAGCTGCAAATTCCCAATCTAAGTTTGAGATATTTCAAAGCATTCTCTATATTTGTTTAGATCTTCCTGAACAAACTAGGGTTTTGAAAAAGGTTTTCAACTGGCCAAACAGCAAAACCTAAACTTTACCAGGAAAACAACCACTTGATAATTTACTGTTTTGAGAATAAGAAAATATCCCCCCCCCAAAAAAAAGTTATTTTTAAAAATATGATTCCAATACAGAACTAGCCTTAATGAAGTTTTTTGTTAATATCAGTGTTTGGTATACACTCAGGAAAGACTGTGGCCCATGCAGAAATATTCATTTCAATCAACTTCTCCCTCACTCTCCACACTTGCATAGTTAGAGCAATTCAACAGTGAATGTTGGTCCTTCAAAAATATAAAATGTAACTAACTACCTAGAGGAAAAGTGCAGATCTCTGCAATTAAATGGAACTGGTACAGAAGCTGGAACTACACCCTTTAGAGAAACATGTGGTATATAAGTGTACAAAACAATTATTTGTAATATGTCTGAAAGGAAAGGACCTTAGAAATTCAATGTTCTAAAGTAAAAGATGAAGATTTCTTTTATTTACAAATGCAACACTGACATTACATCATCAGTGTTCCTATGGTCCAGCAACCAAAAGGTTCATTTGTCAAGAGCTGCTGTGTAACTTCAAAGGTATATGGACAGGTTTTATTGTATCTATTAAAAAAACATGTAAAAGTCCAAATGTACACAGTATCACTTCTTACAATTATAGAAACATTGGAGTTTGCCAGGAGTAACCAAGATGTTACAGCACTCTAAAATGCGTAATTATTTTACCTAATACACATGTGGAATTGAAACAATTCTATACCAACTCACAAGTATTACAGCACCTTTATTAAACTTCTATACCTTATACTCAACTTGTGTAACATTTTGATCTTAAAACTGTACTCTGAAGCAATGTATCATGTGACATTATCAACACACTCAGTGCTCCACACTGAAACTTAGAATGAGAATCCAAACCAGAATTTTTTTTCCTGTCAGTTACCATACCAAACAGGTGTTAACTAAATCTTTGCATAGAGCACTACTGCTTTTCACTAAAGTCATGTGGTTTTACAGAAATACAGAAACATTGGTAACTGAATTTGAAACCAATCTTTACAGTAGACACAACCTTAGCATACAGCTGAAAAGCTGTATCTTGGTATTCCAGTTAGCCCCTAACATGTATGTTAGCACAGTTATTTAGGCAGACTGCCCCAGACCTAATGCAATTAGAATACTACTCTGTTTTACATGATGGCTTACAGTAGTATTTCAATGTACATAGTAGTCTTGTTATAGCAATCCTTGCTACTTCCAGATCCTTATGGACAGCTCTGAAAAGCTAATGTATAACCTAATATATAACAAGCTGATAAAAAATAAGAGTAAGATAAAGGGATAGTCCGTAGAAACTACAGAGCTCAAACTAAAACACCTGCTACTAAAAGTCTTAAAAAATATATTGCTGCTATAAATTTTGATTAATAATGGATTTCCATTATAAATGTGCACACTTTTACTTTTCTACATAGAGTTGTAAACTTACTCATGCACAGCTTCAGGAACAGCATTTACTTTTATTATAGCACTTCAGAAGTACAGAGACATTACCAACACGTGACTTGAAGTTAATCTATCACAAGGTTAATTTGGATTTACAGTTTCCTTCCAACTATCCTGCTAGGAAGCTTAACATGCCCATTTCATACAAAAAAAAAAAAAAGGCAGAAATTTGTGCTCAGCGTTTTTTATAAAACGGCTCTATTAAGACATACCTCTGTATCTGTGAATACTTTAAACGCTGGCACACCCCAGCGCACATGTGCGTAAGCAGATACTACCCAACATCTTGAGGCAGAGCCAGAACACGCTAGTCGCTTTTCTCCATGGAAGCCCGTTTTATTTCGGTTACTTTACAACTAAGGGCTCTGAAAGGCAAAACGGTTTCCTGCCAGTTTTTGAGACTCGGTATCGCTATCCTCTCTTCCCTAGCAGTTTAACCCGAGGAAGGACTGACCAAAGAAACGAAGGTGTCGAATTCAGGAGGAAGCTCCAGACGCCCCAGGCAGAGCCCCTGAGGAAGGGAGGGGGCTTCCCTGTGCGCCAGGCACGGGAGTCACCCCAGGCCAGGAAGCAAACCCAGGCGCCAGAGCACGCAGCCGCCCCCAAACCCCACGGAGGCGGCCCACGCCGCCGAGGAGCGTGGAGGCCCCGGCGAGGCCTCCGCAGGCTCCCGAGGCGAGAGGAGGCGGAAACCAGGCACTCCTCTTCACCCCCATACCCCCCGAAGCCAGGCCACACGGAGGGCCGGGGACTCCGGGCCGCCGCCGGCCCTCCTTCCCCCACCCTTCCCGGCTCCTACCGACCTGGAGACAGCCATAGCCGCCTGGAGCTGGGCCTCTCGGGAGGCAAGCGGCGGGACAGCAGGCGGGGGGGCCGGCGCCGCTCTCCCAGGCAGGAGGGCGCAGGGCCTAGCTCGGGCCTCTCGGGCGCCGCACCCGGCCTCGGCCCCGCCAGTGATCCGCGGGGAGCAGCTGAGCGCGGCTGTGGCCGGCAACGGTCAGAGTTTCGCTCCCCCCGGCGGGGCAGCAGCGGCGCGGGCGGGAGCAGTGCACAACCCTACGAGCGCGACTTAAAGCTTCTATTCCCCCATCGCCAGGGCGAAGCCCAATGCCTGGTTTTATATGAGCAGCCATCTTGTATTTATTCCCTTCCTCCATGATAGCCGCTTCCTGATTGGCAAGACCGCCCGGCCGCAGCCAATAGAGAGAGCGCTACTAAGAGCAAGGAGGGTGGGCGCACGCAGCGCCGGACTGAGCAGGACCAGCCATGGAGCCTGCCGAGCCGGCTGGGGGGGGGGGGCCGCCGGCCTCCGGCAGGGCGTACCACCTGCACGCCTGTGGGGGGGAAGCTCAAAGGAGAGCGCCCCAGTCCCGCATCCCAAGGGGAGAAGAGAGGCACCAGAATGCGAAGAGCACGGATTTCCCTGTCAGTCCACCGGGGCTGGCTCTTCTCCCCCGCCAGCATGGAGGGAGGGGGCGGCGGGGAACTCGGCGAGCTCACGCCGCCTCCCCACTCGCCGAGGATGCGCTGCCCCTCCGCTTACGCCCCGTGCAGCGGCGCGGACGCTCGGCCGGCGGAGACTACGGCTCCCGGCGTGCACCGGGGCCCGCCCGGCGGGACCCCGCCTGCCTCGGTAGCGACGGCGGCGCGGGGCAGGCCGGGACGGGGCGCGGGGCCGGCCGGGGGCGTCCGCCGCGAGCGTGGGGCGGCGGTGAGGGGTGGCGCGGCACCGGCGGGATGTGGTACGAGATCCTGCCCGGCATGGCCATCATGGGCATCTGCCTCAGCATTCCCGGCCTCTCCACCATCTACATGCACCGCTGGTGCAACGGCGGCAAGGTCAGCGCGGGGCGAACCCCCCCTGCCCGGCGGCCCGGCGGCCCGGCGCTCCGCTTCCCCCCCGGGCCCCCCTTTCCCCGCGATCCCTTCTCTCCCGGGACCCCCCTTCCTCCGGGATCCGTTCACTCCCGCGACCCCCTTCCCTCGCGACCCCTTCCCGCCCGGGACCCCCCTTCCCGCAGGCCCCCTCCCTCTGTGCTCCCCCATCCTAACGGGCCATAAC
>JANZLQ010000100.1:24992256-25020330 GCA_026212715.1 Elanus axillaris
CTGTTGACATTTTAATTTTCATTTTCCCTCCTCCTTAATTTTTATCTTTTAAAATATTTTTTTCCTGTCCTTCTCCCCCCCCCCCCCCCCAATTGTCTTCTCACATCAGAAGGAAGGAGAACCAAGTTGTCGCCTCACCTGGTTCCTTTTTGTCATCTGTTTTTTCTGACTCCCCACAAGAAGAAGAAAGGGAACTATAGGTTTGGTAATTGCTGTCCACTGGAACCTGTAAAGCATGGTCTGCTGACAACTGGAGCATGTAGGAGTCAGCCTGGAGAGGAAGCAAACACCAGTGGTTGATAACAGCATGGAAGCTATTGCTTTTTGTTTGCGCACACATTTTAAATAAACTGCTGTTCACAGTGGCCAGGGATTCACATGCCCTTGCTGAACCCCAGACGGGGAATACACTCCTTCTTTCCCCAGCAGGGAGCAGATTCTAAACCACAAATGATCTTTGGGGGTCTGCATTTCTAGATGCCTCACGTGTGACATCTTAAGAAGGAACTGATCTTCAGAAGCTAGTGCTCAGGTCATTTAACTGCTGATCCTGGCGCACTTGTTGTAGAAGTGCACCCCAAATTTGAATTGTAACACATCACTGATCACTTTTACACATGAAAAAAAAAAAAAAGCCTGCAGCTTGCTAGCAGTTACTTTAGATGCAGATAAACAGGAAAGGATCCTAATTGTACTTGAGGCTCCTTGCAGGTCATTTACCTTTGGCTCCAGCTGAGAGAAAAATACTCATACACAAACCTCTCTAGCCCTTTTTTAGATAACCGTTTATTCTTCACACACAAACCTAAATTAGCTGTACATGTGAGGCAGATTTCTACATCTAAGTTTAGTTGTATCCCTGTGTTCTAGTTTTCTGCTGGAGCTGAACTGTTTTTCCCACGCCCTTCTTGGGAGTCAGCCTTCTGTATAGAGCTCATCTGAACTTTCTGCCAGCACTTCCCAGGAACCACCTGAACATTTCCTAACTCAGTATGATCATACCTTAGGGTGAGCTGGCCCCATGGCTTCACCACTTGATAAAAATCAGGCCTCCAATTAAATCATGACAGTGACAATAGAAGAAGTTTTCTCTGAGTTCAGACTTCAATAGTTACATATATTAAAACTCTTAGAACTCCTTCAAATACCTTTGTGCTACCTCTGTATTTTCTGTATCCTTCTATTTTTCTTCAAGATTTCACATTCAGGGTGGAGGGAAACCAACACTGTCCATCCAAGTCTTGCTTTTTATTGCTCTGTGGTAGAACAACTATTTCTAGTTTTGCTGAGAACATACACAAAAGAGGCCAGCAAGATTTTATGACATTTTTGTAGAAATGTGAAATAAATAAAAGTGTTGGGGTATTTTTGTGTGATTTTTTTTTTTTGAGTGCCACTGTAATACAATATTCAGTTAAAAAGTAAGAAGCATTTTATTTCATTTAATTTCATTCTCCACCATGTGGATCAATTAGTAATTGAATACTACAGATGCAAATATGCAGTGATGACTCAGCTGTGGAATTTGAGATAAATGTCAGTAACAGTTTGTGATGTATTATGTGGGCTTAGCTCTGCCTAATTCCATTAGGAACAATAGGGTGGGAAGCCTTATCCTGCATTCTAAAAAAACCCAAAAAACAACCCTCCCCAAAATACAAACACAAGTTTGGCTATTTTCATCTAGTCATCTCAAAGCCATTTGTGGAAACATCTTGTCTATTAATTTTGCTTGAAAAGACAGATCCAACATAGTTACAAAAGTGATGTTTATTTAGTCAGATAACAGGAATTATACCGTCTGACTGTTTGGATCTAATCACTCAAAGGATTCTGCAAGAACTGACCAAGGACTGGTAACAGCTAGTGCTGATCCCAACTCCTTATGCCACATTTCTCTTTGCACTGAGCTTTCCAGTGCACGAGCTTTTCAGCTCTCCAGGGAGTCCTAGTACTCCCAGTCTGAAGTAACGAAGGATTCACTGTAAGGTCACTTCAATCCTAAAAAACATAATTCAATCCCCAGAACAACAATAGGAAGGGCAAATGTTTGCTCTTTACTCACTTTATGAATACTGCATATATATAGTATAATCCCCCCCTTCTCCCTGCCAGAGAATACCAGGGTTTTTTTGTTGTTTTTATCAAGAAACTGGTAATATAGTAGCCCATGTTGCAGATCTTCCTTGCCTCCAAAATAAAGAAGCCTAGATAAAAAGTCTCAGCTTACCCCTCATTTAAAAAAAAAAAAAAAAAAAAAAAAAGGCAAGTGTAGGAAATGCCTTTAGTGCTCAGTTCCACAACCTGAGACTACATGAATGAGGCTCACAATCAGAGATGTAATGGCAAATACAACTGACTAGCTGCTGTGAAAACGAGAAAACTATTTACTTTGTACAATGAACAAAGCCGAAGTTGTTCTATCAGTTTCAAAGGCAATGAAGCATTTGCAGTTTGAATTTATATCCACAGAATCCTTTTATTTTGGGAACTTTCTGCCATGGTTACAAAATAAGGAGTTGCCAGATGTTCCACACTTTTCAAATCTAGTCCTTATTTAGTAGTCATAAAACCATGAATTCAGAAAATCTGGGGTTCATGCTGCTGCTAAAAGGCAAAAAAGCTCTGTGGGTTCTGCCTATGAACACTTTTTTTCCCTACAGTTTTCTAGTGTATACCTACACCCTCTTGCTTTACACAGTTATGCTGCTTTTAAGGCAGTTTCTTAACTGCATGACTTAAATATCTAGCATTCATTTTAATTGTTTATTTTAATATAAAGGTTAGCTTTATTCTTATTTATTGTGATGCCTTTAAAATTATTAATTTATTAAAATGTAATAATAATGAAAAATGTAATTCTAAAGATTTACTTAAGTATTGCATTAATATTGCTTTCCATCCTATGAACTAAGATTTCTTTATCCACAGTAGGAGCTGTTGGAGCTACCGTACAGCTGCTGGCATGAATTTCGTTACTGTTTGTTGCGCCAACTTCTCAAGACCCACTGAAGTGGCAGTTCAGAGGACACTGTTCAATACATGATTCTTAAAAGTAACTTACCTGAGGAGGTTATTCTTCTATTCTGATTACATTACTCTGCTGTGCTGTAAAAAGAAACTAGTAAAAAGTAGAACTGCAGAGTAAGACAGGTGTGACTGACAAACAAGGAGGTGTAAGTATATAGGCACCAGTGATCTTGGCCAATTGAGAAAGGCAAGTTGATGATACCTGAGCTACCTCATTTGGATCTGTTGCTGAGAAAATTGTGAAATTTACTTATGCTGGGCTATTCTGAAACACATTACTTATGGGATCAGGAAAAAATATACAATCGGGATGGAATATTCAGATTACTGAAAAGCAAGTTTGACATTTAGAGTATTCAAACTCCATTTGCTTCCATATTCTTAGCAATCTCAAAAAAATTCTGCTATGAAAAAAGGGTGCACCCATGTTAGTTCAGTTGGTAGTACAGAAACTCTGGAATTAAACTGCAATGCTGCAGAAATTGTTAGCAATAATTCAAACTGGTATTTTCAAATTAAAGGATGAAGTGGATATAACTTTGCTTCATTAATTTCATAATATTTTTTGTATAATCTCAATGCTAGTCTACCTGATAGTGCAGTATTTTATTATGACTTTTGCATCCAGAAATTACATACATTTTGAAGAAATGTAAAACAAAAGACACAACTACAATCACTCAGGAAGTTGTTTGTTTTA
Organism: Elanus axillaris; assembly: GCA_026212715.1. Classification (NCBI taxonomy): domain Eukaryota; kingdom Metazoa; phylum Chordata; class Aves; order Accipitriformes; family Accipitridae; genus Elanus; species Elanus axillaris. Next base: position 24,995,987 of record JANZLQ010000100.1, read on the forward strand.
AGGTACAGGGTTCCAATTTCACTAAAAGGAAGGACTACTTTAATTCTATGTGTACTGAGACCTTGTCTCCAGCTACACTTAACAAATACACCCTAATAAATTTAAAGAACCAATCATCAGTAGAAGCTAATCTTACAATAGAGACCAGTTCTCTACTACTGAAATTTGCATTTTCCTAATTTGTTAAAAAAAAAAAAATTGGTCCACATACAAAGTAAAATGGTAAGTCTAAGCTGAGCAAACATTGTCCTTTTTATTCAGTTCCAGTTGTAGCAGTCTCTTGGAGGTAAATCATAATGTGTTTTCTCTTTCTCTTCCTCTTCAGGTCCATAATCTAATGGCAGACCATAATTGTAATCAACTGTTAGAACTGGTAATCTTTTGCTTTTTTCCATCTCTCTGATAGTTTCACCTTGAAAAGATTTTCGTTCATAGTCTATTGAACTATCTTCTTGGTGTACAGATGAAGATGGATGCATTGTTCGTGAAGAATATGGTGCAAATCTGTTTTTTCCTCTATTAAATTCATCTGAGGGATGCATTCTCCTATTGTCTTCAGGACAATTTGGTCGATTACTGTAAGAACAACAAATATGAACAGTGAAATTCTTAGAAATGAAACAGTTGATTTATAGCTGGTGGTCACCACTAGAAATTAAACTTGTGTAACCTTGAAAGAAAATTCAAACCCTCATTCTTGTTTTTACCCCCTAAAATTAAAATCCTCTCTACTGGATGTTGTAAGCTTGTTTATATTATTTTTTTCAATTCTAGTGATTAAAATTACAGCTCTTTATAGTAAGTAATTCTACTAGAAGATTTTTTTTAAAGTGCTGTTTCTAATTAAAATTCCATGTTTACTTAGGGTTTCTTTACCTAGAGGCCATTTTTGCTCCTAAGCCCATGTTTTCATTTTTGTGAATAATATGTAATAGTAGCTCTCTGGTACATAATCTGGACAGGCAATAATACACTTTGGATTTATAGTTCCAAATATTTTATTTATTAATTCTTCTGCAATAGAAGAATCATTCTCCTACAATATATGTATGGAAGGATCTAAAAATGCATATATGATACATATACTTTTTGTTTTGGATTCTCTTTACTCTTAAGTACCTTCCTTACTTTGTAAGATCAAGTGGTGTATAAAGCCAATTCAGAACAATCTTTATAATTTTAAAATCTTCTCCCTCACTAAGCCATAGATTAATTTAGACTGGAAAGAATCTCTAGAAGTACCCAGGGCCACCTGCTCAAAGTAGGTCTAATTAGATGAGTTTGTGCAGGGGCCACGTTCAGCTGAGTTCTGGGTATCTCAAAGGATGGGGATTTCACAGCTGCTCTGGGCAATCTCTTTCAGTATCTGACCATCCCTCACAGTAAAACTCATTAGCTTGTTGTAGACAGCAATTAAGCATTAAATACAGCATCTGTATTTTGCTTTTTTGCTTACTAATAATAGCTTTTCATATGTTGTAGTACATTAGCTTGAACTGTGCTTGTCATGTCAATGACTTATGTCAGGGATTCTCAAACTTTTCATAATCACACTCAATATAGATAGACCACAAATTAGTCACATTATTTGCTCAGTGTTCAGATTCAATGGTTTAAACTGCATTTAAGCAAAAATATTAAAATCAATTTTTACACTGTGTGGTTAATTTGTATTTTTTTAGCTGTGAAACTCGGGGAGTAAGAGTATAGATGTAGTAAGAAAGCAATGTATGAAATCTGATGTTTACCTATAACTTCTCTTAAAGTCATCATTATCAGACGCATAATCTCTGTGAAGTGAAGGAGATGAGGAGAAGTTATGTTCTGGTACATTTTCATGGGAAGAAAAGGATTGACTTCTGCAAATAACCAAAAGAATTGCACGTGAAGAAGAGCACCAATGGTTGTAAGCTTTTGAAAAATATGCATTTATGAAATGAAATAAAAATCTTTTTACTTTTAATTAAAATGTACATACAATTTTAATAAAACTGTCTTAATTGTATTAATTTAACACCTCAAAATGGTATGCTTCATTGTAATGATATCCTCTGTTTCAGCTGTACAATGGAAGAAACTAGCCCAACAAATATCTGAAATACATTCTGAAATATTAAAAATCTTTTTAAATACTATGTCAGAATCCAACAGGCTTAATAATAAGCGATATTTGTATTTGGGAGAATATGATGCAAGTTCAGAAGCACAGGGGTTTCTAACAAATTATTAATTAATGGAATAAACAAATGCAAGTCAAACTTCCTTGTAGCATTACTGTTTATCCCCATTTGGCCAAGGGCATAAATAAAATTTCATATGCTCTTCTGTCTTGAGGATTGCTTTTAAATGTAAGTTTCTATACAAAACAAAGTGGAACAAAGAGTTTTGTTTCAAGCTGATTCTAAAATGGTAAAGGAAAAACATGAGCTTTAAAGAAGCATAACCTAACTTAGGAAACATTTACTTTTAAAGCTGCAACACTCCAGCTTACATCAAACCATTCCATAAGTCAAAATAAAAAGTTAATTAACTGATCATTTATATATGATTTTAAAAGGATGATTGATTTAAAATAAATTTATTAAGAAATAATTAATTTGAAAATTAATTTAAAAATACTGAGGTTTACACTTTTGTTCTCTAATTCTGGTCTTACAGCTCAAGGATGCTTTACCTGTCTGAACACCAGTCTCGTGGCAAGTCATCATGCCCTGGATGATCATGAAAAGGCCTTGACCTTTGTCCATGCCCTTTACTAACATAATCAAAATCTTTTAGCTGCCTCTGTTCCTGTAAGTCATCATAAGGCTTATGGTCAGGAAAAGGTCTGCGCCTCTGTCCAGGACCCATATTATCATAATCTTTTAGTTGCATCTCTGTTTGTAAGTCATTACGAGGCTGGTGATCATTGAAAGGTCTCAACCTCTGCCCATGACCCCTATTAACAAATTCAAAATCTTCCAATTGCATCTGTGGCTGTAAGTCATCGTGTGACTGACAGTCATGGAAAGATCTTAGTCTTTGGCCAGGATTTTTGTTGACACAATCTAAGTCTTTCAACTGCATCTGAGTCTGGAATTCATCACGAGATTGGTGGTCATGGAATGGTCTTCGCCTCTGGCCACGGCCCCTGTTACCAAAATCAAAATCCTTTGACTGGCTGTCTTCCTGCAAATCATTATGAGATGAATAGTCAGGAAAAGATCTCTGCCTTTGTCCACGGCCTCTGTTAAATTCAATGTCCCTTGATTGTCTCTCTGCCTGTAAATCATCATGAAACTGGTGTCCACGAAAAGGTCTCAACCTTTGTCCAGGTCCCTTGTTACTGAAGTCTAGGTCCTTCAGCTGCATGTCTTCTTGATAATCATCATAAAACTGGTGATCGGGAAAGGGTCTTCGCCTCTGTCCTGGTCCCCTATTGTAGTCCCAATTTCTCATCTGCATTGGTGCTCTTAAATCATCCTGAGTCTGATGGTCATGAAACGGTCTTCGTCTTTGTCCAGGTCCCTTACTGATGAAATCAAATTCTCTCAACTGTATCTGTCCTTGCAAATCATTGTGAGAGTGGTCATCATAAATTCTTAATCTTTTTCCAGACCTGTAAAGAATTTTTTGTCTTAAATAGAACATCATACTGGTAAGTGCTACAAGTTATTAATGAAAACAAGTTTTTTTAACCAAAAATTGATATGAAAGATGTTGCACATATATATAGGTATCAAAGCTACTTAGAATCCAAACTGTAAGTAAGACTATAAAACTTTCAATGTCATAGTAGAAGTTGTAGCAAACATTCAACTGTAATTCTATAGTGCTTCTTAAACAGGCAAAACTAGTGATTCCAAATTAATTAAAAATAATTGCAGATTACTTTAGAATAATAAAGAAGGATGGGCAAAGTAAAACTCTAAACTTTTCCAAGTCAACTAAATACTTATGGACTTCTAATAGCACACATCCCCTTTCCTTCCCTTATCTTCTCAATGTTTCATCAAATTCTGTAAATGTATTTTGCATGCGTAGGCTATATTAATAAAATGTCTTTTAAATTGGAGTATCTATAGTATTTTCAACAAGAAACAATTATCTTTCCCCGTGTGGTTTTTTTTGGCTTTTAATTCCATGTTTCAGCCTATTACCCCTGAAAATCTTCATTTGGGAACCGCTCTACAGGTCCTTCCATTGCATGGGGTGGGGGAATAATATCATCATCTGAATCCCATACATCCATTCCAAGGTTACTAAGAAGAATAAAAACACCTCACATAAGCTTTCTTTTTTAAAACATACTATTGAAAGAGAAAAAACAATACATAAAAATTTTCAGTTCAGAATAATAGAAATTTTTGTATGTTAAGTTAAATTTACAGACATTCGTAACTTAGCAAATTTTAACGTTGTAAATTTATTTGGGGAAGGGCTGCAGGGAAAGCAAAGAGAATATCTAAACTTCATAAGCTCGGAAAAACATCCTACATGATGTGAGATAAGCATCATACCTATTAAAAAATCTGACATGGGACTAACTTAGTCATGCACAGACTACAAAACAACAATAGCAGTAAAACAAAGGGCATTAAACTAAAAAAGATGAAAATCAGTCAGGTATTAATTTTAAAATCAATTTACTGCTACAAGATATCACTGGCACAAATAACTTAAGAAGTTGTAAAGATTAGCTGTTCTTAGATGAGTACGATAAGCATTAAATTCTTACACACCAGGGATACAACTACTATGAACAGAGGAGTTGAGAGCAATCTTCCACTTTCCCATACTTTTTCATTCCCAAAACTGTTCTACCATTTTTAAAAAAATATCTGGCTCTACCATGCCAACAACAGCAGGCAGATCATAGAGCTTATAAAGCTTATGTTTGCATCAGCTTCTTCTGGCTTAAAATGAGAGAAAACAGACTCAATACACTTGTCACAGTATGATAAAACCACACCAATGTTCAATAGTAGTTGTCAGATTAAAAAAACCTTTTGAACCTTATAAATTCAAAAGAAGACAGAAGTACATTGCATTTCATGTCATTTGTATCAGAAGTCTTAATATATATGCGTAGTTGCATATTAAAGATTTAAGAGGGGGTTAATTTTGGATTATGACTAGAAGTGAGCTTTTAAAAATACCAGCAGACAGACTGGAAAATCTTAAGCATACAACTAAAAGCTTTTGTTTACCTTCTCATTGGTTGCGTTCTGAGATCTGTGAGATATACAAGACCATCCATGCGATGACCTCTAGCATCACCAAAAGCTAAAGAAAAAAAGATACAAGTCTAATGAAATGTGCTAAAACTGAGCCACAAAAACGTGAAAGGCAAGCTTCTGTTCACCATGAGATGCTGAATTTGAAACAATTCTAACTTGATATTAAATACTTCAGCAAGCTGGCATCATTGCAGCATTTATTTTTTTTTAACAACTGAAATTCCTAGTGGTAGCAACCTATGACTGAAAGTCCTCCAAAGTAAAAGGAAAAAAAAAAAAAAGATTTTAAGCTGCTGAAGCATACTCCTACTATGCTGTCAACTTGCTAATGCTCAAGTCTTGTCTGGAATAGAAACAAGCCAGATAAAATCTTCTGTGGAAGCCAGCATGTGAAGTAACTCTAAAGATGCTAACATAGAATTGTAGTATTTGTGAATACAATTGTAGTAATTGTGAATTACAGCTCGACATGTGCCTTAGTTCAAACTGTATACATACCTTGGATTGCTGCCTCTGGATCCCAGCCTTCAACATCTATAAGATATCTGAAGAAAAATACGATTATATTATTGTCCCAAAGGGATTACAGATTAATATAAAGACACTGTCTTTTGAGAACAATGATTTCTGTTTTTATACAACTCTTACCTGCATATAAGGTAGCCAGTTCTATTAATTCCATTAGTACAGTGAACGCCAATGAGTTTCTCTATCAAAAAGGAAAACACAGTCTTTAATAGTTCAGAAAGTGAAATTACTAAAAAGTAAGTGCAAGACAAGGAAAAAAAAAGCTGTACTTTTGTAATGATAAATAATGTTTGCTATTTACAAAATTATACTGTCATGCCTGTAAAAGAACAGACACATACAAACTTTGTCCTTTTCATGCTGGATCTCTAGTAGCAGTTAGCTCACTACTTCCAAGCCTGTGAAGACTGAGATTAACTCTACAGAACATAGGAAAAAAGAAAGAGGAATGATGACAGGTAAAGCGTCTGGCCTCATCCACAACTGCAGTAAGAGGAGAAAAAGAATAAAATATGGTTTTGAAAGCAAATCTAAACAAGCAAATATAAAACTGAGGAACGTACACATTCTCGTAAAACTTACAAAAAGGAGAAAATACACGTAATGCACCTATTGTCTAGGAGTATGAAATACATGGAGAAAAGAAGCACCAGTAATCTCTAAAGAAATCATGTCTTTTTTGGAAAGGTTACACTAATCAGCTAAAGGCTAAAAAGCAGACTAACTTACTATTAGTACGGTGTTTCAAATGAGGTATTTCCAACAGAAATAGGGAAACACTAATATGGTCGTGCAAGGCACTGATAAAACCTCATCCAGGCTATCCCATACAATTCTACTTACCCATATTCAGTGAAAAAAAAAATATCAAATTGAAGTATGTACAGAAAGGGCTACTACAATGGTCACAACAGAAGTTTTTGAGAAGGGACCTAAGAAGCTTTTTTTATTCAGTCTGTAAAACCAAATCTGAGATACTGAATATAAAAACAGGGATGGAGAACAACAGTACTTAAGGGCAAAGTTGGCATAAGAATAAATGTATATTAAGTGATTGAGAGTTTTAGGCTAGATTTTAAAAGAGAAATTTTAATCATCAGAAGAACAAAGTTGTGGCAGAGACAAATTACTGATAGTCTTTGAAATGGGAATTTTAATAATTTTTGAATGAGATAAAATACAAATTTGTCACAGAACAGGACAGTCGCATTGCCATATAAGTTTATTACAAATTGGTGTCCTAAGAATTCAGACACTAAAAACCCCCCAACTTTACAAAAATTATTTCTAAGAAAAATCCTGAGAATCTTTAGGGGTAATCTAAAACAGAGGGCAAGTTATAACGAGTAAGTTAACATAAAAATTAAAGTTCTCCCAACTCTGAAGTTATATAAGCCCTGCTAAAATGGTCTTACTAGCTGAAAGTGCAGGTCTTCATCCAGTAACAAATTAGAAATTGATTCTCTCAACTCTGAGAGTCAGAAAGAATTAGATTAAAATACAGACTATATTCTTTGTCACACCAAAAGTCACTAGATCAAAACCAGAAGAAAACTAATAATCTCCAAGTAACTTCCCTAAGCCAAAACAGAGCAAAGGAAGAATTTACACACTAACTTCCCAAGGAAGGACAAAGGCTTCTTCTTATACCTTTCAATTTTCCCAGCACTTCTAATTCATGCTCTCATACTTGAGATTTAGGGCAGAGCTCTTTCACAAAACAGAGCTGACCATCCACAGCAAAACCATGGTTATGCTCTGCAGCAAAAACTGTAGGCACCTGAGCAGTTAATATCTCTACTTCCTCACAGAGAATGCCAAAGTAACCACAGCAATTAGCATGAAAAAGCTTGAAAGAATAGTCCTCCAATATCAGACAGACAAACAGTTAAAGACAAACTGCCTACTAAGAATCACTAGCAAAAAAAGTGAGAAAGCAAAAGCTGAAAACAGGCTGTGGCAAAACACATGCAAATTTATTTCTGCAAAAAGTGCCTTATACCATCTCAGCAAGAACTGTACTATTGCATAAACACTAAAGCAGCAGCAGAGACACACTGTTGAAACATTGACACTGTGTCTGTAATATGATTTTTAAGAACTGCCAGAATGTGAGGGCAATAATGGACTTGTAAATCAAAAAACTGCCACATCACACTAAACGGACTTAAGTTGGTTATGTGTATCAGTGCCTAGGGCCATCAGAGAAATGCTGTGCTATTTAGAACATCCATAAAGGGCTGGCAGCTACAATACTAAGCTGATGGTAGACAATTTGGGTCAGACAGATGAAAGCTTTGCTGCAGTTACTTTGACACATAATGCAAATACAATACTATTAGGAAAGGCATTTAAGTTACTATTCATTTTAAAAAAAAAAGGCATGTTTTGAATATGAAAAGATATGTATTGATTCACATAATGTATCTTAGTGGAAAGTGCTATGGAAAGTCTGAGATCCCTGGTGTCATAAATATCTATTGAAATTAATAAATGATACAGTTAGTACTGAAATACATTTTTTTTATTTTTACAGCATAAGATGCTGATATTTACCATTTCCCGCATTTTCCCACAGGAATTTTCTGACCCATTTTTTGAACTGCAGGATAGTAGCATTATCAGGGACTTCAAGTCCAACTGTATACAGTTTCTTATACTGCACACTTTTAGGTAAATCCTAGCAACAAGAAGAAAGAAAAAAAATGGTAAAAATTATTGAAGTCTTGCATCAGTGAAAAACTTTAAGCAGTATAGACCATAACGGCAATGTAAAACAGTAGTTCAAGTCTTTGAATAGAAATCAAAAACAATCTTGACACAATTCTAGAGATACACTCTCAGAAACCACCATTTAGATTTCTGCTTTAAAGACCAGATCTCAAAGAAGTTTCAACAGAAGACTTACTTATGCCTGCTAATAAGGAAGCACATTAACTAGAGAGCAGATTCTTGTAATTCCATTCTAACCCATTTTACAATTATTAGCAATATTTGTCCCTCCTAGCCATAATCATACATATACTCATGTATTCACTCCCCTAATGCTTACACAGCCCATGCAAATTCAAGATTAGCATTCAATTATAACATTGCTATTTATTCTCCTTTTCAATAGGAGGCTGATTAATCACAATTGTTTGGACCATACTGGTAAAAAAATTGAAATTCATGAAGTAGTTTAAAAATGTACACTTTCTTAGCAGATTTCACTGAAGATCAGTAAAAAAAGACCCTAGGAATAAATGAGAACATCTTCAGGACACAGGCTGTTAAGTCTTCTGCATCTTTGTTGTGGAGCCTGGCACTGAAGTCTTTACTCATTACTCTGAGTTACCACAGTACAAATAAGCCACAAATACAACTAGCCGGGAGAAGGAGTTACTTCCTCTGTGATAAAACATTTAGTTTCTATCAGAGACACAAAATAAGTCTAGATGGCTCACTTGTCTATCCCAATTCAAGGTAAGCAAATATGTAAATACTGTAATACAAAGGTTGTAGTAACTATTTTGTTATTATGCTTATATTACCTTAACTTCATAATATCGTGTGGTATATGTTAAATCAATAATTAATCCAAGCTCCACATTTAGGGCTTTCATTGCAGCAATCAAGTCTTTTGGTGTAAATTTCTGGGTTGGGGTAAGCCTCTGGTTAATTGCCTACAATGAAAATGGAAAAGAAAGACCTTCTTTTTAAGTTCTAACAACAAGGCATTTGTAATATTCAGCTGTTTTAATTAGGACTAGGAAACATCAGTATTCAAAAAGAGAATGCTTGCAGTGTCAGAACCATATCCATTTATTATATGGATAGAAGGAACAAAATAAAAAGAAAGCAAGAATTGGTTGTGTATTCCTGTGGAAGAAAACATGTGTGAATTTCCACTTGTACAATGCTAACAAACTTTATTAAAATAAGCACTAACTTGACAGACACGAAAATCCTGCAAAATGCAGCATGTTTATACTGATTTTTAAGTAACTAAATATCAGCAAAAAGCGAACTACCCCAATCCACTTTCCCCCAAATATACTTCATCCTGCACAGTAATCACAAAATTAACAGTGTATTACACATAAAACATTGGAAGTTGTGATACAAGAGTTCATTTCTTCTAAAGGTTTTAACTTTCTCCCCTCAAATGTGCAGACACTTTTATCCCTGCTTCATCTATTGGCAGAATGTACCTGCCTGTCATTTAGCATTGGGAAGTATTAAATGAGACTAAAATATGGTGACTAAGAAAGCTGCACATTGGTGGGTAATGAGTAATTGATTTCATTTGACAGAAACAGTGGGAAAAAATGTTTACTCACCCTATTGTAGCTGTGTTTTTTAAAATGTGTTCTTCACTCTAGGTATGAAAATGGCTCATATACAAAAGACTGGATTTTCCCTGAATAGTGTGCTTGTCCACTGTGAAAGCCTTTTGACACAGGCTCAGGCACAACCAGTAAAGACAGTGGCAAAAGATGCAGCAGCCTCAACCACCTCTCAGTTCCTTTGTCAACAAGAAATTCAGACTGGACTCTGAATTAATGGAAAGGAAGGAAGCCACAGACCACATAACTCTTAGAACCACAGATGCTATAGGGTAACTAACCATTCCTTCTTTTGACTGTACGGATTATAATCTAAGATGCTAGCAAGCACTCATCTTGAGTCTGGAAACAGAGACAGGAAACCAAATTGAAGAATAAACAGGACAGTCCTATCAAATCCGGTATGTGATTAGGAAGCATGTGCTAAAAAGAGTCATGTAGAAAGCATATAGAAATATGCAGTCCTGTGTATTTCAGATACTGGTGCACTGCTGAAAAAAACAGCGGAGGTTGTTGATATTCAAACAAAATCAACACGAGTCAGTTATCTCACTGCTATTCAGCAGTAACTTTTAGTAAAATCTGAAACTGAACTTACTAACTTTGAGGTGCCAACAGTGAATTTGCAAAAAGTCTATGGTAGCACGTTAAAGAATTTTTCCTTTTACTATGTGAAGTCACACAAACTTTGCAAAAATAAGGTATCTCTAAGCATATTGCTTGATAGAGCGAACAGTTAAATGTGCTATGAAAGACTATGTTTTGAAAGACTATTTGGAATTTTCTTGAAAACTCCTGCTGAGTATTCAGTAGTTTAGGTGTTTAATTAGGCTTTGAGAATGTGAGAAATCTATGTCAATTCTAAAACCCTTCTAATGGTAGGGGAAAGAACTTGCCCAGTCCTTACTATACTACAATGTTACTGTTAGCATTACAATGCAAAGGAAGGACAGAAAATGCTTTGAAGTAAACCCATGATCTTAAAGCCTTTACTAGCAGCATATCTTCTGCTAAAACAATAAGCCTTGAGTCTTGAAACACTGAAAATAAGTTTTCTCCCTTGGGGTGAAATCACCAATCACCTATTTCCTAATAGGTAGCAAAGAAGGAAACTGGTCTATCCCACCAATTTAATAACAGGACTTCTGACAGACTATGACCAATCAGGTCTTCAGCATTTCTGGACAGATCTACTGACTTCCACCATCTTTGCTAAGACATCACAGTTCAGCCTGTTATGCTTTTATGTGTATTCTGCCACAAACTCCATGAGCTTCAAGCACACAGTCTCTGGCAGACCTGTCATTTCTCTGTCTTGCATAGTTGAGACTGAACAAACTGAAGGGACAGAAATTTCACAGATTTTGCTTTCTTGAGTACCAGACTTCATATCTGGCCAAGTTCAAAGACAGCTTCACAGAACAGGGATCTATGCCCCAGTGAGATCAGTAGGACCGGAAGTGAGCAACACACTGACGTAAAGTGCCTACTTGTGATATATTGCTATAAATATTCTCTGAGAATGTCTGCCTTTTTTATAATCTCTGGTGAGGCTCCTTCCAGACTATCACAGGAGCTACAGGGAAAGAGTAAATTTAGTAATGAAGTATCTTCCTCTGAAATCTGGAGTGACAAGGACAGGGACTGGAAATACATGCAGTGAACAAATCCTGCCTAGAATAGCTCATCTATGCAAAAAATTGGTGCTGGATTGAGTGGTATTTCAGGAGCTGATGCAAAAAATCCTCTCTCAAATACCCCAATAGCAAAGAAGCTAATTATTAATCTACTGAATTTTATATTCACTGCTAGATCTGTTCACTGGCTGTCTTGGTAGAAAGACACATAACTATTGTACAATCCATCAGTACCATGGAGACATGACCAATGTCATACAAGAGACCCTTGGTGTCAAAGGAAACAAACCATCAAACCAAATCTGTAAAAGCAGCTGCAGGAAGCAAACACTGGAAGTGTTCCACTTCAGTCATTGCTGATAAGAGCGAACTGAATGGTGACTGAAAACATAATGGGCACCAGTATACCCAAAGGACCAAATTTTTTGTATATTAATACTAGAGTGCAATCTGTAAACAACAGCTTTGATGGAATATTTACTCTTCACTGCTACAGTTATGTCAAGCCACTGAACTTTAAAGACGTCAGAAACGTTCACTTCCTGTGTACATGAAGCAAGGACTTGTAAGAGTTAATTTATACAGCCCTTGTGTTAACCTATCAGAAGGGCAAATTTGTCCTGTTTGCCCTAATTTGCCCAAATTTGCTCTAGGCTTCAATCCACCAAAGAACTGAACAGGCTGAAAAAGACAGCTTCCACATTTATTGTCACAAAGAATTAAAAGATTTCAGTGTATTTAGTAGATTAAAAAGGCACTCCACGTTAGTAAGAATCTAAAGGAAGTACTAACACATTAATAAAAGAAACCTATGAAGACTTCTTTTTTAAATATACTGCATTTTTCCAGATCACTGATGCTTTTTGCTTATGAAATTGGTAATCTGAATCTATAATTTCAAAAGTACTGCAGCAGCTGGTTATCATTTAATGACTACTTGATTTTTATAAAATTGTAGTTTGGCTTACGTTGCCTAGATCGTTATTCATATCATAACCCCTTCCATATGATTTTCTTACAACAGTCATGAAAAGCCAAATAATTTGGCCACTTAATAGTGATCAAATGAACTGTGCTGATTGGAGATTTTATGATTTTTAAAAGATAAATAAAAAAGAGTAATACCAAATAAAAACTTTAAAAGAAAGAGAAAAAACATAGCACATTATATACAAAAGCCACTACTAGATGACTGGAAGAGCTAAATCTGAATAAATTATTTTTTCATAGAACTTTCCTGAAGTTTGCTTGGATATTCATGCTATTTTTTGTTACTTTTGCACTGTATCTAACAGAGCCAATCTGTAGTTACTTTTTATACATACCCCTTTTAAAGGTACTTTGAATGCAATAAATCTAGTTCCTGGTATAGGCTGTCCAACTGGTGTCAAACTCCGCCATCTGTAATGAAACAAATATTTAAAATATTTTCAGATTACATGACTCAACAGAAGACACCTGCAGCCTCATGTAAAACTTAAAAAAAATGAATTATTTCCTGTTAGAATAATACAAAGCACATAAAAATTATGCTCCTTGGAAATTATAACAACAGTTATTTCAAAATATGTGAAGTATCTTTCAAATATCAGGCAAATCTGGTGCCATATTTCACATACCTTGCATGTAACAGTTATTTCAAACTTCTCCAAGCAGAAAGATATGATATTTACCTTTTCTTCTATGATGGGCCATGCAGCTACTAGCATAATATATTAAGATTTAGATTTCCAGACAGCAGGATCCAATAGTTACTAAAATTCCTTCACCACATAAGCAAGCATTCATAACTCATGTGCACAATTTTGAAAAAATTATCAATTACATCCTGATATACAAGTAAAATCTTTTTAAAAATCCATCTTCCATTAGTAACCTGCCTGTTTCACCAAAAAACTAAGATCTTTTTAGAATAATTATTAAAAAAATTATTATATTTTTGAATGAAATTAATAGATCAGCATTATTTTGGGATAAAAGAAACAGGGAATTGCCTAAAATATGCTGGAATAATATCAACAAAATATTGCTACAGCAGTGATCAGGGCAGAAGGTTTAGCACACTACACAGCTTAAATAAAGACACTTTTCTTGTTTGTAAGTCTGAAGTCAGGAGCCGTAATAAAATGAATCTTTATTTTCCATAGAGTACCACCACAAAGAAAATACTTCTTAGAGATAATGTGCATGATTGTTGTTATCATACAGTAGAATTATGTCCCCAAATCTGCAATTATTCCATGATGTGGTTTCAAGGTATCATGAGGACATTTGAAAACAGTCTTTTTCCTTCCTTTTTCAACTTCCAAAAAATTTCTCCCCTCAAAATCACAGGACAGCATTTGCAAACAAGTAGCACCAATATAAAGCAAAGCAGATGGGTAAGGTTCAACAGATAAAAAAAGTATTGTCATATTATAGTTGGTGGAAAATTTTTCAACTTGGTTGAATCAAATACCCTTAAAAAAGTTATCATATGCTCAACATCAATCATTTAATTGACAATGGAATGCAAAGTTTACATTCATTAAAAATACAAAGCTTCCAGATTTTGCAAATGTATTTAGTTAGTAATATGCTCCTTTTTCAAAGAAACACTCTTGACTGCACTTTGTCTTGGTACTTTGAAAAATACTGAGAATATCCCATCACACTAAAACTTTGCAAAAATCACCTACTAATATGAAGATTTGTTACAACACTCAAAATACTAGTAATTCTAAAACCACAAAGACCTGGTATTCATAAATTCTACATTGTAATGAAAAAACTCTTGATGCATCACATTTCAGAGATTTAATTTTTTTTTAAATTATGAAAAGCTTTATCTGAAGAGGAAAACAAGTTAAATCAGCAGATCAAATTTACCTTCAAAGAGGTAACTTACTAAATTTAGGACTTTTATTTCTTCTCCTAATGTGAGGACAAATTACCTCTACAACCTCAGAAGATGCAGCTAGATGACTTGATATCTACATAGCCTTTTTGCATTTTCAGCTAGTACCTCAACTATTAAAATACAAAACATTTTCGTAAGATTCTTTAACACTGTTGTCCATTCAATCACAATTTTCTGAATTAATATTTAAATTAATGTCTCCCTTTAAGGGGAGCATCCAACAGCTTCTAGATTGCTGATTTCCATAAAACCACATCATCTATGAAATAAACTGAATATTCCATTTTAAAATATTCTAACCACTAACTATTTTACTTTTTTCAGAATTCCCATATGGGACCATAACAAACTAGATGTTAGCTGGCAAAATTCTCAATGAAATATCCATAATTATCCTTGTCATAGTATATAAATAACGACATTACCATTCATAGAAGCTTGGAAGTAACAAAGGAAACACTTACAGCATGGTGACCGAAACATAATTGATAACTAACAAATCATGTAACAATTTACTACATCTATGTCTTTAGCACTAACTTTATCTTCTTCATCTTCATTATGAGCTAAAGAACAGATTGAGGCTCACAATGTAGACATACAGGTGCTTAGTTTAATGGATAACAAATGAAATAACAAAGGGGTAACAATAACTCATCATTAGGAAGGCTGTTGCAAACAGCTGTCATATACAAGACATACAAAGTGAGAAGGTGTAAGGACAAGCTAGAGATTAAATCACCAAGAGGTGTTTGCAGTAAAACCTTTTACTAAATTCGAAATTATTGCAGGAACTTTGTACCTCATAATTGCAATGAGGGAAGAAAAACAGTCTCCTACCTCATATATTCCCTTAGTTTAGGATAGTTGCATACAGGTGAAAAAAAGAGCACATTCTCAATCACCAAAGTTTGAAAAGCACTGGTCACAAAAATTACATATTGTGTATTATAGAAGAAAAGTGTTCTAACTTGAGTAGTCTTCCTAAGTGAATTTTCAAGCTTGTAAACTTTGGAGGCTGGTAGTTGCACACTAGTGGTAAAACATGAAAACAAAAATCTGAGACTACATTCCATTTATTCTAGTTTAAGATAGATAAATTGTATATATTAAGCAATAAAGATCACAGTGTAAATGGACTGAAAATATTACTGAAGCTAACAAACCCCACAACATAATGAAATATCTTAGTTGCAAGAAGTGCACAGTTAAAAAACAATTAAACAAAATCTACAGAAAAACTGTGAAATCCACCCTGTGCATAGTTTAATTTTTTCTCATTCACTTCATCTTGGAAAGGCACTAAATGCTGTGACTCTTATTTAGATGTATATTTAATCGAAACTACTGTTAAAATTAATTACAAAAGTTCAATAACAGCTCCTGCCTCTTGCTAATTTTAGTAACTCTGGAAATTACATGTCTTTACTTAGAACAAGGAAATACCTTTCCTGCTTTTGCTTTTAGACTTCCAAACAGAATTAGAAAATGGGCTGTACCTAGAGATAAAGAAACTAGTGCAACAAATGCTGTCATAGAGATAAAACAAACAAGTACACAGTATTTTTTCTTTCAACATAGTTCAATTACTCTTGGGTGTTACCTCCACCAATAAAATGTACAGAATGCTTTACAAAAGCAGGATTTAATCTGACAGCCAGCCATATTCACATATATGTGTTTAGAAACATTTTGAAGGAAGGCAGAAGTAAAAAATCCCAACACAAAAGACCAAGTACCTTATGTAATGCGACAATTTTAAAAATGTGATGAATTAGAAATTAACCTGCTTTCTCTTGGAAAACTATGAGTGAAAATCTACGATGATTATCATAAATGCGAGCAATTAGGAAATTATCAAAAAATGGCTTAAAAATCTTATTTTCTTTAATTAGCAATGTAAAAAAGGCTTTTTAAAAATTCTGAACTTTTTTTTCAGATTAAGGGATCGACAGAACAATGCACCAGGATTACACAGTTTGTTGTCAGACCTTAATAAACTTGGTGTTTTATTCTCCTGTATTTAAAGCCATTTAAATCCTCCCAGAAAAAAATCTGCAAAACCAGCAAGAAACTCAAAAGCTGCTGACAGCTCTATGGTAGAAAATGAGCAGAAGGCACTCTTCATCAAAAAAGATAAAGGGTATGAGTTCTATGTTATCTTTAAAATGGTATTTAAAAAGGAAATTTCAGCATACTGCTGCAGAAGTAAACATTAAAAACAGCAGATTGAAATTAAGCAAAGATTGGCTAAAGTAATAAATTCAAATTTGTTCTGTTGTCAACAAAGGAATATGGTTGGGAATTATAGGTGACAGAGACTAAAGAAAGTAAAACTCTTACAAAAGAAATCTAGATAAAGGCAGAAATGACCAAAGACAAGCGAGCTGCAGGTGGTCACATAAACAGGAGTTATAGGAGCAAAGACATAAATAAGCATTTTAACAAGCATGAATGAGAATCGTGAAACATGATTTGTGTCCTGCTTGAACGTAAGTCGAAGGAAGAAAGCCAGGAGTCAAAGGTGTTATCACAAGACTTGGCACCATCATCATTCCTGTATCAATGACTAAAAGGTAATAGAGGCTTGAGTGGAAAACAAGCTGGACATGAAGTAGCTGAAAAGATGGCAGGAAGAGCTTCCTGAAAGAGGCAGTGGTATCTTACTGAGACACAGGCATGAAATTTATTTCTATGCCTAGAAATAAATCTAGGCATTTGCATCACAGAGGTGATAGCTCTAGCCATGGAACTGATGGCATTCACATTAGAAAGATGTTGTGATAGGAATGGAAAATGCAATCATGTAAATTCAGAGAAACACTGCAGCTTCCCAACACAAATAATAGTCAGAAGACGACATATCCAGGAAGAAACTGAAGTCTGAGAACTCCTGTGCAAAACACAATGGTTGTCAAATTGCAGACACTCTAGGTCAGCATACGTTAAAGCAAACTATCATCTTAAAATCTGTGATATTTCTGGTCCTTTCACAAAACCCTTGAGATTCTCAAGAAGTGTGTAAAAAGAACTGCAAATCAAGCTCTTAGGTTTGCATCAAAATAGGTATGATAGGCTTTTATGGGCCCAGTATAGCAATTAAAATTTTTCTGAACTCTAAACTATCCAAAGCCACAAACGCCAAGAATTTGCACGCTCAAACAGAAAAGTAATTAAGAGAGAACAAGACTTAAACAAAAAGTGACATATTGCTCACACATGATACATTTTCAATTACAGCTTTATTTTTCTAAGTTTTCAAACAGGTAAACAATCTATGGACTACATGCATATCAAGACCTGAAAGCCAACAAAACATATAAATTAACCAGTTATTTAACTGTTTAGTTTTCACAGTTCTCACTTCCCTATTGTTTTGTCATCATTACTCCCCAACTACCATCAATTATCTTGAAACACAGGCAGAATTTTGCCTGCCATTCTAAACAAAAGAATCACTAAGAAGTTGAGAAAAATTGTTAAAATCAAACTAAAAAAATCATCCTACTTTCCCTCTGAAATTTCTGTGATGCTTAAATGGCTTCCAGTTAAATAAATAAATAAAATTATTACTGATACTACAGACTCTAGTTAGCTAATCTGTTATAGGCTTTTAAGTCTAGTTTACATGACAATATATTATCCTGCTCATCCCTTTTAATTTAAGCAAAAAGCAAGCATATTTTACTTTGTCTTTAAACTAAAAATTTCAGAGATATTTAATAAAATAACAGAAGAGAAACTAGCTTCATGCATCTCAGTTAAAGTTTACAAGATATGTGATCTAGATTAACCCAAGAATCTAGCAGCAATATGCTTTGTAACAGCAGCAACCAGTGAAATGGCCTCTGTTCAAAGACAAAAGAAAAAAACCAAACAACAACAAAAACTTAGAAAAACACTTTTAGAAAACAATCAGCTCCAGACCAATCAACTGCAGATCATCGACAGGGCCTGCACTGCAGCCTCCAGCTTCAGGCAGGGTAACAGAAGACATCATAGAAATGCCCATGATGAAGACAAGCTTACAGCAAAATTGAGTAAGGCAAAATTTAGTATTCATTCTGCAGCCTCTTTAGTTAAGCTCAAAGACATGTTGAACGCCAAAATAATAATCCAAGCAAAGAACATTATAACAGCTATATTTTGCATAAACCTTGCTATTAAAAACAAAAAAAGTGATAGTGAAGATGTTTATGTAAGTTTCTAAACATACAAAACTATGTATCAATGAACTGCAAAACACAGCACAGATTGTAAATATCAGTCATATATGTAATTATTTAATACAGTTTTGAAATCTAGTTAAGAAAACTTTATTCATTTGATATGAGCATAATTTGTGGTTGTTTTAAGTAAATCTTACTATGAATCAGTTTTAAAACTTTGAAAATTATACTGGAAATTATAACTACTATATCCCCCTTAACAGAAATGTTAAACTAAAATATGACAAAACTGTATGTTCCACAGCTGGCTCTACTGGAAGTTTTAACTGAAGCAGATAAAATATGCAGCTGTATGTAATTAATTCATACTCAATCATTTAAACAGATGGATACCTTACTACTTATTTTCCTCTGTGATATTTTTAAAGAAAAATAGTTTGTTTCACATAAACATATTATGTACATTTTTGATGGCAAGCTAGGCAAGAAAGCTACTATATAATTCATAGGTACAACATGATGGAAGTACTAAATGAGAAATTATTTGAAAGTTTCATGTCTCTAGTTTGTCAGATCTCAGTGACAGAGTTATATAAAAATATAGAGCACAGCAAACTGTCAACAGATGCAAGTTCTTCATGGCAAACAGAACTTGTTGGTTTTTCTGAAGCCTAAACCCACTTTAGATTGCCTATGAAATTGATGTTTACAGTAGTATATGCTAAAAAAAAAAAAAAGTAAAATCTCTATACTGAAATACCTCTACAGATTATGGTATTTTATACTTTATGTATAAAAGTAAGTAAGCTCTCTTATCTTACATTTCCAAGAGTGTAACATTAAGTTCAGCAATAACGTGTTCCAGTATTCCAGAGTAAAAGAAACTAGTACTGAACTCAAGGCATCAATTCATAATGATTTTGATCTAATAGTTAAAAATCAGTGTTAGTAAAACACTGTGAATAGGTATACATTACTCAAAACCTACAGTGGGTGGAGAAGTAAGTTCAGAGAGCAATATCTGAAGCTATGCTCAACAATTCAAGGCTTTCAACAATGCTGGAGCTCCTCATGAGCATCTATGGTTATGAAGCAGTTATACATTTAGAACTTCCGGAAAAGTGAATTCC
Source organism: Elanus axillaris (assembly GCA_026212715.1). NCBI lineage: Eukaryota > Metazoa > Chordata > Aves > Accipitriformes > Accipitridae > Elanus > Elanus axillaris. Next base: position 25,015,897 of record JANZLQ010000100.1, read on the forward strand.
AAAACACTCAAAAATTGTGATTATTCTAACTGTAGAGAAACTCAAGTCTGAAATTCTGTCAGCTGCAGCAAGATCACTTAGAAAATACTACTTGGAAACTCTTCTCCTTTTTTGGCTACTGATTCTGCATGATACAGACACAGCTTTATTTTCTGAGTGGCTTCCATACCTCTAAAGACACCAGATTCAATACCATCCTGTTGAAGCAAAGATAGCTGTAAAAAAGACCATGACACACTGTCAAGATGGAACACATACTGAATGGGTCAAAAGTGGAAGGCAGGGAATATAGCTCTTAATCATCTGTTACTAAACAGACTTCTCACTTTGCTTTTCTTTAACCCCTGTAAGTGGGACACAAAAAAGTCATAGCTTGTAAAAAAAATAGTGTGGATGTAAAGCATGGGAGAGAAGTTTCCCTACCATGTCAGTAAGTAATTGCATAGCTTTGTACTTGTGGCGTATTGTAACACTAGATATGGGCCTTCGATTCTTATAGCAATGTTATCATTACTTAGGTATTGTAAGAAGTAATTTCTCTCCATCCCATATTTTTAAACACAAATGTTCTATACCTGATGGTATGAAGCACTTTTGCTTTACAAATAAACTCTCACCTTATGGTAACCCTTCCCTCCTATTCACCCCTGAACATGTACAACCAGTTATGCGGTAGTCTATAACGTTCCTGCCTAAATGAAAATGCTGATGCTTTTAAGTCTGCACAGAAACAATTCAGTTAAACAAGTATGTTTATGGTGCACAGGCAGAAATGATTCAGCTTTGTCCTTATAATAAAAAGATCCCACTCCTGGTATTTTTTTTACACCGTTTAAGGGAAACGTGCAAGAAGGTGACATTTCTGCAGGTGCTTTTCAGAACAGAATCTAAGTTTATGAAATTATACCCATAGTAGGATTTTGGATGCTGAATCACAAACATGTATGAATCTGTAAAAACATCATAGTATTTATGACTGTTATGTAACTTGAACTGCTTTTACTGACTGGTTCTCCACTAAAACATCACAGTATACAACTACTGAAGGACAATACCATTTCAGACACTGTGAAGAACCAGCACTTGACTCCATGGTGGAAATGGCAGGGCAAGTGGTCACCTGAATTCCCCTTTCAGACTGATGTCTCACTTTGTTACAGCATCACTTCTCCAGCACTACTTTCTAGGATTGAGACTGCAATGGGAACTGTAAACCTTAGCTCTGCTCCAAGACATTGGTGGGAAAAGGGAGAAATGCTTTCACTATTAAGGAATCCAGAAAGTCTTACTTCCAGTCCACCTCCTCTCACTGCTGGAGAAGACGGTGCAAATAGCATAAGATCAAACATTCTGGACTAGGGCTGAGTGACAGGGACACAAGAACAAGAGTGGGCCAAGAAGAACAAGGTACAAGTCCAGCAGTGCAGAGCCAGTGGCTACACTGGCAATTTATACCACTTTAGTATTACTTTAGGTGCTGAGTACACTCAAAGTGCTGATTTCTAGCAAGGTCCCGCAATGCCATAGCACAACCCTTACATAAAGGCAACTTTAATTACACTGCAGACACATTATTGTAAAAGATGATAGTAATTAGCTGATGAGGTAAAAAAAAACAAACCACATTTGTTTAGTTGTACTATTCCTGGCTACTTATAACTTAACTGAAACCTCAAATTTATTGTATTGCTTTAATTAGCATAATGGAATTTGGATTAGAATTAAGAGTTAAGATTATAGAGTTAAGAACTCTATAAAAAATGGAGGCAGTAACAGAACGACAGTCTTAGAAATGTCTGTATGTAGTGTGACTTTCTTTTATCTACCACAGTTTCTCTTGCAGCATCATTAAAAACGGAACAGTTACTGTTAGATTTATTGTTATTACAATACGGTGATATGATTGAGGTTGTATTTCCATAGTACACTACTGTTTGGACTGGTCCTTACACTAGAGTATCACAATCTCACTTCTGCCAACAACTATTTCTGCAGCCAGTAAATTGCACATGCAGGATCACCTAGGTTAAAATTAGTTTTCCTTAAGTCCTCTTCCAGGGTTCAGTGCTATTTTTTCCTGGTGTACTAAACTAATTCACAGTGAAGAATTACAACAAGCTGTGCTAACACAAGGATGACATCAATATACTGCTGCATGAGATTGGGACACTGACAATTCCTTAAATTCCTTTACTGTCAAAAACACAGTACTGTGGGTATCTTGCCCAATTTCTTAACAGTATCAAAAAGTAAGTATATGGAGAAGCTGAAAGCACTTCAGTTTCATAAGCTCTGTCAGATCATAACACTAACTTTATATCCAACTACTCCAGAGCAGATGTTTCTCTCCTTGAAAGAAACACAGGTATTAGTTTCCAATCATAGAAGCCAGAAGTACAGTCCACTGCTTCTTCCATACTTAAAAGAAGAATTGCATGTAGCCTGAAAGCTACTCCAGCTCAAATGCAAGGGGGGTCAAAGAACAGAGAAATGAGCACCCAGTTCTCAAAGTTTTAGTAATAATTTCCAGGTATGGAAAAAACACGGAGGGCGGTTCCTTCAGGCTTTCTGCATTACTGCTTGCAAACCTAACCCACTTTAGCTAAATTTTGTCCAACTTTTAACTGAAATTTCATATAAACTTTCAGAGAAAGGCATGCTTAAATAGTTTTTCCTAAATTTTATTCTAATTTCAATCCCTGAGTTTGTCAGCTATGAAAAGACGTTCAACAATTCTTGAAGTTATTTTAAAAATTTTCTTCATATTTTGTTTCTATTTACTGCTTTTAGGCCAACATATTTTGCAGGAAATCATGCTTTTTGAATTTTATTCTTCCTCCTAAGAATTTTCTTAATAAACTTATTTAACATTTAATGTGAGACCAGGATAATGTCAACTTTTCCTCAAATAATGTACAAACTAAGTTATTGTCCCTTTACAGTGTGCCTTTGTATCTCAGCACACCCTCCTATCCAGTAAGTTTGCACTGATGTCAGCAGTAACATGTGGGTTAAACTTCTAAACTTGGACTTTTTTTTTTTTTCAGTACAGCTGGAGAATAGAACTGTGTCTGTTTTAAGGTCCCCACATGCACTCCCAATCAAGTAACTGGAAAACCTGTATCGTGCATTTGGGTTTTTTTATTATCTTTGCAGATAAAACATTTTTGCTGTCCTGTTGTTAAAAAAAAAAAAAAGCAGGATGTTTCTGGACCTGAATCCATGAAAATGCTCCTTGATCACATGCATGCAACCACCTGCTCCCATCTTATTAGCTCTTCATCCACTCCTGGTAGCAAACATCTGAGCAGTCAGAAGGATGGACTACTCTCCAATTTCCCCGGTAAGTATACACTTGGGGATAAGAAGGTTAGGAAGAAGGGCCTGTGTTTGGCTGATGAAGGAGAAGTGTTCACAGACAGGCCGGAGCATTATACTCACCTGGGGGATGAAGGACTGGGTTGTTGCTGTCTTGGAGAAGATACCTACCTTACCTGGCTGTAGGTGGTGAAGATGCTTGAGGCAAAGAAAGCACCTGGGGCAGTCAGCGCCCCTTCTCTGTGGGCAGGACCGTGCCCGCTCCTGCCTCTTGCTTAGTGTCAGGGATACTTACCCATCAGGGATAGTATTCTTCTTTACCATGCTGAAAGCAGGAGCAGGCAGAGCAGGAGACAGCGGTGAAAGTGGGCACTGCAGCAAAGGAGAGAGAACCGCGCAGTTAACACGGTGCTAATCTCTTTCTCCATCAGCGGGCCTTTTCACAGGGCTGACTCTCAAAATAAACCAAGCAGTTGGCTGGGGCTTGAAGCCATCCTGAACAAGTTCTGCAGCTTGCAAGCTAGCCTATTTTCTCCACTGCTACAGTACGACAAGAGAGAAAGACAACAACTCACCTCTCCTCTCCGGGAGATCAAAAGAAACAGAGAGGAGAGACAGCACGTTTCTAACTCTAGCAGCAGCGCTGCAGGGATGAAGGTCTTCCTGGCAGCCCCTTCCGACCCTCTCCTGTGGCTCGGAGCAGTCTGTTCTGTCCTGGTGCTCCCACAGCTAGAACTCTGGTCTCAACGAGAACGAACTCCAGGCAGCTGCAAGAGGCGAGGCCGGCACCTCAGCAAGGGAAGGACCATCACCTGCCCCACTAAGCTAGACGGGTCCGATCCCACTAGATACTGGGCACCGTCAGCGCCCGCCGATCTCAGTGGGACCAGGGCAGGGAGGAAAGGGACGAGGGGAGCTCCCCCCCTCTGCGGAGGGCCCATGTCTGCCGCTCCAGAGAAGACGCTTGAGGCTGGCGTGAGGTTCCCTCCCTCCTCAAAGCCGCACGTCCCCACCAACGCAGAGAGCCGCGGGCACGACCGGCCCCGAGGCCGGCTCGGAGCGCTCTCTTAGCGGGCGGCGGCTGAGCTTGGGGAAGGAAAAAAAGAAAAAAAAAAA
>JANZLQ010000100.1:25033100-25057673 GCA_026212715.1 Elanus axillaris
GTCAGCTCAGGTATAAAAGCTAAGTAAAGGGAGATGGAAGGGGGGACATTTTTTCGGTCTTCCGGAGCAACCACTACACGTGCTGGAGCCCTGCTTCCTGAGAAGTGGCCAGACATCGGCTGCTGATGGGAAGTAGAGAATAATATCATTTGTTTTCTCTCTGCTTTTCGCGCATGACCTCTACTTTCACTTATTAAACTGCCCTTATCTTGACCCACGAGTCTGTTGTTATATTTTTCTCCCCCCTGTCCAACTGAGGAGGGGGAGTGATAGACAGCTTTGGTGGGCACCTGGCGTCCAGCCAGGGTCAACCCATCACACTCAGTTATGCAGATATGCGTTTGAAGCAATTAAAAAGTCATTAATGCTTAAAAAATGGGTGGGGTATACCTACAAAATATAACTGTGTTCTGGACAGTGACTTTGAAAATAATTTAGTGGTCAAATAACTGTAATCCCAGGGTAAAAGTGGCTAATGCTGTATTTGGGACATTTTCTGCTCTTTTGTACTCAAACAGCTTAGTGGTACTTCATTACTTATGAGGTATTACTGGAATAATCACATGTAAGGTTGTGAAGTGCCCAGATGCTATGAAAATTGTCACCAGACAAGGTGGGCCAAAATTCTTGCTCCTTACAGGCAGAGCTTAGCTGTGATCTACAAATTGAGACATTAGACGTATTAAGTTACTAACATGCATGTTGTGCAAATTCATTGTGTTTGCTTGTGTTGTAATTTAAAGATATGATCTGCAGCTTAGATGGGCCTATTAAACTAATTTTGAACTTCATAGCCCCAGTACTGAAGGCAGTATCCTTTGCAGTATAGAATGCCATGAATGTTATCCACCTTAATATTTACTAGGTGACTTCATCCTTTTAGAGATCATGCTGAAGCCCAAGTTAATAGGGCTATGCTTTTGTAAGTATCCAATCAAATTAAGTTAGCTTGCCTGTATTCCTACAGATCGCTTCAGATTTTGATTGCTTTGTGGTCTGGAAGGACACGATGGATTCATTTTTAAGGTGTATGTAGCCTTCTTTGATTTACTTCTTATAAACTTCTGAACCAAATACAAAGGAATATTAAATGTTATCCAGCCACGTGATAGGAACATTTAGATTGTTAGACTGCTAATATGTATTTGTGTAAGGATTTTGCTTTGGAAATTCCTTTTCTTTAGCTCAGTCTATCAGAATCACAGACACTTTGTGATTTCTCTTGTTTGTTCAGGCCATAAAGGATTTTTCTCCTCTGAGTTTCTTAATTGTGACGAGGTAGATAAGGCTTTTTTTTTCCTTCCTGTTTCCTCTTTTCTCTCTGTTATAAAAGAGACAGCATTTGAGAACCCTTCTAGAATAATGTGTACAATTCCAGTTGCCTGTGTTCAAGAAGGATGAGCACACAACAGAACTGGTGCACCAGAATGCTGGATATTGCTGGTTGTGAGAACAGACAACTCTTCCAGGCAGAAACTAAGATCTGGGAGCAGTTGTGGTCAGAGAGGGATTTACTGAGAAGGTTGAGGTGGCTGCAACTTTCCTTTGCCATCTTTACTATTGCTTATTGAAGCACATGGTTCTAGATGTGTGATGGGAAGTTATGCAGCTCTTCCATAGTTGCTCTATTTAAGTGGAGCAGGAAGACAAACCCAGAAAAGGAAAGACTGATTTAAATTAAAAGACAGCACTGGTGTAAGAACAAATGTCCGTGAATATGTTTAAGTTCGCAGATATGACTTGCGAGCTTTAAACCTTGTCAGACTAAGGTTTCAGAGCAATTTGATGAAAGGGTTTATATGACATATTTGCTTATGATAATTAGGTACTGGATTTAATGACCAGGGGATCTCCTGCAGCACGATGTTTTTTATATGAGAAATTGTTTCAAGATTTTTATAACAGATTTCAGTCCAAGTCAATTCCCTTGCCTTATAGAGCTCTGTAGTAGTCTGTGGTTGTTAAGGCTCTGCTTTTTTCCCCCTAGGGTTTCTTACAGAGACCTGTAAGGATTGTGGAGATTGCTAACTTTTTTTCTTAAAAGTTTTTAAGAAAATTATTTGAAGTTAAAGTAACATGCTTTGTATTAGAAGTGCCCAAGTCCATGACTGTACCAATTCTGTAGTAAGTTTTGTTACAGCTATAGTAGGCAATAGCTTATAAGAAGCAGATGAAGTCTGGGTTGGGTTCTGAACACCACTCTCTTTATCCTGAAAGGAGACACCAAGGGGTATGCCTTCTTCCCTCACCCATCAAAAAATAATCCTCTCTGAACTCTGATCTGACAGGCTGCCAATACTGACCTCTACCTGTTCTTGTTAAGTATTTGTTTCTAAATTTATGTTTTCTGGAGCTTTGAGAGGATTGAGTTTTTCCCCTCCATTAACTCTAAATTCAAGAAAGCATCCTCCTTCAGGAAAATACTTAAGCACATGCTTGTCAGCCATTCAGATGTTAAAATGCAGGTGAGGTGCTGTGCCTGCGAGGTAGCTAAGAGTAAATTTTGTTTTAAAGTCATGTAGTTGCTATGGTCAATTAAGTGGAAGTTTTGCTTCATTTGGAGTGGGGAGAGGGTGACCTTTCAAATAATTAAAAAAAATGTACACACACACAATTTTACTGAATGGCTTTTTTTCTTCTGTCAACAAATTCTGACTTAAATGTACCTTTCATTCTAAAGGAAAAAGAGAAACTACATCCTTTGATGCCAGGCAAACTCATGCATGCTTTATCCTGGGCAGCTGATGAAGGAAGTGCTTTCCTGTAGCACCTGTTTCTCTGCTGATAAATTCTGCTTGATGCAGGTGGTAATGAACTGTATATTTTTAAGGTTTATCAGGATTCTCATCTGTTTGGATTTCAGATGTTCAGAACTGTGGGAAATGTGTGATGGTTTAGGGTTTCTTAGTGCTTCCTGGTTGATTATTTTTTTTAATAGCTATAACATTGAAGCAGATTTCCAATTCCGACAGACTAATCAGGTTATGTGTTCTAAAATTTGTACACATTACAAGAAATTTCTGATGCAATAAACATTTGTTCCTTTAAATCTTCTGCAATTAATGCTAGATGGTTTTACTTTAATGTGCCAGGAAATCTAAATGCAGAAATAGCTACTGGAATTGGGTGCCTCAGTAACTCAAACTTACTGAATGGGCCAAAGCAGTTGAGCTTGATCCCAGAGATCCTGAATATTCATGTATTATGGTATTCATTATGGTAATGTTTAGCAGATTTTGATAGCACATTTTTTACATGTGTTCTGGAAGAAAAAACATATTGTCCATACTGTGTTAGGAGATGGGGTACTTTTAGATACTATTAATATTTTTCATGCAAGTTCCTTGGCTTCAAGATTACAAACAACAGGGACTGAGTTAAGGGTAATTATGTTTTTAAAGAGTTTAATAGATAAAAGCAAAGCATGGCAACAAACTTAAGTAGTTACCATAGTTATTCAAAACCCCAGTGCAGAACTGTTGCCTGAGATTAGGTCTTGTACCAGAATAATAAAACCAAGCTGAAAAAGCTGTATCTCTTGCTGCATTTACATAAAGGTCACTTCTGTGACAGGGATAAAGGTCCTGTCCTTTCCAGAATGCACAGATACCTTGTGCATGCTCAGTAACTCTGAGATGTTCTGGATGCATTAGGTTTATTGTATGTATGCAAACTAACTCTAGAGAATACAGACTGTAATTCTGATGTGCGGGCCATGTGCTGGAATTACGCTGCATATCCTATATGGTTCATCTACTTGTGCTCTGTACATCTGGTGCATCTAGTAACTAACGGGGATAGTAGGTATCTGATAATCCAGTGAAAAGAGAAAAATAAGTTAAATTATTTTGCAAGAAACATCTTTAATTTACAGTACTACTCATTAGAAAAGGGCAGTTGGTTATTTCTTGGATGATTTTTGTGATGCAGAAAAAATACTTACATAAATTTGGAAGTAAAAGTAAAGGAAGTAGAACAAGCATTAATATATTATTTTACTTATAAAAATTCACTCCAGTAAAAAAAGTGGATTTGTTTACAACCAAAACACATTACAATTTGGCCTGATAAATAGTTTCTGCTCAGATAAGCCACAGACTAGCATATGCTTATGCTGTTGGTGCTAGTCAGAAAGATGTACTATTGGAAGTCTTCATGAAATTTGTGCAAAGACTGTAAAGGTTAATTTAAAAAAAAAAAAAAGTTACTTTGAAATCAAGACGGTTTGTAAAACCCTCCAGCCTTGCTCTTGCATTCTCTCACAATATGTAGGATCTAAGGAACAAACCATTCCAAAATACTTTTGTCTTGAAAAGCTGCAAAAAGAATTTAACTTTGTTACTGAAGAAGATATTAAAAACTGTAAATGCTTCCAGCTGTTGCAATTTACAACTTCAGGTAGTTAAACTTCTGCTATTTTCAAGTACTTCTATTTATAGGGAGATGTCACATGCAGTATTTCAGGAATTTAGTATTTAAGATACAGTTTTCTTTTAATTTATATGTGACAAATTGTATTAACTTTAATCTCTGACATTTAAGTATTTTCTGAATCCAGCTTTCCTGTTCCTTTATGTTTATGTAGCAGAGAATTTAGTTCATTATCATCTTAGGTGCTGATTTATATCTATGTACACTACCTCCTTTATTTCCTACTTTCAACACATTTGGATTAATTGTAATTAGAAGCATATTAGATATATTAGTTAACAGTACAAATTATGTGATCCAAATCCAATGAAATTTATTATAGCTTGCAAAATTTTATTCATAGGTATTAGGGCTAAGCACTATGATACTTTGAACAAAAGAAACTTTTTCTGTCAACTTCTGTGTCCTTAAAGTGAAGCTCTGGGGAAAAACTTTAAAATGTAGTTGAAAACTAACATTTTGATTAGGTACTGCATCTGGCATGTGGATTTTTGTAGACTGGAAGACTTCTCACACATTCCTTATGGACAGGACTGTATATAACATGAAACTTTGTGAGGCCTTATGCTGAGCTGCCACAATTTATCATGAAAGATGAAGCTCTGAGGCAGAGCAAGAGTCAGCAAACTAAAGAAGAATGGACATTATTCCCTTAAAATGTTTCTGGTTTTAGAAAAAATCTGCATTCTCTGAAGTGTTGAACTTTTCAGCTACTATTAGAAATTTCCCAAGAAACCTGACATTCTCTGAAATGCTTTTTGCTGTTGAAATTCTGGGTTGACTTACTTCAACAAGCCAACTGATATGAACTTCTGTCTTTCCCTTCATTAAAAAGTCTTATAGCTCCTCTTTCAGTTAGTCATTTTAGGAATTGGATAGCATGATGGAATATCCATCACACCCCTAGAATAGTTGGCCTAACAATTAGTTACTCACAAGGTTTTATTTCTATCATGTACATCCAGTTTAAATTTATTAAGATTCAACTTCCTGAAATTGTTTTGAGGTATGCCCATATGTGCTAGTTTAGGACCCCATACTAGATATGTTCTTGTTGTGCAGACACTGATAGGCTGTTGGTAACATTCTCTGTATTTACGATGTTAAACTGACTTTTTTCAGTCTGTGTTCAGAATGCAAATTTTCCTGCAAATTTTTCTTGCAACTCTTTCTGAAGCTTTCCCATTCATTAAATTAATAAATTAGGGAATTTTTTTTGTAATAAATATTTTCATAGCACTCTGTCTTTATGCCAATATTAGCAATGAAATTCTTGGTTCTTAAACTCTTTTCATGCAGAGAATGGGTGTATTCTGGGAGTTACTAGCTTTTGAGGTCCATTTTTATGGAGATTATCTGTAAAGTTTCTTGCTAGTGTTTATGTTTTACTTTATTGTTGCCCTTAGGGCCAGAAAAAAAAATTGTCTGGATTCCCAAGTCATTCAGTGAACTTAAATGGAATTAAAGCCTATGATAATGACTAGTATAAAGTATAAACAACTGACACAAATAATGATAATGAGGTATAAACAACGGACATATAATATATGGATAATGAGGTATCTGCTATTTCCATTCTCAAACCCATTGTAGCATGGTGGCCTTTTAAAAAATCATTTCCTGAGTAACTACTTCCAGTTATTATAGGCATTATAAAATTATTTTAGACCTTTCTTGTAGGCTAATATATCTGCATATGTGCTGCCCTATCAGTGACAGCTGTGTACAGGGCTAGTCCTTGGATGTTTACCTGAAGAGCTGTAGATTTTTAAAACTCTAGGAATTTCAAAAAGATGTATAATTGCAAGTGCAGATGCTAGAAGAAGCAGTTAGCCAAGTTGCCTACTCATCTATTGAATATCTTACGAGTAAACTGCCAGGTAGAAGAGGGAGCTGAAAGGTATCAGTAGGTGGCAGAAAAACAGTAGTATCATAATGAACAAAGGTGTTGCTTTACCTGTGTAACCAGAACCTGACATCTCTGCCTTTAAAGTTTTGATCTTCTTTCTCTTCTTTAAGCTCTAGACCCCTCGTCAAGGCTTCTATCCTGATGTTTCCTGTCTGGTAACAACCTTTTCCTATATTGCCGTGTTACTGTTCTCCAGTTAGTTAAAAGTCTGCCATCAGAGGGAACTTTTCAGATGCTTTGATGCAAATTAGGCAGCTGCTCTTTCTGTGATGCTCAGGGAAGACTGAGAGCTGGTGAAAGTAGAAGGTGTTCACAACACTGAGAACCCTTCATCTGGTACAGGAGTTCCTCTAGGATACTGCAGCTATAATTTGGAATAGTTATTTTGCTGTTCTGTGGTTTTTTTTCCTAGAGGTAATTTTTGTATCAGTTTGAAAAGATGAACTCTGAGCTTAGGACTCTTGAGTCTTTGATCTGCACAGCACTGTCTTCCATCCAGGAGTGCTTATTAGTTCAAAGCACAATGCTATATGAAAGTGATGTATCTGATTTCCATAGGTTTTGGAAATGATGTACTGCATCAACACTGTGCTGCATTGTGAGCTAAGAAAACCAGCTAGATCCAAGCTAGCGTATGAGGAACCAGTTCTGGTATCTACACCTGCAGCACTGTTACTTGTTCAGTCTGCCAACAAATAGTTTTAGCTTTGTGTTCTTAATTATATCACCTTTGCATTTTGATAGGACATGTCATAGGTGTTGTGATGGCTGCTCATGAGAACAAGTGGCTTGGATCAATTACAATTCTGTTCTCAGCTCCTCTGGAGCAATTTAAGATAATATAAAATATTCCTATGGTATTCACAAAACTCCATAGGAGGTTTTGTTATTATAAAAGCAAGGTGATAAGATTTTTAGATTTTCAGAGTGATGGTGTTCTATGGTGTCCAGTAGTACATATAACAACAACTCCAATGGCTATCATTGTTTGTGAGTACTTTTTGTGTGTCTGTATGTCTTAGAGCTGATGTGAAGACAGCTCCCCACTTTGCTATCGTGATTCCAAAATAGCCTTTTCCCAAAACCTTTTAAGGAAGCATTTCTTTGGTCTGATTTGTGACTACAATGAAAGGTGGGGGCTTGTTTCCTTCATGATGAGGAGAGCAAGAAGGAGGAACTAAAATGAAGTTTGTCTGAGCAACACAAAGTTCAGAGAAGAATAGAAAGTTGTCACAGTATTTAGATTATGCTATTCAAGCTTCAGACTCTGCATTCAGTCAATGCTGATGCCTGTCATGAGAACATACACAGTAGGAAGTTTGGGAGAAAAGAGTGAATGAAGGGGTATTTAGAATATAGCTGTGTTTGCAGTAAAATTTTTAATCGGCTATTTTACAGATTTTTCCTATTTAAATTACCTTTGTCAATTTGAATAGGTCCATGGAAAGTGAAGTGCAGAATACTGGAGGTCTTAATATCACAGAACAGAATCCCAGAATCATGTAGGTTGGAAAAGATCCTTAAGATCAAGTCCAACCATAAACCTATCACTATCAAGTCAATGTCATTTTAGTTCCTTAGATTTTAATGTTTAAGTATAGTATTCCAAGATTTCTCTTCCAATTCTCTGAGACTAGAAGACTAGCAAAAGACTGTTTCCCCAGAGAATTTGTCACAGGATGCATCCTGGGAGAAATCCACTACCTCTCTTCAAGTGTTGGTGTCCTTTTCCAGAACTTAGTGAGTAGAATCCTTTGAGGAAGATATAAACCATTATTTCCTTGAATCAAATGGATTTAATACCTTAAATACCATGTCTTACACTGTATTAAAGGGATTTTTTTGTAATACAGGCCTGTGAACAAAAATACATAATTGTAGTCCATTTCATGTGACTATACCACAAGTTTTACCTGGATACACCTTGAATAAGACATTTATTTCCTACCGAAGTGTGTGATGGACAGAATTTTAAAGATAGTACAATTTTTAACTATCATTGTAACAATCAAACCTCAACTATCATCCACTGAAAATAGTTCAAAATAATTTAAATTGAGTATCAGTTTAGTAGGTATGTTTATTCATTAAGAATTGCAAAATAGGATGGATTAATGTCTTGGAGCACACAATATTATTTACCTACATGATTTTCCTCTGTAGTCAGTCTTTGAAGTTACAAATCAAAGTAATTTGGAGTTCTAGTTTAAAGGACACTAAAAATAAACAGTTCTTCAAAGAGCATGTATTTTTAAAAGAAATGTAAAACACAATTTCCAAACAGAAGTAATAATAACTTGTGGTTTTAACAATGAAGGAAGAAGAGTTTTAATAATGAACTGCATTAAAGGTGCTGAATCTGCCACAAGAGCTATTGGATATTTATCTTAAGTAAGAAGGAGTTTATTTTTTAGCATCCAGTAAAAACAAGCAGAATTTGTGAAATTAGTCTTTGACTCACAATTTAACTCTGTAATTGATAACTTGCTGGTAGTGGCTATGGAAGCTAATCCAATAGAGTGTAATTTTTATCATAATTCCTATAGATTTTTTTTAAATAATGAGGATTGTCATTCATTCACTACTATTTATTATTACATCTGCACTCAATTTACACATTTTAATTTTTGTAGTTCCTTTTTTCTTGACTTGTATCTTTAATACCTCACAGATCAAACATGCTGGATGAAAATGAGATTTAGAAGACATCAGAAGTAAAAATTACATAATAAATAATGAATGTAAATGAGGTGGTGAAACAATCTGCTTTAAATTAATTTAAATCCTTGCAGAATAATTACTTGCTTTACAGAGAGGAAAAAAGTAAAATCTTTAATTGCTAGCTAAATACAGACTATATGATTTGCTGTGATAGTTAAACCTGTGTATGGAAATAAACATATAATAAGCAGTTCCAGAGAGTTTTCAAGCTGAATTATGCAAACCCTGGCAACTGTTGCCTCAAAGAGCTCTAGAGGAAGTGTGTGGGGCAGAGGAAGATAGGGATTCTCTTAAAACACACAAAGTTTTTGTATCTAGGAGAGAAACAGTATTACAGAGAGGGGACAGAATTTCTGGTAAACAGTTTATTCCTTATACTTTTGCATATAGTATTCCATCAGTTTGGCTGTGGGAAGCAAGAACAACATTCAGTACTCTGTGTAAATATCTTCTGTATATTTGGGAAAAAAGCATGGGTGCTTTTGGGAATGTCTGTTTTAGAAGCAAGTTTCAATTCAATAAATGTTTGCACATTTTTACTTTTGTGCCTGAGGCATACAGCATATGAAGTGCTTAGCAGAATCAAATATACATCTGTTATACCATAAAAATTTATTGAAAAGTAACTGCTTTACTGTATCAAGTCTAGGAAAGTCCTCTGCTTTCTACATTTAGTCACATCCGCTAAGTGGAAAGTGCAAGAAATCCTGTCATAGACATTTATTGACTAATTTGCATTAAGAGATATTTCTTCCTTACCTCCATTAGTATTTGGCTTACATCCTGAATGATTTCATTAGCTACATAAATGCTTAATCTCTTGAAAATCCTGCTAAGCTCTTGCCCTCATTGAAAGATGTGGTAATTTGTTGTAGTTAATTTTGTTTTTAAATACATTGCCTTTCAGTTCCAATAAATGTTCCTTGTGTTTGTGTTTGGTTTTTTTAAATAATGGAGAGATGAATAAGAACACCAATTTTAGCCCAGCTGTCCTATTATTTTGCACCTCTCTGCTGTTTGCTCCTACTAGATTCTTCTTTAAGCAATAGCAATTTTTTCAGTTTGTCAGTGTAGTCACTGCAATGGTATGCGAGGTAAAATTAAATACTAATGGAAGTTGATGCCTTTAATCCTGTTTTTTCAACGTAGAGTAGTATTTATGAGACAGCTGTAATTTGTGCTGCAGTTATTCTTTTGACATATGAAAGACTTTGATCTATTCAGAGTTGTCCTGCACCTTTTTCAAAGGAAAGAGAACAATTTGTAAAAGGTTGCAGAAGAAAGTGCTGCTTTAAATCTATGTTTTATAGTCTTACTGCAAATATGCAAGAAAGCTAAATAGCCTTTTTACTTTCTTTTCCACTGGAAGTGTACATCATTGCTGATACCTATTTTGTGTTGATATAGGAGAAAAAATGGCATTTGCACTAACTCTGGAAAAATTCTTTTGGAATCTCTTAATGGAGCTGTGTGATATGTTACAAGCAGTTTGATACGTTTTTACCCCTGCCAGAATGTTGACTGCTTTGTCAACAGGGAGAATGTAAGAATGTGGAGATAAATCAGCAGGGAGATAGAATGGTTTCCTGTGAAATATAAACCAATGCATGTACTAACATAAGTGTAAACAAGAATATATAAACAGGGAATGGCTTATGGAAACAAACAAAACAGGCAGCATTCTCCAAGAGAAAGTGGTGATGGAAGTGCTTCCAAGCTACTTTTGTGTTCTCACAATCTAGTTGATTGAGGAAGTAGAAAAAATTCTTGATGTACCTTAGCCTTTGTGGTCTCTCCCAGGTGTAGTGCTGCATGCTTGCTAACTTTTTATCAGTGGGTTCTCCGAAGTCTTAGGAGACTTTACAAGAAATTTTCAAAACAGACTTAGAACCATCTCTGTGTTGAGGGAGGATCCCTTTCGGGCACATAATCTGAACCTGGGTATAGAAGGCTGATAGGGACTTTTCTACTAGTAAAGAACCTGTTTCCCAGTAGGATTTTATCCTATTTTCACATCTGTCATTCAACAGTCTTTTGGATGCATGGCTACACACCCACTCCATCTGTCAATGAAGATAGCCTTCTAGGTATTCATAATCTCTGCTAGAAGGGCATGGAATATCCGAATCCTTGGAGATTGTTCTTATTCCACCACAGTGGACAAGCACTAAGATAAGGTACAAAAACATTGAGATACAATGCAAGGCCAGAAGCATAGAACTGCTCTCCAAAATACAGGCTCTTCCCCTGGAAACTCAGTTTCAGTGGCGTTTCAGAAGAATTTCTCCATCTCTGGAGGTCTGCAGCAATGCCATCTAGAGTGCCATTTACCCTCCTGCGAAATCTATGCATCCAAACATACTGCAACACTTTGCAAAACATTACTGTTAGTGTTTTAAAAACAAACTAGAAAACTTCTCCAAGTAACATAGCTGATAGATGGCTGGAATGCAAATGTGCATATAGATGACCTCTAGAAAAGGGTAAAGCAGAACACCATTTCGCAAAATCTTTCACAATGTTGTGCTGAAATAGGCAGATTGTGAATCTGCCCTTCTGCTGTGAAGTCCCATTAATAAATCTGTAGGTCAAACCGAAAGGAGGGCAAGTCTTAAAAGTATCCAGTCTGATGGGCTGGAGTATTGGAACATCTGTAGTGTAGATGTGCCAGTGTGTCAATACACATAACAATTTTCAGTTACTTCTATTTAATTGTTTTAATTTTTTGAAAATTTCTAAGTAACGCTTTACATCTCTATCTTTGTTAAGTATGATAAAGATACCTAGATACCTGAAGATGCATAGAGAAAGGTGTTTAAGGAGAAAATTCTTGCCAAGTGAGCTTGATTACCAGGTAAATGACTGAGTACATAAAAGGTAATTTTAAAATGCTTCATTTAAACTACAAGCATTGCACATACAATAAAGCTTTTTTTATATATTAGGTTTTAACTGCAGAGCAGTTATTTATAAAGATACAACAATTTTTCTTTCTCTTAAATAATCCTTCCAAGTTGCAGTTAACAGCTGTAATACTTCCCCCCCCTGCCCTGCTGCCCCAGTTATCTCATACCTTATCCAGATGCCATGTATGCATTTGCAGTTAGTAATTGAAGCTGTACATCGAACTGGCACTCACCTTTCAGAAATTCCCAGCAAATAATTTTCTCTTGATGTGTATTTTCATTCTTATCCAAATAATATTTTCTTTTTGTGGGTGTCCTTAATTTCTCTGATCAATCTTGAATAAGTATCCTTTAGTTAAATTATAATGTTTAAAAACAAAGTTACTGTTGCTTATGTCTCATGGAATAAGATAATAGACTAGCATATTTCAGTTGGAAGGGACCTACAACAATCATGTAGATAAGGAGTGAAAAGTAGGAAGTGAAGCTTTTTGGTTCAAAATGTAGCAATACCATAACACATTTTTTCAGTACCACAAGAAATAAGCCAGTATGTTATGTTATAGGAAGATTCTAGCTATATGTTATCTGTGGAATAAACCATAAATTGGCATTCTTATGGCTGTAAATCTCCTGGTATTAATGACTGATTAGCATGAAAAAATTCCTATAGAATATATAGCCTTAGAGTGGTCTTTTAAATGATTCATAGACTATGGAAAAAGCATACTTGCTTTTGAGAGCCTTAATAGATTGTTCTATGAAGTGTTCTTTTATCTTGCTCTTTCAGGAGAGTAAATTCAAATGTTCAGAGAAAAGCAAGTTGCATTTCTAAACAGCTTAAACATGCATATACCAGCTAATAGGTGAGGTAATTTAACTGACTTGTGCTGATGAATATGAACATTATATACTAAATCTCAGGTTTGCAGTTGTAACACCTGTAAGTCTTCCTTAAGTCTGCCTTCTTTTCTTGGTAGGACTGGCAGCAGAAGCCCACAGCCTTGGATGCACTGAGAATTTTTAAAACCTGGAGCTACTTTCTATATAGTTACTCTAATTATTCAGTTATAAGGTGGTGGTTTTTTGAGTCTGTAGTAGCAAATGCTTTTCTTTGTCAGAATGCATGTCTTGTTTATTAAAAGTTATGTAATAAATTTCTCTAACTTTTAATTATAGGGAAAGAGCAAAATGTGTAATGTAAACTTCACAAATGGTATGTGCTTGTGCCATAACTTCTAAAATATTGTAATGGGGACTAAAAGTAACTGTGTATTTTGTTAGTGCTGCTTTACTTGGTGTTTTAAAAAATTGCTGTTGACAACCTTGTAATAAAATAAGACTAACTGGGCACTTCAGTCAGATGAGGCCTTACCTACTCAAGAGACTTTTATTCCTGTGAATACTCAGTATGTAGAATTAATGAATTATTAAAGGAGGATGCTACATTACTTTCTGACTTATATATTCTTAACAGCAGTATTAGAGTTTCAAAAAATCTTTATTTCTAATGATGGGTCAGTCACTGAAATGTTAACTTTAAATTTCATCTTTTAAACTAATTTTGCAGTGCTGGAAGAATATAAATATCCTCACATTTAATGTTGATAGTGAACCTGGGTCATGGGAAGCAAAGATAAAACTTTTCTTATGTACAAGCACAGAAAGCTTCAGCCTTGCAATTTAAAATCTGAAGTTGAGACTTCTACTGAAACGTTTAAGTGAAAAGTAGCTGGAAGTCCTTGTAGTTGTTAAGAGACTCATAAAGATCAAGGATAGTTCCTGTTTTGCAATTACAGTTAAAAAAAAAATTGATATTTCAAGGAGACAGTCTAGACAGACTTGACTTTTGCCACCCTAAGGGTGAGGACAAAACTTTCCAGATCAAAGTATCCATGTAATATGCATGCCACCATCATCCTGGAGCACTGCCCTTGTTCCTTAGTGGGACAGAGTAAAGCTTGCTCTCTGTCTCTGGTCCCTCTAGAAGGGTTTACTCCTAAATGGATGGGTGCAAGCTAAAAGAGACCTAAAAATGTCATTTTCTAACTTCAGAGAAATTAAATTCTATGCAACCCACTTAATTTTGAAGCTTTAGCCATAATAACCTAGCCTTGTTACAAAAGTGAAATGTGCACATTATTAGGAAGAACTAGAATTTCTTTAGTAAGGAGCAGTTACCAGAAATTGTACGCATCCAAAAATATCTCTGCTAGGATGCATCATGTGATTTTATTCTGCCTTTGCCATGACTGAGCCTTCAGAGCTACTGTACATAACCTCTTGACAAAAGGGTATTCCCACATCTTCTCCTAAATGAGTTCTAGTATTAGAAGTATGAGAGGACCAGTACTGCTGCTTTTTTTTTTAAATGAGAACAAAATGAATTCAGTCCCTGCTCTTGAACTACTACAGTTCTTTTGTTCTTGATTTGTTACAGCTGTGCACTAGACATATTGTTGAAGTGTACAATGTTCAGCATATGCTGTGGGTGCAATTAGTTTTAAAGGCCCTTCCTGCATGATTTCCTTCCTTTTTTATTTTCTTTAATTGTGAAGTCAGAGTGTTCCTGAAGCTTATTACAGTGTCACAGAAAGGGTGGAGAGAAAGAAGAAAGTCCTTGCATCTTCAGCCCATACACAGGGATGATGTAAAACAGATTAGAGTCAGTTTACATATTTAAAAAAACCCACACACAGAAACATAATACACACTGGAGCCTTTTTACTCAAAACTAGTTTTATTTTAAAAAATAGGTTGAATGCATAGCACTCACAAAGATTCCATTGGTTTGGACATTTTGCATTTAGGAGCACCATTCTCATTTATGCCATAAAAACACATTTTGGTTCTAATAGTAAGAACAGTGTATTTTTAATGTACACTGGTAAAGCCCTTTTAAATAATATATTGAAACTGTTCAGTGTACAT
This sequence comes from Elanus axillaris, assembly GCA_026212715.1. Lineage (NCBI taxonomy): Eukaryota > Metazoa > Chordata > Aves > Accipitriformes > Accipitridae > Elanus > Elanus axillaris. The sequence continues at coordinate 25,047,999 of JANZLQ010000100.1, forward strand.
TTTCTCTGTAGTTATTATGCAGCTGTAGTGTCAGAAAAAACTCAAAGTAATAAATTAAAAAAACCAGCATGTAGTGGATTTTTTTACAGTTGACCTAATGTCTTAAAATTGTCAAATAAAAAATACCCTATTAAATGTAAATTTGCAGTATTAACTAACTGAATAAGCCCCCCGCCCATTATAATTCCAGTGTTAAGTATTAGTTAAATTTTTATATATCAAATGCCTATGGGATAAATTTACTAATACCCCCAAAAAGAAGAGCCTATACTGCTGTGTCACAAATAAAGATGACAAGTTAGCTGATTTAAAGATTTTTACAGAAAAAATGCTACAGGCATCTGCTGTTATTTCAAGTCATGGTCTATTACAAGACTGTACATTCATAGCATCAGAGGTAGTTAGAGCACTGAGGACTTGGATATAGCATTGCAACAAAATGAAACCAGCAGAAAGAAGTCCGCTTCCCTCTTAAATGAGTAACAATGCTGAATAAAAAGCATGGCATCTTATGAGGTGGAAGGTCTCTACTTAACACTGCTCTCAGACATGGGGAAATATTCATTAAGAGATGAAGAGAGGAGAGGAAAAACCCAAAACCAAACCAGCTTGCACTTAAGAATTGACCACACTATGCCTATTTCAAAGTGGATTCTCTAGCATAAAGCAGAGAGGGTTGTCTCTCATTCACCCTTCATCCCTCTTGACTTGCATGTGTACGCTACAAGAGCCCACAACAAAAATTGGGATTTATGAAAAAAAAAAAACAAACAACCCAAAACAAGAGAAACAGGATTTCTTCTCCTCAACAATAAATAGGTTTTTGTAGCATATTATCATTCAGCCCCAGAAAGAATGAACACAGCTGTCCTCCCTCCATTCTGAACATTATGGTAAGGTCCCCTCTCCTATGATAAAGCCTTCGTCTTAATATTGATACTGTATCTTAATTGCCCCTGGTTTCAAAACAGTCTCTGTAAGATTCACAATACTTCAGTGTCATTTAGATGGTACACAATTTTAAGTGCGGCCACTAAAACAGAAGAAGGTGGGAAAAGAACAAATAAACAAAAGAAGCCTTAAGCTCACATACTATAAAGTATTTTAAAGTAGTAAGAATCCTGTCATCCATACCTCTTCCTCCCATATTTTACCACAGGAGAAAGTCAGGTATCTTCTTGTATTTAAAAAAAAAAATTTAAAAAATCCTCCATTAATATCTCTACCACCATTTTCATCCAAGAGTTGCATGAGTGAAGCTTTCTATCCTCAGATTATCCACTCCACAGGAGACAGTGTAATTCCATAAAGTTATGTAATTAGCACCTTAATTGTGATAAAGCAGTTCACTGCAATATATTTTTGATCCACCCATTTAGAAGAGTAAATCTCTGCATTTTCTTCTAGAACACCTGAACAGTAGAAGAAAAAGTTGCCCCACTTACCTGAGAATTTCCCTCCACTATAAGCCTGACAGAACTGAATTTCTATAAGCATTTAAATGTACTTTTTGTATGAGTGATACTGTCAGTACAATTGGAGGATGCTTTCTGTTGGTTAATACATGTGTGTTCGTGTGTGTACACAGAGGAATTGCAGCCACTGTAGTAGTTCTGGTACAGCACAAGTTCAGTTGAAACTTTCTCTTTTCTTCAATTACTGCGTACCACTGTGCTGGGCAGTAGTTGACATCTACATTCTGTGAACACCAACGTATCGCTTTGGTACTCTGCATATAGATGCCCTGAAGAAAAGCCACTCCACTTGGTATGGTCTCTTCCCTCTCTGCCTTCCTCCCTCAAGTTATACCCAATTAAGTGTACAAACCAGCAGCACAGAGTAAGGAGTAGAAAATTCCCTGAGTTAGTATGAAAGAGTTACTTTAAACATAAAAAGGATAGGGAGGAGAAATGAAGCAAAAACATAGTGTCTATCCTGTGAGGTACAAAACATAAAAACTAGCCAAGATCCCAGTTAACTCAAATGTCTTGGCCTAAAGCAAATATCCAACACAAGTGCTGAAAAAGGGGCAAGAGTATGGAGTTAGCCAGATGAGCTTTGTTTCTTCCTGTGGTCCCCATGTATCTGGAGAAGTCTGGCATTCAATGGACTGTTAAGTTTCAGTAAAGTTAAAGTAAGTGTTAATACTGTATGGTGGTATGACGTAAGTGTCTTCAAAATAATACTGCATATCTCCTTCATTAAAAGGTAAGTCTGTAGTTAGTCCACAGCTACTTTTCTTTTGACTAGTATTTCAAAGATGTATGTTAGAAGCACAGAGTATTCCGAGTACAGATTAAGAACCTATTACCCCCAGGTACACACGTTCTTTTTAGAGGATGTTCTGTGTGCTTATTTTTTTCAGTCTGTATTTGAGCTATGGTACTGGTTGCCAATCCAGTTGTTTTTTTTCTGGAAAGACACTTTCTTTATTCAATTTGTTGCCCTCAAACTTCTTTGAGGTTTAACAAAAAACCAGAACAAATCCCCTCAACACAACCTCTCACCCCAAACAAACAAGCACAAAACCATTTTGTACTTATCACCTCTCAAAGCAGGGAGTAATACAGGAATATCGTCCATTCACCTGGTAACTCCGGTTGTAGGAGACACTTACACATGGCTTCAGTTCTAGTGGAACAGCTAGTGACATTGCAGCACCAGTCTGTACATGGCCTCGAGCCTGAACATTAGACTGTAAGGCAGCAGGGCAAGTCTGAGGTGGGTAAGATGCTGTATGATTAGATGATAATATCTGTTGACAGTTTTGCTGCTGTGATGTCTGATGGTGATACTGTAATGAAGATTGATGGGCTTGGAGATACTGTGGTACGTGCTGTTGAGCATTAGCCTGCTGGGGAGTTGGAGCTGGGGTCTGAAATACAGTATGTTGTGCAGACTGAGTGTGTTGTCCTTTTTGCTTGTTTGCTTCCTTCACATCATTATCATGCGCACTAAAAACAAATTGAGAAGATAGAATACATGAAAATAGATATTGAAGTAATTTCAACGCTTTCAGGTTAACTTTTAAAAGCACTCTAATAAAATGGTGCAGTTACCTGAAAGCTTCCAAAGCTTTAAGGAAAAAAAAAAAAAAAAAAGAAATTTTAGCCTACCCTTTAAAATCATCTAAGGCTTTAAAATTTATTTCTTTAGGACACAGTTTCTTTTCAACATTCACTTCATTGCAGAGCAATACAAAGTGCAGATAAAAGCTATGTACAATACAAATAATACAGCAGTATCTAAAATTACCAGTGCAATAAAGTCTGCTAGTGTACTGTGATAAAATGCCAGGTTACCAGAACCTGAAATTTAAACTTACTTGCTGCTTCTACCTCATTTAAATTGGGTAACAGAGTGTAGGGTTTTTAAAGACAAGATATCAGAGGGTTTTTAAAGATCTACATTACAGTACTTGAAGATCATATGTATATTGATATTGAATCCTGTTCTCGGGAATGGAAATGCATTTTTTTTTCCTCTCACCTTTTTTCTATCCCACCCACTACTTAGAAAGTTTAGCTCACCTGAATTCCCTTTGATTTACACCTGTCTGAAATGTATTTTGACATACTCTTTTTCTTGCTCTTATGCTGAGGTTAAGCAGGTGCCACCTACACACTTCAGTCAGGGCTAAAAATCATCCAAGTTTTTTGGTACTGCCTATACAGGGCAGATCTCCTGAAGACAGCTGGGGTTCAAGACCTCACCAGTTTTTCTTTAAAGATTGCTAACTTTTTGTGGTGCACTGCAAAGATGACTGAAAGGCTTTGTGTCATGTGTCCCACCCCCACCAGTGTTCCAAAGCAATAGTGAAAACACTTTTGCAACAGCACTTGCATGCTTTAGATACTATTTCATTCATTACACACATTAGTGAAGCCAAGAGAGGCCATCAGGGGTAATAATGTCCCACTTACAAGGAAGATGTAATTCTTCCAGATACAGCTGTTCCTGTGCTTCTACAGAGCACAAATGTGGTTAGATCTGAGCAAGTACAAACTTCTGTAGGAGCAAAGCAGTTATGGTGGGCATAGGTTTTGATCTCAAGGTTCAGAATAGAAGAACTGCTTGTGTAACATCCATTTCCAGTGGAGGTTCATGTGGCATTCGTTGGCATTTTTATCTCATGTCAGCTGTATCTCTCCACTGTAGTGCAAACATGGATACAGCAAAAATAGTTAGAACCTCCTGGTTATTTCCTTCTCCCCAGAGTTGGCCACTCAATCTGCATGTTTGATCCATCATCTGTTTGGAGCATCCCTTGAACTTCCAAGGCATACAGTCTTCAGTGTAAGTAGGAGCTCTTATGTCTTCAATACTCTTCACTATATCTTTTTGTTCTCTGAGCTGACTATAAAGATTGGGAATAAGCTATTTAACAGATTCTCAAAGCATACCAGAAGATGTTCAGTGGAAATGCAAGGCTGAGGTTTGTTGAAGGAAAAGGAAAGAGGCTACATCTGATAAGGTTTTCTTTCTTTGGAAAGAACAAACCAGTTACTACCTAACATTACCTAATACCCAAGTATTTTTAGAATAGAAAAATGGAAATTCAAGAAGAAATTTACTTTCAGTGCTAACAGCAATTAAGCATACCAACAGACGCAGAAATGGGCTTTAAAAAAAGCTGCTGCTGCTAACTTACATTAGTAGTCGCTCAATACATGGTGCTAGGAAATCCCAGGAGTATGCAGTAAGATGATGCAGTCGGGTAGGCCATGTTGGTGAGAGGCGCAAGATAATCCTTGAAGAAGCTACACATGCAGTAGCAACTAAAGAAGGGGCATAATTTAAAAATGCATGATCTAGAAGACGAAATAAGAAAAAGATTCATTTAAGTTGGACATTGCCTGTCAAGACAACAGAGGAGTCACTACCTGAAATATGTAACTCACCTTGCAGTGATACTTCCAGAAAGTAATCAGCATATTTTGCCATATATAACTTAGTCTTCTCTAAGCAAACCATTGGCCAGCCATCATGAAGATCAGTCTCATGGACAGCAATAGAAAGATAATAGTCGATGAAATGAGCAGCAGTTGGGAGGCACAAATTCCACTGAAATGTTTCTAGCAACAACAACTCCATATGAAGCAAATTCTGTTTTGTTAGTACCAAATTCATGTTAGTCATACAACCCAAGCTGTTCAACTGTTCAAGTTTGGGAACACTGTCTTCCTTTTCTTCAAATTTACCTTCAGGTGAACAGAAAGAGGAGGGAAAAAAAGGTTCAGCACAAGTGAACTATAAAACAGATTGTATCTAATGTCTGCCTTGGTCATATTTCAATTCTACTATGTCAAACAAGCTTGAGACTTTCCTGAAGATGCAAAGCTCAAATGGAAGATATCATCAGAGACAAAAAGGGGTAGGTACTATAAAGGGCTAAATTTCAGCAGATAGTGTCAAACACTGTGTAGGATATTGTGCAGTGCCATGTTTCCTTTTGGATTTCCTGCCCTGGCACACAGTAGCTGGTTGCTAAGAGCAGAAACTGTATTAGGACATCACTGGCCCAGTATACACAAGTTTTTGTCACAAATTATTGTATAACGTGTCCTCATCATCACTGAAATATCACTGTGATGTAACTTGGCATACATAACACCACAGCGACTGGCTTTAATCACCCTCCTGTCTCCACACACCCTTTTTATTTCTAAAACTCAACAGACTATAGCTAAAGCTCTAGCCAACATGGCTGCTTTTAATGCCTGTTATGGTAGGTACGGGTTTAGATTTGATAGCTGGCAAGTTGCTACAGCAGTTCAAACAAATGGATTTCAGCAATGTGCATCTGAAAACCCACACTGCCATATATACTGCTTCAACTTTAACACTGCTAGTAGCTTCAGCTTTCCTTGGACTTGAACTTATCAGGTCTCTATGTTTTTAGCCTGAAGAAAAATTGTGTATGTAGAAAACCCATTAATAAGAGAAACAAGTGTCACATTTCCATACAGTTTGCCATATGGTTGTGCTATTTCAATTTCATTTCAAATTCTTTCCACCTTACACTCTCTATTCAGTACTACACAAGATGTTGTCAATGCACACTTTTAGAGAGTTTTGCAGGACTGAACATTTGCTTTTTTTAAACAGTGGAGGTACTCATGCAGGACTTAATCCAACACCAGTCCCAGTCTGTTAGTTTTTGTTTCCCATACTCTAGTCATTACAGAAATAAAAGCTTCAGGAGTCACATAATTTCTCTTATTACTTCTATAACCTTATCAGATATATCACAGTGTGACTTGTCCAACTCATTGCACCACTGATTAAACTGCTTGTTTAAGCCACACAGGGCAAAAGTTTAAAATAGCATTTTGGTTTGTGCTTTCTGAACCAATTCACACACTGCTGCTCAGAAGAGCAAGTACACCAGGCTTTTGGAGCTCTACTTGCAGCTTGTCATGAAATATAACAGAGGTGATTTAAAAAAAATAAAATTCTCTTCAGAACATGAATTTCATTTGAAAATCTGGCAATAGTTCAAAGCCAATTCATTTTCCTCAATTGATTACACTGGTTTCTGAGGGAAGGTTTTCATACTCAGCACCTCATCCTTTGCCAAGAGAAGACTGCTGGCTGGTGGCATCTAGTCAGAGTTTACCCCCAGAAGAAACTGAAATAAACCTTTTCTTGTTTAACTGTTCTGCTGAATAGCTGTATAGGTGGAGACAGGGGATTCAATGAAAGGAAGCAGTATACCAAAAATAGCCAAAACCTCAGCGCTCTGGTTTTCTTGAGAAGAGGGCCTAGAGCTACAATGCGATATATCTTATTTGAGAAAATGAAAATAGATTCAGAGAAACAGATCAGCAGAAACTGAACCAACAGTTAGTTCTGCTGCCAGGACCTGTTTCTCTAAAACTATTGGTTTAAGAACAAGTGCCAGCAGGTATCTCAGCAAACTACATCCATATTTCTTTGGGGACATCTAAAAGGGGTCCACAAATATCAAAAGATGGATACATACCACAGGAATCTAGCCAAGGTCAACATAAGCAGCACTGTTCATAATGAGTGTTTGTAATGAATTCTGAGTACTGTGCCTTCACCGATATATTTCACCAGTATTACATTTCATATGTGATGATACAGGATTTATGTTAGCCTTAGTGTGCTTAAAGAACACTGCAATTTATGAAACCTGAAGTATTCCAGAACCGTACAGCACCATCAGCAGGGTGCAGTGCAGTCTACATATGGTTTCTTTCATTTCTTCTTTTATCACAGGTATGCAAATTTCTCATTTCCAGCACTGGATCTGCCTATTTTGAGATGTCCTCAGAAAGACAGTCTTTCTATTCCTACAATACAGCCCTGAAAATTCACTTTAGAATACTTTGTTTACCAGCATAAACATTAGTTTTTTATTGCAGTTTGTTTTTTTCTCCCCTCAGTTTCATCAGGTGCCAACAGAAGTCAAAACAACAGTCTAAAGAAAGGCTCTACCAACTGGGCCAAAATGATACACACTAATCTGCCTGTCTTTTATAACCACTTTGTTTCCCCTATCTGCTATATCCCATCAAGACACGCCTTATTTTTGGCAGCAGAACCTATATTGCTCTAGTTAAAGTTTGGTGCTACATACTTACTTGCTAAAAGTAAACAGGAAAGAGCAACCACATGCAGCTGCTGTATAGATATGTCATAACGATCCATAAAGAGGTCCAACAGATACACAGCTAGATGTCGTGCAGCAGGACAGAGTCTGAACCGATTGCTCACAATGGCAATCAGATCTGCAAAGTATCTTCTCAGATGTAACTGGGGAGATTGGCCTTTGTAGGAGGGCAGCTTCAGCTCCTAGATGGACAGCAGCATGTCATTTTATTAAAACCATCATTTAGTTTGAATTGGTATCAGATTAATATAGACGATACTCTCAAATTTATCTTGGAATTTTCAAAGGATTCTCACCTCTTCCTTCTGTTCCCATCATTTCAGCATCCCTTTTCACTGAACAAAATCTATGTATTGTATTGCAGAAGAGCTAAGAAATAATTTGGTTCTGCACAACATTAGTATAACAATTTAAAATTTAACATCTTTCAATTGGGCAATTGGTTAGAGTGACTTTAGTTAGCTTTTACAATTTCTGTTGTATTACCTCTACCACAAAGTTTGTACCTCCCAACAGGGAAACAGCAAGAGTGTGTGAATACTCCTCAGCTGCTTCAATGCGAAGTCCACTAGCTTAACTCCCTCCCCCCCCCCCCCCCCAGCTCAATCTGAGCAATCAGACTTTGTACTAAGTGTTTGCATGTTCCAATGCTGCCAGATCTCCAGCAGGCGCCTTCAGAAGGGCACTAACAGCTACCTGAAGGTAGCAACCTTAGGAAGAGGAATGGTGTGTGCATGTGTCAACATTTGCTGCATGCATACGTTTAAACCCTGACTTAATCTGATCTGATTGATGTTGCACTGACACTTGATTACAGTGTGCTCTCAGGCACAGAGTTACACATACATCAACCTCACATGATTTCAAGATTTGGGGGGGGGACCCCACAAACAAAAGCCCTACCAACACCACAGATGAGAAAAATCTGTGGCATGGTCTGTTTTGAATACAAAATTTGGACAGGTAGAAAGAATGTTCCTCAGGCTCCTGCCTAGTAGCTAGTACCTTATCTCATATACAGAACAGCAGTGCTGTCTTCTGTTATCATGAATAAATTTATGAGTTAGATTGTGCAGCTTCTTACTGTAAGTAGAATTTTGAGCACAATTAAATTTCCAGAGGGACAATGTGATGACACCAAGTTGGAAGAGAGTTACCCAAATTTTTTAAAGTTTTAAGGTCAATTCAAAGTTCTGAAACGTGCTATTGAAGTGGAAAAAAAAAAACCAACCAAGCAAACCAACGACACCCCCCCTACCCATACCTCCTAACCTTCAGAATTCATCTTTCACAACACTGATTTAGTTTTAGTAATGGTAACTTCGGCAGCAAATTATTTATCCTCTCCTCGTGTTCCCCCCCTGCCCGTGCCAAAAAAAAAAAAAAAAGTTACTTTAGCGGCCACACCTTCAAGAAAGATAATCCACTCATCAAGTACTATCAGGCAGCAAAAGTACATTTTTAGTAGGTTCAGTCACTGTAATCTGATTTATTCCGATTACTTTATTATGAAAAGTGGCCCCAAAGAGCAACTTTTGAGTTAGTCGAAGCAACTTCAAAGCAGCATTGCCTAGACCCTCTACTATTCTTACTGCACCTAGTATTTGGCTGGTTGGTTTTGGGGCCGGTTTTTTTTGGCTACAGCAGCATCGCAATGCTTTCTGCAGAGTTTGAACCTGGACCAACTTACACACACACCCCCCGAAGAACCAAGCGCACCGTGACCCCTTTGCGTTTTTAAAGCTTGGGGAGAGAACAGTCCGCTCTGCTCAGCCAGATAAACTGTCAAGACCGAGAACAAGCAGCCTGAGCACTGACTAAGGGGAAGACACCGAGCTTTCCAAAGGCTTTAGAAAGCCGCGCTCCGCCAACACCCCCCGGCGGGCCGAGCCCGCCCAGCGCCGGCCGCCTCATCTGCGCGTTCCAGCCCGCTCCACGCCGCCGCGCCGGCTCCCCCTCCGGAGGAGGAGGAGGGCCGGCTCCGACAGCCGCAGCCCTCACAAAGGCGCCGGGGCCGCCGCCGGCGGCTTCCCCCC
>JANZLQ010000100.1:25058201-25075064 GCA_026212715.1 Elanus axillaris
AAGCCGCCCCTCACCCTACGCAGCGGCACGGCTGGCGGCCGCGGCGGGGCCTGGCCCGGGGCACCTGAGCGCAGCGCGGCGTCCCGAGGGCTCCCCCGCCATCACGCGGCGCCGCCCGCCTCGCCCATTGTTAAAGGGCCGAGCGGGCCGGCGTGTGTGTACAAAGCCAGGCAGCGCCCGCACGCGGCCGCCCGCCCGCCAATCGCCGCCCGCCTTACAGCACGGCCCGCCCGCCGCGCGCCAATCAGGGTGCGGCGCTCACGGCGCACGCCGAGCACCGCGTTCCGCGGCCACGCGCGGGAAGGCTTTGGGCCCGTGGAGCTGCCGTAGCCGCCCCGATAAAGGCCCGGGGAGGGAGCAGGGGGGGTGCGGCGGCTGTTGCGCGCGGAGGTGCCGGTGGAAGGCGGTCCCAGTCCCGGTCCTACCCCTTCGCGGGGACCAGGGTGTGGTGTGACCCTTACCGGGGGCCGTGGGGGCCTTGGGGCCTGCCTTCCCGCCGGGTGTCTTGGGAGTAGCCGCGTTAGCGGGGCTCTCCCCGGCCAGGGTGTGGTGGCGCTTAGCCCCCTGAGCACCGTTTTTTGGTTTGTTTTTTTTTTTTTTTTTCCCCCTGGCCGTCTCCTGTTTTGGCTCAGCCGTGAGGTTTTTAACAGGTGGAGGGGTTGTGTCAGGAGCTGCCTCTCACCTGGGTCTCTTTCACTTCACCTGAAGGATGTGGACCTCTTGGGCTGCAAAAGCTACGAGGCTCAAGTATCTGATTGTTTTGTGGGTGAGCTCTTGTTCGCTGCTAGTTAAATTCCAGGCAGAAGGTTTGTAATAGCATGCATCCTCCTTTTAAAGAGCCTGTGCCTTTCACCTGAGTGCAGGGCCCCCTGCATCCCGGATTACTAAAAGGAGCTCCCACGTGTGCTTCTGGTTTACCAATAGGTGCTGTGCACCTGTTTTGTATTCAGAAGGCCTTTTTCTACTTTTCCACTTGTTGGTAACCCCCTGCTACAGAGATCTTATGAAATAGTGCTTGGTGCTTTATAGTGGTTTACATCTTTGAATTCCCAAACAACTAACTAAGGAGAATGTAAAACCTATTACCACAAGCAATGCAAAGTGACGAAGAAGACATGCTTTGGATGCATTTTATGTTGAGGGAGTATATTTAATTTCTAATTTCTACCCATGCTCAGACATGATTTTTTTTTCTTTAAATTAAAATGGAAACCAACTTCTGGACATAACCAGTTTAATGACTCTGTAGCCATGGCTGTAAAAGCCTGTTCCTCTAAACATGCAGGTCTAACTTTTAATGGGTAGTCTTATGGACTGCAGTGGTCTGTTTCCTCTGAGGAGGCATGTTTATAGGTGGAAGCCCATGTTTTTGAGCACATATTTCTTGGGCAGTTCCCATTTGTGACAGATTTCTTCATATAATGCTATGTAGTTTCCTGAAGAAAAAAAGCAGGTAGAAAAATGTTAGTATTTTTTGTGCATGCATACATAATTGAGAAAATAGATCGAGATCTATGAACTATTGACAAAGCAGCATTTTGCTGTTCTGATAGCCTTTTGTCTTATTTCTATACGTTGTTTTATAGGCAAGTGCATGCTCAAGCTAATTTTGATATTTGCAGATACACTGTTTAAAAATTTTTTGTTCTTGAAGGAAGGTAGTACCAAATTTTATATTTCAAGGGTAAGATAAATCTCAAAAGCAGATACCTAATGGGGACATTGTCATTCACAACACCTTTATGGCCTTCAAAAATGTGTTGCCTGCTTGAAGAGGAGACAGCTAATAAACATCAACATGCTAAAAACGTGTTACAGTGGGCCCAGACAAGAAAATGATGTTTCTACTCTTGCATATTGGGAGAAATTGCTATTAGTGCTGCTGTCTCCCCCTAGAGCTTTTTAACCACCATCTGGATTAGTCTGTGGCTGAACTGATAAGTGGGGGTGGGTGGGGAAGTAGATACTTGCTGGCTTATTTCTCAGATGTGTTTGTCTGACTTGGATAAGAAACATCATCCTGATAAAGCTGTGTACTCTTGAGAACTATTTCATTTATATATAATAATTGAGAAAAACAATGATGCCATAGTTACTTGCCACACTACAAAGGTGACTGAGCTGTGGCACTGTGTATTTCAGATCGTTGTAATGCTTCTTTGTTTGCCTTCTCCCAAATTGCTATGCACCCATTACAACCTATTTTAATTGAGTTGTTGATCTTGTGAACAGTTACATGTGTGTCTGCTTTTCATGTAATCAAAAGATAGGTTTAGAAAGAACCTCATCATCTTGCCCAAGGGCAGGATTGCTCCTGGCATGCATTTTTCTGATCTTGGAGACATCCAGAAAATCATCCTATTGAAAAAGCCAAAGCACTTCCGTACAGCCATGTTGTTCCCTGCGGGAAGCATATATCTCAGCTTATACCCTAGCCCTGACTGGAAGAATTGAGAATGGTCTTGGAGTCTCCAAACTGAGGCTGATTGCTTTCAGAGTCAAGTTTGCAAGACCATGGCTTAGGGATTTAAATGGGAATGGGAGTAGCGCAACTGTAATGAGAATAGGTTAATACAGCTCCTTTGCATGTCTTATAATCAGTCCTAAAATTAATAACCAGTGGTTTTTTTTTAAAGCAGTGCAGATTTTATCTACTTTTGATGGTCAAGGCTGTGTATAGTGCTTTAAGTATTCCTACCTTAGTCCCCTGTGTGAAAGTCAGGACACAATCAAAACAAGCTCTGTAGGTCCTCAGAATAAGCAGAGGATATTAAAGATTACTTTCAGTGGCGGTAGTTAGGTTTGCAGTAGCAAGAAACTGCAAGTGTGAAGTTTTCCACTTATGTGTAGTATATGGAACTTGAGAGAACAGAAAGCAGAACTAAGTGTTATGAAACCATTTTGAAATGGGTATACTCTTTCTGTGAATGACCACGAATCACTTAAGCAAATACATGTGTCTCAAGGGGGAAATGAGATTGGCTGTGAGAGCTGCTGTCTGTGCTTTGAGAAGGTGCCAGGTAGCAAGAAACACCGTTATTTTTGGAACTCCCCAAGAAAAATTATGACCCTGAACTACATCCAAAACAGGCTGGAATGTAACCTGTGAAATCTGGACTAAAATGCTTGTAACATTTTTGTGGAACCTTCTAAAGAGGATGCTGCTGAAGTCTTACAATTTATGGACCTGTAATTCATAGGTATTAGTCTTAACAATTTCAGGCATGGTGGGTGAGCTGGGTTCTCTTTGTAGTTACTGGGAGGTTAGATCTGTATCTCAGGAGTTGATGCATGTATTTATGTGTTTAAGCTGCTTTTTTTCTCCCCTAATTTTTTGATGGTTCCTCTTGGCCTGTGAAAAAAGAAATGTGGCTTTTAAAATACAAATGAAGAACTTGTAGGTAATTGCCAAGTACAGCAAATACTCTGATCTTGAGAACCACCTTCTCTCTACATTAGAAACCTTTTCCTTCTCCTATACCATTTCTGGTATATTGTTTTAGTGTTAATGGTACCTTGACCACAGAGTACAACAGTTCCTAAAGACTGACACATTGTTTTACTTCTGTGCCTCTTGTCATAAGATACATCTTTGAAGTTTGGATTTGTCTTGACTGGCAGAAATAGATGAATCAGTCACTCCAGCTAAGTAAGCAGGGTCCAGGACAGGAACGGAATTCTGGGGTGGCATTGCACTGAAAGAAATACTTAAATAACAGTTCAATTACAATGTTAATTGTTGTTTTGTTTATTGGTTCTTGCTTTTGTTTTGATGCTCCTTGGTTGTTCTCATATGAATAAAGAGACGGTAATTCTGTAAAAGGCATTTTTGAAGGACTGCATTGTTGTAGTTATAATGTAAAAGAATCTCAGTTTTGTAGAACTGAGCATTATTAAAAAAAAAAAGTTCAAACTTAGTTCCTGTGTTTCTTAGGGTTGAGAAAGTTAGCTCTGTGCTTTTGTTACTGTACTTGCTGATTTCATTTTCAAGCAAAGGCTCATCTGATGACATTTGTAGCAGCAATATTTCAAGGGCATTTAATTAAAGGGAATGAATCACTCTAAAGACGGGATGGTAACTGCTCACAGACCTCTTTTGCAGCATGGTAGTAGATGAAATGTGGCATGTTGCTAAGAAGAGCCCTAACACTTCAGAAGCATTAGCGAGGGTGGTCTCCTACTGAAAGTACTCCAGGGTTGTATTTGTAAATGCCTGTATTGAATGTTAAAGGTACTCTGTGGGTAAGATTTTCAAAGTTGTCTGGGGATTTGGATTCCCAGAATAGCAACTAAGATGTGATTATTAGATTTGAACTTAGCTGGTAAATATCCTTTGGAACTGTTGAGTTCAGTTGTTAATATGGCTATTAAGAGAGAAAGCATCTGAGAATGCTCTGGCCTGAATGATACATGCTTTTCATGAAGCATTTTAATAAACAATTTGGCTTTAAGTGTTTTCCCATCCTCTGGGAAACTATTATAAAAATGTCTGCCCATGAATGTTTTATTTGGCATTAGGATAAATGTATATGTTTTTGATAATGTGTTGGATGAAGGAAACGGTCATGTAAGTGGAAGAGTGTTGGTGGATATAATTTGTACTGCGGGGTTCTTTTCTGTAGGTCATACTCTAGGTTTAGGAAATAACTTTGTCAGTAACTGAAAAGACTGGAGGCATTTTTCATCTAAAGCATATGTACTTCCTGCTTGGGAGGCTTCAGCTCATTTGACTGGAATTTAGGAAAGGTTACTTGTCATGTAGTTAGCTCAGGGATGGAGGGGTAGAGCAGTTCATGACATGTTGTTGTTCCTGTCAAACATGTTTTGATTTTAGTTATGTCCACAGAGTTTTAAGTGGGGCAAACTGGCCTGTTCCTTTTCATTTAAAACTTAAGGTCCAACAAAGAAGATTTTTTTAATTATTTTTTTTTTTAAATTTTAAAATATAATAGCCAGGGCTGCTGAATTAGGAGCCAGCCCAGGCAGAGTACCACAAAGTTGATGCTTTTGTCTGCTAGTGGTTGCCATGGAGGATAGCTGCATGCAGATGTGGGCTCACATCCACACATCCAGATTTGGTCTTTGTGGTGCTTCTTGTTGGATACTTGACTAGTAGGTTTTCAGCTCTGTAGCCAGGTGCGAGTGGAAGACTCCACACTTCCAGTTTTTTGCTAATGAAAACCCAACTGCTACTACTGAAAGTAACCATTTATATCCTCTGTTTGTTCAGAGGACTTACTCAGCTTGTTTCGAGCCTGTCCTGATTTACATGCACAGGGGTAAGGCAGGGATGTGTAGAGCACTGTAATTCCTTGTAGGTAAGGGAAGGCTGCTGTTAGGGCCTTCTGAAGCTGTCTCTGGGCTGAACAAGCCCAGATCACTCAGGCTTTCTTCAAAGGGCGAGTGCTGCAGTCCCCAGTCATCTTGGTGGCCAGCTGATGAGTTTGCTCCAGTTACTCAGTATCTTTGTTGTACTGGGGGGAGGAGAGGCTCCCAAAGCTGGATGCAATATTGATGTGGTCC
Organism: Elanus axillaris; assembly: GCA_026212715.1. Lineage (NCBI taxonomy): Eukaryota > Metazoa > Chordata > Aves > Accipitriformes > Accipitridae > Elanus > Elanus axillaris. The sequence continues at coordinate 25,063,725 of JANZLQ010000100.1, forward strand.
AATGAGTGCTAAGTAGAGGGTAATAATCGCTTCTTTTGATTTACTTGCTACAGTCCTGTTAATGCAGGCCAGAGGCCGTTTGCCTTCTTCAGTGCCGGGGCACACTGTTGGCCCATGTTCACCTTGCTACTGCAGGAGAACTCAGCTTCCCTCTAGCACAGGCTGGCCTATGTTGCACTCTCTTCTAGATGTTTGTGAGAGTCACAGCATGGTTTGCTCTGTGTCCACAAGGCAAAAATACAGAAGTAAAGAATGATAAATTTCAGCAGACTTTGGGCTGGGGTAAATTCTGCCAAATCCCTCAGGGTTTATGTGTGTTGCAAGTACTGTGCTCCTTGGTCCGTTATTTAGAAGTGCTGCACCTTGTTCAGTTGTGTCGGTAGTGATGAGTTTGTAGTTTGGTGTTGCAGTATGTAGGAATATTGTATCCTAATCTGATCATAGATCATAGTGAGATCTGGAACCTGGTTCTGCAACAGTGTCCAATGGATGTGGCCAGTTCTGCATATGATAAAGCACAGGGACTCCTAATGTAATCTTCGTATCTCACTATGCTGAAAGAATTTGAGATTTTTATGTTTGGGACACGTTTTACTGCCAGGCACATGGTCATGTGTTGAAGGAGCTGATTAATTATATCATATCTGGTTAGTGTATGGATGTACCTTTCTCAAGCCTCAGAGACAGACCCTTCACTTCTGTTTTCTAATACCTTCTTATGCTATTCACTGCATAATTATCTAGTCACAACATATCTGGTGAGGCATGTTTTAATAGACATGAGTCAGTACTCTTTATTTTCATTCATTGCATTGTGACTCATTACAGTCACTCCATTATTAAAAACACAGAAACATACTTCCATTTGGATATCATTAAAAGCACTGTGATGATGAGTTTTAAAAGTGTGTTAAATGAGCAATCCAGTTGAAAGGATATCTGGGTGGAAGGGTAAAATGAACCCAAACTATTTTGTTTCACAGCTCATTGCCAGTAGTACTCCCATCTGAAACTGTGACCCCCATTTTATGTTAAGGTCTCTGCTTGGGACTGTTTGATGAACATATATGCAAACTTGCATAAGAGCTGTGTCCTGAACAGGTAGTTAACACCTCATGGGAGGAAGGGTTCAGTGGTAAGTATTTTTTTTTGGTGTAAATTAATCAGCACTGACTGTTTCTCTAACAATAAGGAAAGAGACAGTATGAAGATAGGTTCTGCTTTAGGAAGAAAAGGGCAATCTCCATCACCATCCCTTTGTAAGAGACAAGAGGAACTGGTGAGACATTGCTCATTCTGCACTGTAACCAACCTCGGACTTGAAGAAAAGTGCTCTCAAGTGTCGGCATGCACCTGTGACTGGGCTCTATTTAGTGGCTTTGCACATTGTGTTGCTGTGATCATGTGCACAATTTCTAATAGTCATATGTTTGTTTTCCTGTCCCATTTGGGATTACCTTGAGGTCAATGTGTAAGAACCATCTCTTTTGAGCTGTTGGCAAAATGGAGTCACATTTGCTTAGCATTTTGAGTGAGAAACACTGCATATGAAAAAACTATAAATCTCAGTCTGAAATAAAGATATCAATATGGTAAATAAACAGTATCTGTGAAACACTCGTACATTACCATATTTTAAATTTGTACAAGATGGTCTTTGGCAAGAAAACAAACTAGCACTTCGTGTTTCTCCTCTCACTAATAGCCTCAATCGTAAGAAATGCCAGCTTGTGTTTTTCTTTAAGTGGTGGTCCAACAATTTCAAAACAGATGGCAAAAGTAAATCTTTGTGCTTGAGTCATTGCTTTGCTTAGTATGGGACTGTGATTAGAGTAGGTATTGCTTGTAAGAAATAATTTGATTGATCCTGCTGGGTGTTTGTTTTCTGGAAGTTTGTTACATTTTGTAATTTATTCTTTGCTTGAAAATGTTTGTAGAATTCTTTTATCATCTGCAATTTGCAATTTACTGTGTTACTTGGCTATAAAAGCCAAGTGGTATTATTGTTGGTTCCTGGTTGTTTTTTGTAAATAACCACCAGAATTAAATTGAACTGAGTTCTGATGCTCTTTTAAAAGTTTTATGCACATAAACAGTCCCATTTAATGTTACCCTGTTGCATGCATCTGTGTGTTTACATGCTCAAGACTGGCTTTTTGTGCCTACGTGGTGCTGTAGAGGAGCAAGAGCTCTGGACTGCAGAAGGTGAAGGGAAATGCATCTTAGTAATGTTGGGGTGACTATGTGGCTGCAGGTGATTGATCAGGGATGGGGGGCATATGGTGGGATGGAGTTAGAGCAGAAGTGGGTGATTAATAGGAGTCACCATGAACTGATAAGTCCTTAGAGACTGATGTTCAGACCAGTGCTCAAAACTCAACATATTTGGTTAGAGTCAGCCTGGAAAAGTTGGCTTTTCAAACAACATCAGATGTTCACTGCTAGATCAACGTGTATGTTAGACCACAGGGGCTAAATATAACAAGTCAGATTAGACTGCCTTTTTTTCCAATGGTTAGGTTTTACTGCCTGACCATGTTTATTAAAGATTTCAGATAAGCATTTCCATGGTGATGATCTAGAAAAAAAACACGACACCACATTTTACTTAGTTTTAAATTATTAATTTAGTTATGAAAATCAGAGGTATAATGCTGCAGACACAGAGCCACTGATGCTGGAAGCAATTTGGCTTGTGGTTTAATGAAATATTAAGTTCAACTTTGGGACTCCTACAAGTGGTTTAAAAATGTGTTGCTGCATGACCCAAAGCTTTGATCTGGCATAAAGTTTCTTTGATAGTTCAGCTTTGTTTAAAACATTTGATTGGGTTATGCTTGTGCTGGTTATATCAACAGTTGTCTCTTGGTGCTGCAGTTACTTTATAGAAGAATGGGAATCACCTGTCCTCTGACAGCCAACATAAAGCTCACATAAAATTATAAAGCCAGTATAAGCTCTGTAGTTTATACTCATACTATTTTAATCACATCAAACTATGATCTGTATGGATCCTGATACAGATCAAATTTCTACTGCTTGTTGATCAAACAGCACACAGATCTGGTACTTGTGCTTATGGATGTGTCGTCTTACCTGTGGGAAGAACATTTGCATCCTCTGTGTTTCTGCGTTTCGCTTCCTTGTTCTGTGAGCAAGTTAGCTTTGGCCCAAGTAACTGAGTGACAGTCATGCTATGCAATCACTGGATGCAAATAATCCTGCAAATCTAACACGTCTAAATGCTTCCATTGTAATCGAATGAATAACATGAGATGAGGTGGTAGGCTTTGTCTTGAAGAGTACATAAGATGGAGTAGCTGTTAATGTAGTTACTGAAAACAAAAAGTCAATAAAGGCTTTCATTTTTTTACCATCAGTGGAAGAGACTGAAAGCTGAAATTATTTTAAAAAGATTGAATGACATCCTTCTTGCTCAACTTTGTGGAACTGTAATACAGATTGACTGAATTCAGAGAAAAAACACAAGAGAAGTAATAAAAGAATCTACTGGTTTTGTTTCTGAGTTCAGATTAGGTCATACTGAATATTATTTCATGGCCTTTCTCTAGTGATTTGTGAGTACTTCCCAAAGCTGAAATATACATTTTTGGCTGATTAATAATCTGCAGTTAAATGAGGGCAAGCAGTGAAATGTTCTGAGGTTGTAGAACACGAAGTGAATTGGCAGAGCTCTCCAGCATAGCTACAACATCCTTCTCATGACAGGAGAAACATTATTTCACTATCCCCATCCCCTTTGACTGGGATTTTGTTTCCCATGAAACTTCAGTCATGATGTAAAATTTAATAATAGCAATGTACTTTTCACTTCTTAAGATGTACTTCAGGCAGAGAAATGAGGGGGCAAGCCAGCAACATATCATCATAGAAATCTCCATGGATCTGTAATACTCCATGGATCATGAAGCAGGGAAAGTGGGGATGTAGGGGAAGTTATATGCAGGGCATGCATCTGTTTTCAACTCTTCAAATTTGGATTATTTGCAACATAGAACTATATAAGTGTATTGTGATTAATTTTATAGTGTCATGGAATCATCACTGTTTTATTTAACTGTATCATGAGGAGCAGCTAAATGAGCTGAGCAGTACTGCAGAAGAACACAGCATTTGTCCTGCCTTCTTATTTTTATCTTCTTCCTGAAGTAGAGGAATAAATGGCATAATTCCAAACAGGATTTTCTCATGAACATCTAAACTACTTACTTAACTAAGAGCCTGATATGGAGAAAAAATGTCAATTTGGAAAATGAGGTGTAATGTAGCTTATTTTTCAAGTAATTTAGAAAGAATTCTCAGGAGTAAGATTCCAGGGTAATTACCCATGTCTGTCAGGGGCCCGCCCTGGAAGCATTGCCTAACTTTGACCTGCTTCCAAGCCACTTGGGAAACAGCCAGGTTGTTCTGTGGAATTAATAAAACATTCAAAGGCTGTATTAGCATAATTTAAACATGTCATAAGCATGTTGTCACTAAGTTTTAATTGAGGGCTCCTCATAATCCAGGCTTTTAAATCTGATGGTGGTTACTGCAACAGCTCGGTTCTGTTCCAACTGAAGTCAGCTGGAGTTTTGATACTGAGAAATTACTGGGTTTAAGTTGTCAAAATCTGTACAGTCTTCACTGAATAATTTATTACTTTCAGTGTCACATGCACCAGAAACAGTTCTGGTACCATTCCTGTTCCCAGCTGTAGGAATAGCTGTGATCTGAGTGAGTAGCTTTCTATCTCACAGAACCTATTTACCTGGGATATTAATGATATAATTGGGGAAAATAAATTCCTTCAGAAGCAGAAGACTGAATGGTTATGTGTACATGCTATTTGGAGGGTCTAGAGACTATACTAATTGCCTGAACAATCACTGAGCCTGCCCCACTTGACGTAGGAATAGAAGCTCTTTGGAAGCCCAAACGATGCTGCTTTCCTTGGTGTGGCTTGTGGCTTAGCACGGCTTTCATGCATCTTACATTCTCAGTATGTTCTCAAACACCGTCACACTGCCTGCCTGCAGGCTTTTTGCAATATGAAGCAGATGGATTTAGGAGAACGTCATGCTCCTGGCTACTCCGAGGACCAGTATTTAGGAAGACCATAGATATGGCCTGCTGTGAGAACTGTTGTGATTTCTACTCGTGAAACCCTGGCTGAGAATGATGGAGGCACTGGGGTGAAATTTGCTGAACTTGCCATGGCCCTTTTCCTGATAATGAAATGTTTCTGTTTAAAGAGCTGTCAAATCTAGTACTGCTACTTGCCTTCTAATTCTCCAGTAGTATCTACTGATGTTGCTCTTTCAGTAGCATTCACGGAATGTCCTGGTTTAAACAGAAGGAAATGATTAAAAACAACAAACAAACCCCAAGCCCTCTTCCTAACTCTCTTTATCCACTGCTACATGTTTATTTCTACTAACAGAACCTGTTGAGGTGTATATGTAGAATTATATTCTATCTCAAAGTCTAGCCATATTCACATATTTTAAAAGAAGGTATTGATTATTGTTAGTAAAAATATCTGGGTAAATGCACATGTGCATGTAGTAGTTTCAAATAAATGAAGATGTTACATTCAGAAACCAAAGTCACTCAGTCTTAGAGTAATTTTGTAATGAGAATAAGGGGAGAGCAGCAAAAGCTGGCAGGTTTTACTTCACAGCAATTTGATGTTGACTGCCTCATGCCCACAAATTGAAGACAAAATTTTGTATGCTGCTTAGGCATTTAAGTTCCAAGGCTCAGCTTGGAGTTGCTGAATAGGAAGCTATGACAGATAACAGGTCATTTGCAATTACAGTCTGTGTAGGCTCCTGATAATACAATGTGATTTGAAACTGCTTGCCCCCGTGCTGTGGACAAAAACATAACGGGGCAGTTGCTATGAGGAAGCCTATCAGGTTTGCTTGTGTGCAAAGTGTTTTGAAGTACCTCACATGAAACAGGGTTACCATATACACAGTGCTATTTTCAAAGAAATGGAAGTGATTAAGTATTCCCAAGTTGAAAGCAGTTTCAACTCTGAGAATGCATTAGAGTGCCTTAGATTCAGGATCATGTTCTTATATGAGTGAATGGGTAGATTCTTGAATCTCGTGTCATTCTAGCTACAGAACCTTCCTGACGTTCCTGGACATCTTGAGTGTGCCATTGTGATTAGTCACTTCAGCTAAAGGGTGCTGGAGAATTTTCTGTTTTTTTTCTGAATTTATCTAGTAGATGCATTAGCCATCTGTAACCTTGATACTCCTTCGCATGTGTTGAAATTGTATCCTGTGTGCATCTTTTAATCTGTGGAAGCCAGGAATACTTTACCGAACATACATTTTACAAGTTGTCAGGTTTTTGAAGTCTTGTTTGTTTGGGAGTCTTCAAAGCTATTCATTGCTATTATTCTTATATCCAATACTAGCCAGAATACCCAGAGCAGTTTTTATCTCCAAGCATTTTAAAGACATCTTTTTTCCTTATTGACAAATTATCATCTTCAACTGCTAGATAACTTAAACCAAGGCAGAAAGTTGAGGCAGTTGCCTGAGACCAGGGAGAACTGGTACCATATTCAGTGTTAGCACTTAGAAATTTCAGTTCTTTTTTGTTGCTGTTGTTTTGAAAATAGCGTGTGACTCAGATACCCACTAAATTAAAAATTGCTGACTCTTGGTCTCGGTGGTTTGGCCTCTCCCCAAGTAATTGAATAGGCTGGATGAGGATCACTGAATCATGTCTCATCTGGCAGGAATGACTGTGTAAGAACTGCCAGCATGTAAGTGGAGAGGTTGTGGGATGCTCTGGAGACTAATGTCTCGGTCACATTAAAGCTTTCAATGGTTATGGGTCAGGGAGACTCCTTTGGGGGTGGGTGAGCCCATTATCAGACCTGAGGCCATGGGGCTGCCACGGAAGACTTATATCTGCACTCCAGGCAAAGTGCAGGCAGCCACCATACTAAACCAGGGAATGCTGGCAGGCTAGATAAAGAGGCTTTTTTTAAACACTTAAGCTATGTGCACAAATATTTGATTTTGCTAGCTAATGAATCATGTCTTGGCTTGAGAAGACTGGTATCACTGTAAACCTCTGTTGGCTCCAGCACGCTTACCCTGGAAAGTCTCCTGTGTTGCCCAGATTGACTGGGATCTAGTGAAGGGCCGTGGTGAGAAACTACTGCTGATGCCGATGACTCAGGTTTGGAGTGATGCAGCCTGTGACTAAGTAGCTGCACTCCCAGATAGACTGCCACAGCCGTGGGAAGCACAGTGCAAGGCACTGCTCTCAGGCTTGCGTCAGGTCTGCCTTCCAGGTTTGTACGTGTACATTTTTTTCTGTGCTCCTTCCAAGGATCCAGCTCAGTTACCCTGAAATGCAATGGCAAAATCCTCTGCAACTCCCACGAGTGCCCTGCTGATGTGAACCACACTGTTCAACTGGTAACAGTATGTGCTGGTTTAGGCTGGGGCAGAGTTAATTTTCTTCATAGTAGCTAGTATGGGCTATGTTTTGGATCTGTGCTGGAAACAGTGTTGATAAGGCAGGGATGTTTTAGTTATTGCTAAGCAGTGCTTATACAAAGTCAAGGCCTTTTCTGCTTTTTACACCACCCCCCCCCAAGGAGTAGGCTGGGGGGGGCACAAGAAGTTGGGAGGGGACACAGCCGGGACAGCTGACCCTGACTGACCCAAGGGATATCCCAGACCATACGAGGTCATGCTCAGCACATAAAGCTGGGGGAAGAGGGAAAGGGGGGATGTTTGGAGTGATGGCTTTTGTCTACCCAAGTAACCATTATGTGTGACGGCGCCCTGCTTTCCTGGAGATGGCTGAACACCTGCCTGCCCATGGGAAGTGGTGAATGAATTCCTTGGTTTGCTTTGTTTGCATGCATGGCATCTGCTTTACCTATTAAAAAGTCTTTATCTCCACCCACAGGTTTTCTCACTTTTACCCTTCTGATTCTCACCCCCATCCCACCAGGGGAAGCGAGGGAGAGGCTGCATGGTCCTTAGTTTCTGGCTGGGGTTAAACCTCGACACAGTAAGTGACAAGATGGTGGCTTAGAGCTCCATTGACTGTGCGCATCTCAGAGCAGAAGGCATATGTATTTGTGTGTGTATGCATGTGTGTGAAGTTGGGTGTGCATACTGTGAAATGCTGCCAATCAGCAGCAGAGCAATCAAAGAGCTTTTGTTGCTATTTCCTCTTGAGGAGCTTGTGATCAATATGTAATCACTGTGAGAAAGAAGCAGAAGATCCAATGTTCCTTTTATATACATATATATATATGTAGGTGTATATATGTTTTCATTAGTAACAGTTGGGTATCTTTTCTGAGTGTAATTAAGCTTAAGTTGGATGATATAAAAAAAAATAAAATCAATAAACATTGATAATGTCCGGTTATTCATGTAACCATCCTCATTTAAGTATTTTTAGTTTTCCCTTCAGTGCCTGAAAATGAAGATGTGAATGCTGGGGGAGAAAGGGATGAAAATGTATGGAAAAAGAAAAAGAAACCTGTCAAGTATAAGCATTCTTAATTAGCATACTGAAGTCTTCAGCCTTGGGGTTTAAGGAGCTGGAAACGAGGCAGAGCTGAATGTAGCACCAGAGTATGCTCAGCTGATGGCTATGTTAAATTGGTGCAACTCCACGGGTACTACAACCCGGTAATTTGTAGTAGATGAAGGTCAGCCTGAGACGTGCTTGGATACGTGCAGCGTCTCAGAACTCGCACTCCTATTCTAGTTTGCCAACTCGGCAGGGATGCCTAGGAATAGATTTGGAAACAGCACTGCTTTTTTACCTCTAGAGGGACCACCAAGATCAGAGATGAAGCCTGCCACAGGCTGTCAATCAGCTCAGGACACTCCCCTTCCTTACCTGCTCTGTCTCCAGGCCTTACCGGATCAATAGTAATGAAATAGTGAAAGGAGAGGAACGGTGGGAAGGGGAATTTTGACAAGAATGACACCGGCAGCGGAGCTGCGTTCAGGGCAGCGAGAAACGCCTCCGCACGCTGCTCAGATGTCTCCTGCACCGTCCCCTCTTCTTCTTCCTCCCCCTGAGAGGACAGTGTAGGCAGAGGATTGTACTCATGCGTTAGTGTTATTACTCTCTATCATTTGTAGCTGTGGTTCAAACCACTTTGAACCACTGTCCCTCTCCAGTCTGGCCTCTTCCATCGCAGTCAGGTCAGAATGAGCCCTCAGAACATGGTGGGTTACGTGATGTCTGGGCATCCCTGTAGCATTTTTGTCTCTGTGTCTCTGCATTAAGTAGTTGCGCTGTGAAACTTCTGCTGTGATCAGTTAGGGCAGGAAACTTGGCGCTTTCACTAAAAATGAGAAACCACTCACTGGCTTCTTGTTCAGCATACATCAAGGTGAACATGGGCTCCTTGTTACTGTATCTCCAAACTAGTCTGAACTTGCTCTTTCAGCATGACTACACTCTTTCAAGCAAAATTCTGCACGTTTTCCTCCTACTTGCTGCCAAATGCATCTCCATGATCCTTCTGATTTATTTCCTTTTGATAACTACTTACAGTGAAATGCTTTGAGTACATTTTCAGCTTTTTGATCTTAAACATCTATAAATGGAGGTAAAAAGCTTTAGGTATGCAAATATATTTATATAGATACGTAGAAAACATCCACATGAAAACACTGTGTAGCCAGTTGAAGGATTAAGTTGAATGAATTTGTGATAAGCAGAGTTCTTGCTCTTCAGCTCAGAGCTCCAGGTCATGGTTGGATGGCCACACAATGCACAATTTTCTTAATTATGTTGCTCTGTCCTGAGTGTTGACATAGCTGTGTTCTACCTAAGATGATTTAGTGTTGTAGTTAACTGATATTTGGAGAGTTGAAATTTCTGTTTCCTCATCATATGGAAAGCCTGGAGTAGGTATCTTTCTTTAAGTTTACATTGAAATATGTATCTGCGAGCCCTTATGATAGTTTTTTGACTGTAGCCTCTCTGAAGCAGACTGGAAAAGAGTGAGGGACACTCTGGAAAAAATGGAAGAAAACTTTTACAGTTCTTCCACACCAGCTCTCAGGGACAAACTCTTCAAAGAACTGAAGAAGAATGGCTTTGTTATTAATACGTTAGACGGTTAAGCTGACGGTATGGATTTATGTGCGAGCTTTTCAAGATATCACTTATTTGTCCATGGGCAGGTCATTTAATCTCTCTGAGGCTCCATTTACCATCACTGCAATGAAAATAATTATACTTATTTTCTGCTGTCTACTTAGGCAGGCTTTCAGGGTACTGATTGTCTAATGGGTTGCAGAGCTCTGAGTACCGCTAAACCTGGTGTAACACTGCGGGCATTGCTGCACTCACTGGTCAGCCCTGCTCTGCTTTATGTGCTTCTGCTGTGCCCCTGGAGGAGAATGGAAAAACAGGAGGGAAGGTGACTTTCTGTCATGTTTTTATTCCCACCTCCTGAAAGGAGGATTCTCTTTCAGGGGAGAGCCTCCTCTTTCCCTCTCCCACCTTGGACAGATGCCTTTGAAAGGACCTGGAGAACAGTCCTCTCTTCTGGCAAGATGTTTTGTAACGCTAACAAAGAGCAGGAGGTTTCAAAAAAGAACCTCTCCTATTTTGCCTGTCTCCAAAACCATTCATTTGAACTGTAGTATTGATATATAAGTTATATAAAGTATCTTGCAAGGCAACTTATAAAAAAAGAATTGTATTTAAAGAAATGGTCTCTTCTGCCACGGCACAGGTCTGTTGACCCTCTGGGAATCTGTGCATTACACATGGGGCAGAGAAATGCTGAACTCCTGGTATTTTCTGGTTGGTGTAGCTGCCTATCCAGTTAGCTGAGAATGGCTGACAAGTTTTGAGCTGCCCAAAACTTTTTTTGACTTTCCTTTTCTTAGAGAAATTGTTCCACAGAACATAGGCCACCCTGCTGGTCTGTCTTGCTGTTTCCAACAATGAATGATGCAACTTAGCTTTTTTTGCATGGCTGGTTGGTTGGTGTTGCTTTCCAGTAAGCAATGCCATCATGGAATGAGATTTGTTTTCCAGGAAATCTTTGAAATTGTTTTATTCTTTCTATAAAGTATTCAGCTCTCACTTTAATTTGTTCAGATCATAACGCTCAAGGGACTTATTTTTGCAACCATCTATAGACTTCCCCCAGCTCATTTATAGGAACAGCGCAAGGTTTTCTTTCTTGTAAACAGCCTCATCCCTTGCCCACACTACCTTTTTATGTTCCTACAGCTCACTTATAGTCAGGGTATAGCAGGTTGGCACTCTTAGGAGAAGATAGTGGTAATGAAGGTTGCTTCCCCCCCC
>JANZLQ010000100.1:25081819-25097016 GCA_026212715.1 Elanus axillaris
CTTCTTTTCTGTTCTATTAAACCGTTCTTATCTCAACCCATGAGTTTTACTTCTTTTCCCGATTTTCTCCCCCATCCTGCTGGGGGAGGAAGGGGGTGAGCGGCTGCATGGTGTTTAGTTGCTCGCTGGCATTAAACCATGACAAGGGGTAACAGGATCTTTGGCATTTTAGCTGTTAATCTCTAATAAGTTTCTATTGAGCATAATTAAAATTGATATTGCATAATCTTATGAAGTGTTCATCTTTAGGAGACTACTGACCAGGAAGGCAATAGGAGTATCCTTGATACAAAAACCATATCTTTGCCAAATTTCAAGTTGCTGCTTCAAACCAGAGAAGGAGGAGATATCTTTGTCAAAAAAGTGCCTATATATATATATATATATATATTTAATGTAAGGAAAACAATCTTATTTTTCTTCTTAGCTTTGTTCAGGCTTGCAGAATCACAGAACTGGTGAGGTTGGAAGGGAGCCCTGGAGATTGTCTAGTTCAACCTCCTCGTTTTGCTGAACTTCATGAGATTCCTGTCTGCCCATTCCTCCAGTCTGTTGAGGTGTCTCTGAATGGCACCACAAACAACTGGTGTATCAACCATTCCTCCCAATTTGTATGGCTTGCAAACTTGCTGAGGGTGCACTCCGCCCCATCATCCAAGTCTTTAATGAAAAAGCTAAACAATACTGGATCCTGTGTTGACCCTTGGGTTCCAGCACTAGTGACTGGACTTCATGCCACTCATTGCAAGCCTCTGCACCTCTGAGCAGTTCAGTTTTAAACTCACCTCATTGTCCACTTATCTGGGCCACACTTCATCAGTTTGTCTGTGAGGATGTTATGGGAGACAGTGTTGAAAGCCTGTACTAAAGTCAAGATAATCAACATCCATATCATCCCTGAAGGCCATCAGGTTGTTCAGCCATGATTTCTGCTGACTGCTCTCAATCACCTTCTTATCCATCTTATGTTTCAAATGTTTTTTCAGGATTATTTGCTCCATCACCTTCCCGGGGATTGAGATGAGGCTGACTGGCCTGCAGCTCCACAGATTCTCCTTCTCGCCCTTCTTGAAGATGAGTGACAGGAACCCCCCCGTTCTCATGACCTTTCAAAGATTATTAAAGGTGGCCTCATGATGACTTTAGCCAACCCCCTCACCACTCGTAGGGTGCATCCCATCAGTTTCCATGGACTGTATGTCCAGTTTGTTTAAATGTTCCCTAACCTGATCCTCATTTTTCACAGAATTTTTGCAAGACATTCAGCCAAAGACTGAAGCCTTCACATGAAACGTAGTTTGTCAAATTGCAGCCAATTGAAATCTGATGCTTTGGATGGAAGATGGCTTGTAGCATGTGATGTTATCAGTATGTGACGTGTGTGTTTGCATGTGCCTTACTGTTATTAACCCATTAAAGATGGTATTCAGCCCATGTATCTTTAGCTTTATAATGGTTAAATATGTAATTAAGAAATAGTTGTTTACATTCCCTCTATAGTTAATGGAGAAAGACAGGCATCTCCAGTTGACTCATTCCATTTATTTTGGATCAATTCTACCCTTGTTGTCCTAGGGAATGACAGTTTAGTATCTTTTAATTCTCTAAATCATATACCATGTCTTTAAGGGTCAAGCCTACCCAATTAAACTTCAAACACAAAATACGCTTTGGTTTTAATGAGAACAAGATTTCAGTATCCATATATATTTTTTCTAGCTGCATTGCCAAAGGCTAAAATTCTTTCTTGCTTTGATCAGGGACATGGTTTAGGAATCAGGCACGAGTTTTTTTCTGAGAGTTCCTCAGCCAGGTGTAGAACAAGGTGGAAAACTATGAATCTGAAAGGTGGAATAAATGTTATCACAACTTAATAGAGAGCAGTTGCACCTTTTTTGACACAGACAATGTAGTGCCTACAAAACATCGGAATTTGCTGCGAACTAGATGATGACAATGGGATACTGAAGAGCAGTCCACGAAGTCCACCTAGAAGCTAGACTAAAGTTTGGTTTATCTGCTTGAATACATTTTGCTGGCACTTACACACCACTGCAGAAATGTGAGATTTGCCCCCCTGTTCCTGCAGAGATCCTGTGTTTGTAGCTGTTCCCCAGGTCTCTCAGGAAGCAGTAGGAATGTGCCAGCACATTTCCCATCTAAGAAGATGCAATGCTGGGTGCCAAACCTTGGGATGATATGTGCTTTCCTGCAGATCTGATCCTTGCAAAACCCAACTAACCTGAGTGGTCCTGGCATAGAGGAAAAAAATGATGAGGCACGAGCTGTACCAACTCCAGAAAAAATCTTAGACAGTGGGCATCTGGACATAATTTCTTCTCTACTTTTTCTTTGCTGGTATACTATTTTCAGCTGTATTATGTCTCCCACATCTTATGTTAGTCACATGTTGGCTAAACTGACCAACTGAGGTCTTATATGGTCCTATATGATCCCTTACAGAGGGGGCTTAAAAGAAGTTAAACAGGTGCATTTAGCTTTTTGTTTAGCAGACAAATAAGCACTACCAACAAGACTGCACTCAAGGGCAGGTGAGTGTGTCTCCATGACTCTGCTGGAAAATAAATTGGTTGTAAAATAATGGAACAATAAATAACGGATGGATAGCTTTGCAGCAAATTAGCAGTTATCTGTCAAAAATCCCTACTGTCCCTCCCCCACAAAGCTAAATGGGGCATGGATTCTCACACAGAGGAGTTTCAAAGAAATGTTTGTATGAAATATACTGCATATTTCCATGCCATTCTGAATAAACAAAGAAACAAACATACTGACTGAGGACCACAATAGAAACAAAATAATGGACATTTTACTTAAGCCTGCACATCACAGCTTCTTCACAATCTGATCATTCTGAAATACTGCATCATTTATTATATTGTACTATATTAGCTACTGTTCTACTTACTTACAGAGAACTATTTTCTCTTTTGTAGGAAATATGGAAGATTTTATATGATAACATGGTGCTAGTTTATTATCTGGGTTTTCAAATTACTTCAATGGTGATGTTTCAGGTATTTAATGTTCTTTTATTGATACCTGCATGAAACCATGCCTGAACTATATATGTCAGTCATATGTGAGCACAGCCTTCTTCTCACTGTCTTCCTTTCAGTGAACCTTGAGGTCTGAGAATTATGTGGGATTGTGTCAGTTTATTGCTGAAGTGACTAAAGGCTGAGCCTTTAGTCACCGCGCCCTGTGTTCTTGCTTTTCTTTTTCTTTTTTTTTTAATAAATAATACAACAAATGTTGACAGAAGAAAATTTAGGCTCACTTCAGGAAGATCCCCTAATTGCATGAAAAGACTCTGGGATATACTTGACATGAGGTATTTCTTTGGTATATCTTTGCCAGATATAAAGTTACTGGCATAGGATCAGTGGCAGGTGTGTTTGAGGTGAACGTGGCCAAAATGGTACTTCACATTAGGGACTACCAATTCTTGGACTTGCCTTTTCCAGTTGCGTAGAACCGATCCTGTATTAAAGAACTGCAGGTAGTTCATCATGGATGCAGCTGAGAGTCTAGCTCTATAAATCTAATCTTTCTAATCAGATAATCTGATAAATGTCCTTGCTGGAAGTGCAGGAGAATGATGGGTGGAAGGGAACAGCTGGAATCCTTTTAAAGTCTAATTGCCTCATGTGTGCCATTATTTTAATTTATGATACAGCCAACAACTGGACAGGACGTGTAGTGCGTAGGCCACCTTTTAACATCAGTTTAGTCCTGCCAGGAAAGGGAAGGAGAGTCATTATTCTTTGACTGTATTTATGTGCATAGCACCCCACAACCATAATGCAAGCCTGCTCGCCATTATTCTAGCATTGCTAATTGGCAGAAGTTCAGCAGACGTGTCTGGTATTCTCTGAGGTCCAGCTGGTATCCAATTTCCAGCAGAGTTTGCTGAGAAACATGAAGGTCAAGTAACTTCCCCAAGGTTACACCATAAGTGGCTCAGCTGGGATTAGGACCCAGATTGTCCTTGCTCCTAATCTTTTGCCTTATTAATCACTGTTGTCTCTTTCTACAGATACCTAACAAGTTCATATATGTAGATTTGCAAACACAATGTTATGGGCAAACTCACTTAATTTGGGGGAATAGATTTCATGAGAAGGCAGATAGTGAAATAGCATTAGCAAAGCTAACTCGTAACTGAAATGGAAAATAATTAAGGCTGGATTTTGCTTATGGGAGCTATTATTTTAATTGCAATGTTGTACTTCTCGATCTCTTATTTCTCAAAACTGTGCATATCTGGCCACTTTCCCTTATCAACTGTCAGTACATATGCTATCGAGGATCATGATATTTCCTGAACTTTTTGGAGTCTGTATTTACCTTTATTATAACCCAAAGGAAATTGGCTGACTGGCAATGCAGAAACAAGGTGGCTGGGACATGGTTTATTTGTCCTTTTGTAAAACTCTGTGATGCAAATGCTGTATCGTTTAGGATTATAAAATTGTTAGAATGTAGTTGTTTTACTCATCTCTTGTGTTGGATGTGGTACTCCATCTTTAAGAGGAACACCATTAACAGAGTTTTTAGTTAGGATGAAGAAACCTGGTTTTCCATATCTCTAACTGAAAACCATGGTCAGTATTACGGAGCATGAAACAGTTTATGGTGCCAGCTGGTTTTAATTAAAGGCTTAGTTTCCCCAATACAAAGACACTTCATTACAAACCAACAAACATGTTCACACCAGTAGTCTGCTCTGTTTCTGTAAACAGGAATGGGTACAATGCACATGTCTGGAGAACGGCTTGGAAAACCTCGTAGGGCACAGAACTAAAATAATAGCTAACACATCTCACATGGATTAAGGACCCAGAAAAAAAAATGTCTTTATTTAGCCTGTTGTTAAACTATGTCAACATAGTGTAACTGATCTGCCATTAGGCAGTGAAATCCAAAGCCATGGGGCACAATTAAAAGGCAACCTGGCACCTGCTGTCCCCAACACATTTTTTGAAATAGCTAGAAGGGGACTATATGTCTTATCAAGGTCTTGAGGATGGTACATGAATGATTTTCTGTTGTATGTTCCTACTTCAAACTTAGCCCAGTACTATAGGGCCTGGACTCCTATACAAAGGGAGTTTGATTTCTGTCTCTGTTCTTCAAAACTTAACTCTTGATATTAATAATCTCCGCAAAAGTGCCAAAAATGAATGAATATGGAAGTGGGACTCATCTGCAGTGTGATTATAGATGACTAAATGCAATGACATTGTTGTGGGGCTACTCAGAGAAATATCTGCTGTGCTGCTGCCTTTGCCAGGCCTGAAGTGCAGCAGAGGATCCACTACCTAAAGATTGAAAATGCAAGATGATGCAAAATTTAAGAACTGTTGAATATAATAAACCAATAGATGATCAGATTTTAGTCTAAGAATAATGCTTTAAAACCCATTTGAAACCTCATAGGGAGCCAATGAAACAGGATAAAACTGGAAAGGAGAGATTTCTGTCAATGTCTAACTTGATACCATGATGAGATATTGGGTCAGCTGGAGACTTTTTCAAAGCAATTTCTAGAAGACCCAGCTAAAATTCAGCATGTGGTGATATAACAAATGTACAAAAAAAGTACAAAGGTATCGGAGTAAAGAAAATAATTTAGTCAGACTCTCCCATTAGATTCAAGGTTGGTAGGTTTTCATTAGGAGAGGTTTATCAGCAGTGACTGGAATGGAAGTTATCATTGTTCAAGCAGCAGGGAGGAAACAAGTTGTGTCCAATTCTGCACAGAGATATTTCTACAATTTCCACAGAATTCAACAGGAAGCAGACACTCATACCGGAATGTTGTTTACTTCTCCCATTAGATTTTGGTTTGAAATGTGTATATGTATGTATCCAAGTTTAAAATGAGGGAAGTCAAGTTGTTATTCATGAGAAAAACATGTTGTTTTAGAAATGTCACCCAGTTCTTGAAAAAGAAACTCAAGAATTTCCTAATAGATATCAAAGACGGTACAAAGCTGTTGGTCTGTAGAGTAAGACAAAGAAATACGTTAAGCTAATATAATAGCATTCATTGCAGAACTAATTAATCTTATAAAGAACTAATTCTTTTAGGACCTTCATGAGTGTACACCTTCACTCCAACTGATGGATAAACTAAGGCAGAGAGGTTAAATGACCTGACCTAAGTGTACAGCTATGGACATGTGCTCCTAGGTGGTAAAAATGTATGAGAAGGTCTACTGACAGATACTCAAAATTATTGGAAATGCAAAAACGGACAGAAGTTATGGTGTTATAAAATATATAATGCCATATCTTATGTTATGGCATGGAACAACTTGGTGATTTTAAATAATTCAGTTTGTGTATCTGTACTTTCTGAAAAGGAAATTAGCACTTGCCTTGCTAAAGAAAACAAGACCAGTACTCAGGATGTATTTTGTAATGTTGCATCAAGAAGACAGTATGTGCAATGGTGTGTGGTTTCTAGTTTGTTTGCGACGAAGAGTAAAATCTTCCCCATTTTGAGACGGGCTTGAGGATTGTCTTGTCTTCTCAGCATCTCTGTGCATTAGCAGATTAATGCAATTTGCCTTGATTCAAACTTTTTTGGGTTTGCCAGTCCCTCTTGTCTTATCTGGGCAATTGTGTTCCAGCTCACTGCTCACATGTTGCCTCACTACTGATAAAAAGGGTGTTGGGGTCCTTCATTAATATCTGCTGATGAGGAAGTTGTTCATGTCATGCAACTAATACTGGCAGCTCAGCTGTCACTGAGAGCTGCAAAGTCAGGATGTCTCCCACAGTCAGTTCAGGCATCTCTCTCTCAGTCATCTGGCCACAACTAGGTTTCCAAAAGGTAATGACCTCACCTCTGAGACAGCTGATTGGTGTAACCTGCCTTGATGTACGGGAGATGGGACAGGATGTTATGGGTGGCTTAATGCTTTTTAGTTGTAATTGTGCTCTAGATTTGTGCTCTTGAGTGTTGGTTCCTGCCTAAAATCCTGATCCAATTTTCTGCTTTCTAGATCTTGTCCTAGTTCCTCTTCCTACTGAGTGCTAGTTCCTAATCCAGCCCTTGATCTGTTCAGCCTTGGTTCCTACCTCTTGCCTCTTTCTTTTCCAGCCCTAGTTTCTGCTTTAAGTTAGCTTACCTGACATTGTTTCAGCTGTGACTGATCCCAATGCTGAAGATACTTGCATACATTGAGAATAAAATTACAATGAGCCAAATCTGATCTTCATTTAACCATGCAAACTTCAGTTTTCATGAGACTAAAACATACTCTGAGGACATTGAGTTTAGTATTGTCTAATTAATAAATAGATGTGTAGAAATTCTAGTTCTGGTAGCAAGGCAAGCTACTTATGAAGGTGAATCTCATCTTTGAGCAGGTTATTACTAATTGAGTTAATGTGGTAGAGCCATAAATACAGTGATAAACTTTTAAAAAATTTTGTACCATCTGCTGTCTGGCACCACTCCCCCATGCCCAAATGATAATAATAAAAAGTCTCTGACTTCACATAATGGGAAGGCAGAGAGATGCTTTCCCCACAAGTATCAAAAGAAGACTTGGTAACTTCTAAGAATGTTCCCTCACTCGTACTACAGACTCCTTGTATACAAGTGATCAGAAATTGTATTTGAAAAAGCTATGCTGAGTATAAATGTATGTAGGATATCCAGTTATAGCAGGGCCTCTTAACTGGATGTGTCCATCTGGTGGGTGTATTAAAATAATTAACTAGGGGAACTGATGTACTGAGTCTATTTAGCGGAGCATCATCTGGCCAAAAGCAGATTCCAACAGAGCTGTAGAAGAGGGCAAATGCTGCTATTTTCCTAGCTTGCTTTCCCAGTGCACAGCAATCTGAGGCTTATGGTCATCTTGATTCAGAGGTTGTACCTTTCATTTTAATAATTTGATTTTTCTTCTGTGAATTTGTCTCCTAGCTTTTCAAACTCATGTAAACTCTTGGTATCCTTCACTTCTTGTAAGAGTATCTTCCTTGATTTAACATTTAATTGCACATAGCACCTCATTTATTTGTTTTGAACTGGCCTCTTGATAACTTAATTTTATGTCCTCTAATTCCTTTAGTACAAGAAATGGTGAGCAGTCATCCTTTGCTCACCTCCTTCATATCACTTTATTGTATCATCTCTTAAGCTATCCCTTCTCATGGCTGAAGTCTCAGTTTCTTCATTCTTGTGCTAAAGTGATCCCATGCATTTGGGTTCCTGCTTTGTAACCCTCCTGGTTTTGTGATATCCAGATTGAGAAAGGGAAGCCAGAACTGAATATACTGTGGAACACACACCCATAGCAAGCATTTATGTGGCAGCACTGTGATGTTTACTGTTTTGTTCTCCACTGCTTTTCTACTGGTTCTTAACATTCTATTTGCTTTTACGATTATTACTGAGCATCCAGACACTGTTTTCGTATCAATGTTTATCACATCTCAAAGATACTTTTTCTGGGTGGTATTAGCCATTTTGGAGCCCATCATTTTCTATACATTACTATTGCTTTTCCTGATATTGTACTGAATTTCATCTTCCAGTTTTTTCCCCAGTTCTTCAGCATTGTGAACACTGTCTACAGGACTTTGCAGAAAATTGTGACTTGAAAAACTTATTGTCATCAGACTTTGGTATGGTGATATTTCACCCTTCTGTCCCACGAATATATTGAGCACTGCAGGCCTTAACAAAGAATTTTGTGGTACTTTCTGGTAACTTCCAAGAAAATAAACTTTAAATTCCAAAATACTATACAATAAATCCATATATTCATGTATTCTATGCTTTCTTTAGAGTTTCTATCAGTTAGCTCTGTATGGACATAAGACTTATTAACTAATAGCTCTTTGGTTCATCTCATAAATCCTGTAAAAAATGCGGGTCCCATATGCCATCTCATTCTTTATTCCATCAGAACTCCTGGCTCTGATCTTACTGACTTTGCTACTGTTCATTTTGTTGTTCTAAACCCTTTTCTACTGACACTTTGAGACAATTTAAGACCGTCTTTCACACATATTCCATAAAGAAGAGTTCTAATGTAGAAACCTCCACAAGTCTGTTCTTACTGATGCAAATCATTAATTTTGCTTTTCTCCTATGGTTTGATTGTCTGAGTGCTTCTTTCATACTTTGCTCACCTATTGGCTGTACAGATTTTCTGAACGAGTTCTTGTTTCTGATATTTTTCTTATGAAGTGGGCTAAATCATTCTTTATTTATAGCAGATAAAATTCTGAATCACTTTGTGGGTTTTAGTAACAGTAAGTAAAACTTAATCTCATGCATCTGTCTATTTCAGCATTTAATATATTTATTAAATATATACTTTCTAAAATGTAATTAATTGACATTTCTTTCCTGGCTTGTCTGTAATGAGATTATAAACCATATTCTTACGTACTGCTTGGCAGCTACGGCTACTACATAGTATTGCCAGAACAGCTCAAATGATTCTGTTTTTCCAGAAGACAGCAAGGTCTGAATATATTCATGAAAAGTATGTAAAAAAATATGTCTGTCTTCATGGTACAACTGGTGGGTAATATCACAGGCAGCAGAGGCTGGAAATCCATGGAGGAAGGAAACAGGGACTAAACATACTTAGAGAAGGAAAATTATATTTAGGAATTGACAGACCTTACTTAGCCTTGGTAAGCAAACTGCCTAGGAGGACAGCCTTTGAACTAAAAGCAAAACAGAATTGAGATGCCTCTGCTATTTCTTTTAAGAATATCTGGTTCATAGGAGTTAAGAAAGATCTGTTGTGACACCAATAAAAAGCCTGAGTCAAGTAATATTACTGCTAGATGGTTGTTTCAAATCCTTGTAATGACCTGTGAATAGAAAGTGTAATCTTACAGATAAACAACATAGTATAAATGGAGGATTCAAACAAAATATATCTGTTGTATTCTGTTCCATATCAGTTCACTCATTAAAAATACTAACTTGACTTTCTATATTACTCTTTTTTACTGATGTATTCTTACATAAAAGCTTTTTGGTGGGGCCTTTTGAGTTAATTCTTCAAATCTAGCATTTCCATGCTTACAAAAAGCTCCAAATTGTGCTTGTCACTAAAATAAATAATACATTGGCTAGGCAGAGTTCATTTCTTTCACAAAGTACAGTGTACTTGAAACAATGCTTATATGAATGAGCTGCTTCATGACTGTAAGAGAAGTGCCATGTTTCCCCCTCTAAAATAAATTATCAGTACACTGTGAAAATAAGAAAATTGCCTTTTTATGAGAAACTGTTCCCTGATATGCTAGATTATTGGCTTTGATGATCAAAGTATTTCACAATGTCTGGTTGCCTACATATTCCTGTCAGTGAGGTAAAATAAATGCCTTAATTTTGACTCTGTAATTTTTATGGTAAATATCCTGGGTTTGTTGCATTAGTTAAAACAGTAGGAAAGCATAATGGTAAGGCTTCCTTTTCACTATATATTATCTTATAAACATAGCAGTATTAATGCTGACACCTAATGCTATCATTAATATCAGAACCTCACTGAAGTCTCATTATGTCTTTACCTGCACTTATACAGTGATATTGCAATAGTGAAAGAAGTCAATAATTTAGCTTTCTTTGTGGATTTCACAGTACCAATCAGTCTTTGAGCTATCTAAACCATAATTGTTAAAACTGCAGGAATAAAAGTTCAGATGAAAACAACTACAGCATTGCCAACATCTGTAGAAAGAGAAACTAACTTAAATTCATATTAGATTAACGAAAAATGGAAGAGAACCAAGACTAAAAGTTGTCATAGATGAAAGAACTTTTTGAGATTTGGCTATTTTTCCTACACATAGCACACATAGCAACAAATGTGAATAACCCGCAAGTGTGAAAACCTAACTGAAATAATGTTTTCACTTTCAGCCAGGCATTTCCACTTCATAATTCAAATATGGAACACAGTAGCAGTAACACTTCATTTTGTTTCTTACTCAGAAAGAAGCTCTTTCACATCTGTGACTGAATTCAGTGACTTCAGGCAAATGCATGAGCAACTTCACATTAAAAAGAAGTGGTTTTCTTTAAAAAATGAAGAGTTCCTCAGCTTCATTTGGTCATCCGTGCTTGGCATTTGCCTTAGCACAGACTTCTGAAAATTGAATTATCTTTTTTTTTTTTTTTTTTTTTTACTATTTCTGAGGAAAACCTTAAGTCAGTCCCAATTATTTGGTGCACATTCATTTCTGATATAAGTAATTTCTGACAGTCCAGCAGATTATGCAGTAAATCAATCCAATCTATGCCACTATCCATAAATAAGCTGGATATTTAAATGAAACTAAGGATGCAGTACTCCCGGTGTCTGTGAGACACACATGTATTTGAGAAAAGCATTGAGATTTCAATTTTAAAACATCACCTATACAGAACTAATAGCAACAATAACAAAAATCACATTATGAAGGCTACTTATTTGCACTTAATTGCCCTACCAGTTCATAACAGACTAATGCTAATGACATATGTAATGGGAAGTCCCATCATTGTTTGCTATTTCAGATGCACACAATAATGTGATGTAATGCACACTGGGACAGTACAAATACTTTTAAAACTTCCAAAATACTACACAGCTTACATATGTTTCTGGACACAACAGCCAACGCTCAGGAAAAAAACGTGACTGCAGATGTCAGAGCAATTTTGGGGGATGAAAAGTAAAAACTGCTGTGGCATATTTTGTGTTTCACAGAATACAGGCTGTCCTGTAGTTGAATAGCTTTTCACAGATCTCACATAGTAAAGTGCACCAAATTCAATTTATCTTCTGAAAAACAGTGAAAGACTGGAGTATTATGTGGATTCAGTCCTTAAAAATTAAGAATTTGGGAATTTAACAGTGATGTGTACATATCATGCCTATCCAGATGCATCATGTATGCCCTCTGCCTTCAGGAAAAACAATATGGATATTCTAGTCTTCATGCAGCATTCATTGAGCCTTGAAATAGAACTGTGTGTGATGCCACTTTAAAGAAATCATATTCTAAGGATAACATAAAAGTACTTAAAAATATCCAAGTTTGCATTCATGCGCTCTGTCACAATTCATGCCTGATGCCACATGAGGTTCAACTGCCAGCATCAGGATACTCAGTAAACACGTGTGCTCTACAGTTCTGTGCGCTTGCTTCTGGGTCACGTGAGAAGACTTTGGTCTTACTTGGGTTTCCTGGATGGCTTTCGGTCTAGTTTCTACTCTGAGCATGGTAGGATGGCAGTTGTTCAATTCATTGGTCCTCTCCTCAGTGGTGAGCATGTGGATTCACAAAGATCTTTGAGGCAGCCTCTCATGTCATAGTTTATAAGGGGTTCCTAGTACTCCTTCAAAATGGGAAGGTCGTAGACTATTGCTTAGAAATTTTGGGGAACGTTTTTGCAGATGTTGACTCTTATGACTAAAGAACTCTTTCATGATTTTTGGGAGAAGCTACTACACAATGTCAATCTTTTTGGTGGGTTTGCCCATTGTTATCATTTTTTCATTGGATTGCCACCTTTCTTTTTTCCATATATTCCTATACAAACCTTAATCCCAGTATGCATTTATTGTTAGAATCATGTGTTTTGATGTCATCTTTTTTGATTCCTCCCATGCTCCAAAGAAACTCAATGTATATGATAAATTAGATGTTAGCCTTTCTTCCTTCTTTCTCTTGTTGGTGTCATCTCACAGTTTTTCCTTCTTGTGCTTGACATCCATGTGTGTTCTAAATTTGAATTATGAAATGATAAAATACAGATAAAATATTTGTTTCTCTTTATATGCAAATTTGATGGGATGAATAGTTGACAATATGATATAGATTTTAATTTCAGATTAGGAATACTAGCATTCTAACACAAATTTGATACTGTACCTGCTTGTTAGACTGATGATTTTCATGGATAATTCTTTTCTGTTATCTTTTCTGACTTCAGGGCTGCAGCCAGAACTATGCTATTTCTGTTTTTTTTCTTCAGTTGTAGTTAGTTTTTAGATTCTCCAAAACACTATGAGTACATATGTACAATCTCCACTTGTGACCATGTAGAAAAATGTAATGAATTAGAAGCCAGAAGGAGAATTTGAAGATTTGCATGCAAACCAGTATATTTCTCTGCTTGCTTTTGGCACAGATTGTTTCATTTGGGCGTAGTAGAACCATCAGTGATATAATTTTATTCCTGAAGATATTCTTCAGGGCCAAAAGACCCACCCGAAATGACTTCTATTAATTTTCTTTTACAGTCCAGGACATAAGGGAAATAAGTGATGTCAGTTTGAATGAGGAATTAAAAATATGTTCATGTTTAATGGATCGTTATTACATGCACATAAACAAGGACAGCAATATTCCTCCTTGTTCTCAGATTTAATCAAGAGTAAAAAGTGTATTTTTTAAACTTTGTTGCAACTAGTAAGATGTGACAAGGTTTCTAGAAAAAAAACTTAACTGAATTGCTCAGTTAAATTGCTCATGAGTTACTTTAAGTTTTTCCTTTGAGAACCTAAAACTTTCTCCTCTTTGCTTTTGATTTTTGAATGCTATTTCATAAGCGGAGACTAGCTTTCCTTTTCAAAGACCTCTTCATTCACAATTCATCTTTACAGTCTATTTCTGCCATAGGCGCTTGCCCTTTTTTAGTCATGGTGTAGTCTGGGTAATAAATTGATATAGTTTAGCATCAAGAGTATTTTATGTGGAAATGCTGCTGAATAGTCATCTGAATAGTTGTACGATACAATTCTGCAATCTGATTTTAGCTAAAAGTTAGATTAAGTAAAGCTGTATGTCGGTTAATGCCTAGGTCATAGTGACACTGCTTAATTTAGGATGACCATTAATCAGTAGCTTCATTGTGTAGGCCTGGTTACTTTGTGTAAATGATGCATGCTTTGCTAACAACTGCACCCTTGAAGAGGAACTAAAGACTGATAAAAAGGAAACGTCCTGCCCCAGAAGGCAGGAAAGCTGGATGATTGCCAAAGAAGCATGAACTAGGGGAAAAGTAAAGGCGGTGGGGGGAGATGGTGGCCACCGACTCAATTCAAGACTTATAAGACTTGCCCCATCAAGCCTATAAGGAGCATGCGTGCCAATTTACATAGCAAGCAAGACTAATTTAAATATAACTAGCCAATAACAGAAGAGAAGGCAATTACTAACCAATGACCGTAAACTTAGGCAAATTTTTCCTAATCATGTAACAAATACATTCTGATTCTTTGGTGTGGTGTGTTAGCTTTGTGAACTATCACCTAGCACCCATCTCTGCGCAGACTTGAAATCAATTAAGTATCTTGGCTCTGTGTGCGAGACTGGCTTATTGCACACCAGGTACCAAACCCTGCTTTTGGGACAACAATGGCACACCTGAATTTCCTACTTCACATGTGCCTTCGTACTCTTTGGTGATCTTACTTTTGGTCATCTTCCACATGCATTAAAGCTTAGCAGCAGTGTAAAGCACACGCTCCTGCTAACAAGCGTAGTTTATCCCTCTTCTAAGCAGCAATGATATTGTGTCTTTAACAAGGCACACATGTTATTTGTGGTGATTTTCAGCTGCGATTTTTGTGTTATTTTAAGCATATGAAGACACACCGACCCGTATAATATTCCGACAGCTTTCATTGCTGCCATCTCTACAGCTATCCCCTATATATTGGGTCTCCACGGCTCAGCACATCCTTCTCAAGGGTGGACCACGAACACCCTCGGCCAGGACCTTTCCTCCTGGGTGGGTTATGAGCTGGGGCACCAGCTCTCCCTGCCCTGTGCCATTAACGGCCACGGGACCGCGCATGCCCCTGGCCGGAGGGAAGCACAAAACCACTGAAAGGCAACGACGACGGGCCGCGCGCCCAGGCTCTACCTATGGCCCTGCCATGTGGCCAAGGCCCACCGGGGCCGCACAGCGGGGCCCGCCGGCGGTAGGCCTTCGGCCGGCGGGAGGCCGCGGCGGCCCTGGGGGAAGAGGGTCGGGGGCCTCGGCCCTCCCGCCGGGTGGCCCGGCATTGCGCATCCCCCCTGCCCCCAGCCCCCGCGGCCACATCCCCACAGGAGGAGGAGGAGGAGGAGGAGGAGGAAGGCAGCGGGGGGCTGTAGGTGCCGCCGCCTCGCCCCCACCAGGCGCAGCC
>JANZLQ010000100.1:25097116-25113916 GCA_026212715.1 Elanus axillaris
CTACCAATGCAGAACACAGCACTATGAGGGCTGCTATGGGGAGAATTAATTCCATCTCAGCCAGACCCAATACACTTGCTCAAACCTTTCTCTTCTTCAGCTAAAATTGTGTTTCAAAATACATCTACTACACAGTCTGCCCAAGCTATTAGAGATCTGGCTTGGGTAAGGAAAGCAGAGTTACTAGTCTGCTTCCTTTCCTCCTGTATAAAACTGAGTATAGTAAAATAGGTGATCATAAGTTTGTCATCCTGTCCTGTGTGTCCCCGTCCCGTCCCATCGCACCCCCCATCTTATTTTGTGTCGAAGATGTTTTCCTCTCGGGCTGAATGGATTATTTTGTGGAAGGTGGTGTTGCCTATAACATCCCTGTCTCATTTTGTTTTCAAAACTGTAAGGTACCTCTGTAATGATGTAGAACATGACTAAAAAGAAAGGAAGGGTTTGAGGATGAAAGTAGTTGAATGTTTATCTAGACCATATTTGATATTTGTGGATCAGCCTCAAAGTTAGGTGTACTGCTGAGCACTTAAGAGCTGAGGGACAGGAGCAGTAATGCTTTGAGTATGGAAAGGGCTCAGTATTACCAATTACCTTAAAAAACTGATACTTAGTCTCTCATATTAAAGTCTGTAGGTACACTTGAGTTTCACTTTTTCATGCCTTTTCCCCCCCAATTCTAGAATGACGGTGATATGACACATTTAACTTAGAAAGCAGTATTTGAAGAACCCAGACGCTTTTGTGAGGAGCAACATATAAAGGTTAACAAGAAACAGTTTGTTAAGAGCAAAGTTTAAATACCATGCAGGACCTGAGTGAATAAGGCAAGGACTCTACATGAATGCAAAGAAAGCTAAATATTGAATGGCTGCTTTTTCACAAGAGTATTTTCCATTGTGAGTATTGCTTGAAACAGGAACCTTCTAAAGTGATGCTTCACGTAACTAAATAATATTAGAGTACCCATACAGGAGTAAATTAGGCTGCAGAGACTTAATAACTTCTGTTAATTTTGAGGCCTTAACTTGGCAGTCTTAATGTTCTAAACATTACACTAATACTTGCCAACTGAGCAATATACTAAACATAGCGTTTATGTACTGTGAACAGTCTGTCATAGGCAGGCTTGTGTAAAGTCTGTATACATTGTTTCTTACTTGCAAGTGTCTCATTTGCTTCACATGTGGGGTTTTATCTGTTGCTGAGGGAAGAAACTGAGACCCAGCAAGGTAGGTAGCCAAGTGCTGAACATCTCTATCATATTAGTAAGCAGTTCTTTCTAGAAGACAGGTGCATTACTTGTAGACATAATTGATCAAAACCGCAAGGAAGTAGTTGCAGAATACAGCTACAACATAGATCTAAGTGACTTGCTGAGACTTTGCAGGTCTTGGCTCAATCTTGCCTTAAATGCCTTGCACATAATCTTAAGAGAACAGTGCCTAATCTGGAACAAAAAGAACAAAGCAGGGGCGTATAGAGTGTCAGTTTTGGAAAACAGTTTTAAGATGGATGAGTTTTCAGGTCAAATGGAATCAAACACCTCTAGAGCTAATTAACAGCTGTTCCTAGAAGTTTTTCATTGGTTCAGTTTATACATCCATCAGTTTAATTTTCATCACTTTAACCTTTGTGGAAATTACTTTGTTCACAATAATACAATAAGTAAACCACTGATAGAACAGGCTTGAAAAAGAAAGGGTTTTTTTGCCTGTGTGTGTCTGTAAACTAATTATGCAAGAGTTGGGTGGGTGGTTGGTTTAGCAATGTGCCTGGGTCACCAACGGTAGGCAATCTGAAGAGGAAAGATTTGAGAGCTATTAAACCAAATATATATGCTAAAGCTGTAAAAAGTGATAGTTTTTATAACAGCAGAACTTGTGAAGGAGCACATATAATTATATACATTAAAACACCAGTGATAGCAAGTTGATGCTTTCTTGCTAGAAGGATGCTAAGAAACATGATCCAGAATGCCTCCATACGCTATTGACTTTACAATATTTGTAATTTTATTTGAAAATACAAAGAAAAATATTAATGAAACAGAGTAAAGCCAAGGAAAAGGACAATACATGTCCATTAATTTAAAACACTTAAGACAGCTTTATTGCCACTAAACACATGAAGTACAGTCCTATTTTCAGCTTGTACACAGCAGTACATTAGGCTGAGTTGCTCTAACTTCTGGGACTGTGCAAAGAAATTGGTGAGAGCTGTGATATGTGGTAAACATAACAAATGGAAATAGTAGATTGCTGTGGGTATTCTCATTTTTAAAGTGAAAGTGTCCTACAGGAAATCTGTCTTTAAATAGCAGTCAAAGGGCCAGGCTATGGTACGCAGTTGTTCTTCACGTGACTTTGAATTCCCGTGTTGTCACAGATGGAAGCCACAGACAAGGGTATATCTGCTTTGGCTTCTTGTGTTAAATATGAGTGCTCTTCTGATAGAAGTGACATGGGGTTGAACTTTATGAACTGTATCTCTTGCTACTCAGTAGGTGCTCTTAAAGAGTATTTTCCATCATTTTGCATTTTTTTCTTTTAATACCTGATCCACATGTTCTGGGATGTTGAAAGAGATGATTAAAAGTCTTCATTTAAGCAGTTTAGTTTGATTAAGAAACTCTTACAATGTGTTTCAGTTTTGTTGAGTCTTTTGTGTTGTTTTGGCTGTCAATTAGAACGAGGGAGGTATGCTGATGATTCTCTACTATTTCAGCAACACTGTCAAAGCGCTGGATAGAGAAAAGAAACATTAATTAGTGCTGGGTTCCTTTAATGCTCTAATATTGACAGTAACCACTGCATTATCTTTTTTCTCTTCTCCCACCAAGAGAGTGGAGCTATGACTCTTACCAAGTAAGATGCTCTGCCTTTTAGTAAGAGCACTGATCCTGCCCTTTGTCCTGATTCTAGTCATAAACAGATTAAATTTTGGACAATAGAAGATACTATGGCCACTAGCTGTCTCATCTCATGGTCTTTTCCATTTGTGATTGCCACCAGCAACAAACTGAACCACAGAGGTCATTACATGGTATATTAAACTGATGCTGCTTTCAGTTTACCTTAATATATATACATCAGTCTGCAGACTGGGCAGTTTGGAAACTGCTTCGTTTGTGGTTCAACCACCTCAGAGGGAAGGTGATCTCCAGGAGTAATATGTTCCAGACAGCCATCAGTGAGAACTGTTTTAGTTATGCAATTTTAATGTTTGTCACTATAAATTAATATCCAGAATCTGCTAGGTCTGTTATTTTTCCTTTTGGTCCTTGATTAAATACAGATTTTGGACTATGTCTTTTTCTCCTGAGGTCTTTTTTGACCCTTTCTTGTAGGCCAGATGAGCTCCAGGCTATTATTTATTCTGTAATCTCAAAACCGTTTCCTAGGACCCTAATTATCTGCCTAAGGCAAGCCTACTTTCACATCCCTGAAAAGCCTACTCTGTGCAGTGATAGCAGTTTTTATTGGTATTTGGGTTCCAAGTTTCTGTTTTGCCATTAGAGTAATTATCTGTGCAGTATAATAGCCAGCCAGTGATTTTTGCACTCTAGAAGTAGAGTTTAACATTTTCTTTATGTGAAAATAGGATTAAAATTACTGTCATTCTCATTTTTGGTAGAGGTTGTTTGGTTTGTTTTTTTTATTATTTTGGTTTGGGATTGGTTTTTTTTGTTTGTTTGTTTGTTTTTGGAGCATGGCTCTCTTCCTTGACAATTTTCCAAGAAACTCAACTGGAGTCTTAGGTAGAAGGTGAATAGAGGACTATAAATAGCTGGAGAGTTTATCTAGCAGCTGCAGCTCTGATCAGATAATTTTTCAAACAGTTCTATGAGTATGTTTTAAACTTGATCTGTGGTTTTAATTGCAGTATGCAGGAGCTGATGGTACACTGGTTTCTCTAGCTTGACAGATCAGTCATGATATACAGCGTACTTTTATCTTGATACATGAAGAATCCTTTTGGTCATAGTGCAATACATCTTAATCCTTGCTTATTAAAGGTATATAACTGAAAACTGTTAGGAAAAAAACCCCCACATCATCTCACCTCTTCACCACTTTTTTCTCTGCCCAG
This sequence comes from Elanus axillaris, assembly GCA_026212715.1. Classification (NCBI taxonomy): domain Eukaryota; kingdom Metazoa; phylum Chordata; class Aves; order Accipitriformes; family Accipitridae; genus Elanus; species Elanus axillaris. The sequence goes on from JANZLQ010000100.1 coordinate 25,101,209, forward strand.
TGCATACTGCCTTGTTGATTCAATAAATCGTATAGGAATGTTGTATACTCTTCTGTTGTAAAACACAACCAGTGTGTATGGTTGCCGTGAATCCTGTCCAGAACTCTTTCGTATTAGAAAAGATCCATCCTAAAGAGAGAAAAGTAGTAAGTGTATTCAGCTTATTTTTTTTCCAACAACTTAGTTTGGTTTTAGCTTAATGTTTTAATCTGTATTAGCATTAAATCCTTTTCTCCCATTAGAAAAACTGTACAGCAGGAGAAGTAACATGTATTCCTGCTGTCTAACAGTAGCTTACAAAGGTGTCATTTAAGAGTCACCTTTGCTGCTGTCTTTTCTCTCTCAACCAGAGAAAGAAAGAATAAACAAACACCCAGTGGCAGCAGTCTGTTGGGGTCTACAGATTATTAGGAAGTGAAGTTAGTATCAGTGGCAGTAGGTAGGCAAGAAAGCAGCGAGAGGTGGGGATACTGTTTCTCCAGAGCTGCAAAAAGCACTCTGATAAAGACGAGCACCTACAGCTACTGACAGCTTAGCCCAGTGCTTACTAGCTAGCAGTAGCCTACACTGGTGATAACCCCAGTGCTCTGGCTTTTTATCCTGCTTTGTGGAGTTAGGCAAGAGTAGAAATTTATTTGATGCTGAGGATGCAAATCTACATGTTACTGTTCCCTTCTGTGACACTAGCTTTTGTACACAGAATAGTTGAGAGGACTCAAATTCTCTAAACACCTAAATGCATATCAAAATGCTTAGCAGCATCAGCAGCTGTTTTTACATGCACCATTGGACAGTGGTGGAGATAATTGAAAAGTCATGGGGCTTTGCCTTCCATTTTAATGGATGTATGTGAGCTATCAGATCTTCCTCTCTAGTCTGTAATAGCTTTCTCTGCACCAGGCTTTGAGTTATACTAATGTAACTTTGTCTTCGGATGGAAACCATAGTTAAATAGTATCACCACAATAATTTCATGTTTGACAGTATTTGCATGGCACAGTATTCTGACCTTTTCAGAATACAACTGATGTTCTTAGAATAATTCTGCTTGTCTTTTGATTTTTTTATTTGGAGTTTTTTCATAAATTAGACATTCTTTACAAGTGACCTACCTTGTTTGATCGGTACAATGCATCTTCTGCCGTTTTCCTGTCACAGGTAGCAGCATACCATGCTTTATTATAAACACCAGCATCCTAGAAAGAAAGAAACAGTGTTTCACCTGTAAAATAATAATGATGATAATAAAGAATATGGCCTGTAGGGGAGTTACTACTAAATAATGACATTGTGAAGAACTCAAATGCAGAACAACTTAGAAAATTCTTTCCCAGGAGCTTACTGATTTTGTTGGATAGAGCTAGGACAAAGAAAAACTAGTGTGTCAAAACAGTGGTAACAGATGTATCAGCTTTCTATCACATATGACCGAAGAAATAAAGATAGCCCGAGGAAAGTAGTCAGGTTCAACTGGAGGATAGTTTGGTATTTTTAAAGCAGGAGGCTATTCTAGTAGAGTTTAAAGAGATTATCCAAGAAATGTTGAGGAATAAATTGACCATTAACAATTTAAATGCTGCTCAGCTGTGGGCTAGCCAATTAAATGTCCAGATTTGGTAGACTCCTAAGCTTTGGAAATGAAGTTTCCCCATATACTTAACGCTATTTGTGAACATGATCACAATTGCCTCCATCTGGATAGCACAGAGTTTAGGTAAGTGCGTCTTTCACTTTTTTTGTTGTTACTACATAAGGACAAATGGATGTAGTCCTACAAAACAGAGGAATAATTAATGTATTTCCTCTACTAATACAGCAATTCAGCCCCCAGTGCTTTCACCTGAGACATGAGATACAGATTCAGTTCTGGTTCTCTGTTGGATTTAGTCTGAATATATGCTTTACATTTGAAATGGTGCTCTTATCCCAAAGGCATAAACCCATGTTTACTCTGGAGAAGTATTACATATGTGATGGAATGCAAGAGCAGCTTATAACATATCTCTTGGGTGTCTCATTTCTGTATGTTATCCCCTGTGAACACCTCACCGAGATCATCCTTCCTCTCTCCATTCTGTTAAATGCTTGGCAGTGTTCTGTACAGTAAATGAATTTGACCTGTTCTGCCAGTGGAAAACATGGGAAAAAGGACTTCATGGATGGGGGCATAGGTGCAGACCTGAAGATACAAGGTAGAAAGATTGGCACCCTGAAGATGGGTGAATTCTGTTTTAGAAGATGAAAGCTCTCATAGCAAAGGAGGTGCAAAGATAAAAAGATGTGAGGAGGTGATGGCAGTTGGGAGTGAGTGGTCCGAGATGACAATCTGAGTAAGAGAATAAGTAGTAGAAAACTGTAGTAAGATGATGCAGGATTGCGTGCACATTTGGGAACAGGAGTGGAGTTTAGGGGAAAGGTATAGGGGATTTTAGAGTAGTATGAAAAGAAATTATACTCAAGAGAAGGCCAGGATGAGGGATTAGAAGCAACATGAGACCTATGTATTATCAGACTTCAATAGCTAGAAGATTAACTAGCAGGTTATAAAAAAGTGAGCTCTTACTGAGGAGGTTGATGCAAAAGCTAACTCAAGTGAGTGGGGAGGCTATAGAAATGAGAGTATTTCCTAAGGAATACTTTTGGGTATTAACATTCCTAGGCATTTGAACAATTTTGCTCCAAGTTTATAGTAACAAGCTTAATGATAAAGTTCATTTTCACACAAGCTTTGTCACCTCTGTACAAAACAGATTAAAGATGTATTTGCACATTATGGCTGAGCTGGTCTAGCTGGCTTATTGCGGCCAAAAAGGGAACGTCTTGGCTTCTCTCTTCTGTGCTTGTTCTGTTGCTCCTCTGATCCCATGGTGAGATATTTCACTTCACTAATCTCGCAGAAAAAAATTTTGTTACCTTTTTTTGTTTTTGACTGCCAGGTTGGTTTCCAGTCAGTTTAATGAGTTGGCTCAGCCCACTGCAGGATCAGAGAAACACCAGAGAAGCCTGTGGCTGGGAGGGGAGTTGACAGTGAGGAGAGAGCACAGCCTCAATTTTGGGGGCACTGCACTAAATTCTGAGATTGGCTCAAGCCGTAACATATAACTTTACCTCCGTAGTTCTTCCATGTATTTCTCCAGTCACTCTATTCATTGGAAAAAGATAGGATGAGAGGAATTGCAAGTATGCAAGGTACTCCGCCACTTAGAGAATGAGTCCAGTAAACCAATCTTTGTTCAACAGAACAAGGAATTAACTGTACCCAGACCTTTCTTCTAGCACTATCTGTGGCCTATAATCTGGAAGCAGAGAGCTGCTGCCAAAGTTTGGATGGGAACCAAAGAAATAATGAACCTTGTAGGCATGAATCATGTCTGCAAACACCTGTATTGTGCTGGATGGTACAGCAAATTATACCACTGTACATAAATGGTGGGAAAGTAACACTAACAGTTAATTTTTTTTAAATGATGTTTTATTAAGCTCTGGTTTTGGCCGTGGCTATTACATAAAAGCTGCAAATGTAATTGCTACAAGCTGTTTATTTAGTGTCTGCTGGATTGTTTATTTGAAAGCAATTTTTATAATAAATATCCAGTATGACATACTGTTAAAATTTTTCCAGAACTTCTAAGTCCTTTGTGTTCTTCACTGTTGTATTATCTTTGTCATGTCAGGCTTTAGAACATTTAATGTTATTGGCTCTGCATAACAGAGCCTTTGTTTTGCACTCAGTGAAACTATTTTTACCTTGTTTGTGACTACTGGGCTATTTAGAATGGCTTCCTGCATTTTACAGTCTCCCTTAATCCAAAATGAAAATAAGGGGAATAGCACTGAAATGAAAATAACTTTGCATTTGCATACATTATTCAAAACTTAATGTTGCAATGAAACACAGAAAAAAGAATTGGTCATAAACCTGACAGCATTAACTGTAATGAGAAGAGGTCTGTTTAAAAAGAACAGAAAGGAGCAGGACTTGAGAGAGACTAAAACACGTAGCATCACACTATCGTCTGAGAGAGGCAGCAGTGACTTCTCCATTCTTAAAACTTTGCTGACACCCCAAACAGCAATAAATAGGGCAATGATCATAAAAGTCATTCTGTCCTCTGCATCCTGCTGTGTTGGGCCAGTCAGCAGAGCATCCTTGTTTCCTCCTACAAATTTCTGGGTTTTCTTAGCACATCACATCAGTGCAGGCTAATGCTGCAGATAACTTCATTGTATCTGCTTGGTGTACATTATTATCTTTCAGGACACAGTATGTACAGCTATAAGTTAGAAAAAAGGAGGCAGTTAAAAACTCTTTCTAGCCATCTATATCAAAGACTATACTTAAATACATCACCACATATTTCCTTGTTTGAAATGATGTTGAAGTACTATGAACGGGGGAGTAAGGGAAGACCTGAAACTAAGAAGCTTTTTCGGGTTTTGTTTAAAGTTACCAGTAGAGTGCCAAGTTTTGGTATAACGCTCTTTACATATTTTTCTACAGTTTGTTAAAGGTCTTCTATGCTGTATGCTCTAAGCATTTTTTGGTATGAAAGCTAACATTCATATTACTTGTGCTACAGAAAATCTTCACTGGAAAAGGGGATGTGGATGCACTCCACAAAAGGAACATGATTTTTATTTAGAAAGAGGATAGGGGCAGAAAGACTACTTTAAAATAAAAGGATAGGCAGATTTCTGAAATATGAATTTAACTAATGTTATACCTGGTCTGCAGTACTTGAAATAGATGAAATGCTGCTGTGAGGGGAATTACCCAGAGAACGATTTGCGGCTTCTGGCATTTCTAGAAAAGAGAAAGAACAACATGTATAAGTTTTTAAAATATGTTTGTTATGCTGCAAGAAATTGATTTGTTACAAGGACTTTGGAAGATCTGGAAATGCTTGACATTTGGTATCACTCCGGAAAGCTATCTACTGTAAATGGATGGGCTCTGTCCAAGAGCCTGGGACACTTGCCGGCTCAAAAAAGGAGCCTTGCATATAAAGAAAAAAACAGTTTGGTTAATAACAGTTTGCTTAACAACTTGGTTAACAGCCAGAGCTGGAGTTAAAATGCATGAAACCACCACCACCTAAGTGAATCAATGTCGCAATAGATAAAGAAAATGCAGAAACACAATGCAAAAAGCACTCAGTCTGGTATGAGAAGTAGTCACGTAGGTGAAGGAGTCAGGAAAACACATGTAGCTCAGAGATCATTTTTCACTGATTTAGTCCAACTGAAATATTTGTGTATGTGTGCAAGAGGTCTAGGCAGCTAAATAGAGAAGCAGAACTAGTCTGAAAGATTATGAAGCTTAATTATAATTGTAATAACAAAGTATAGTAAAAAATAGCTATTAGGGCTGAAATACAGATGTTGAAGAGTTAAAAAAATTAGAAGGGAAATGGTTAAGTAGTGTTGCATAGTAATGATATGATAGAAATATGGAAAATAAGTACAGATAATTGTTTACTGGTAAAACAGAATCTTGGTCAAAGACAGCACAGGTGTCTGCTCTAGGTACTTGTGATCAGAGTTGGGTACAGATCAATATCATTATACTAGAGAAGATGATTGTAGAAAGTTGAGTGTTACTTCTTCTGTTATTATGGGAAGTTTTATTTCCTGTTTCTTTTAATTATTGGGGGGAAAAAATGCTATTAGGATTGTTAACACTCACCTTTTCCTGGACATGATACTTTGCAGACTGCTTTATCAAATCTTCACTAATATAATTTTGATTCAGAGTTTGGTTTCAGAAAACAGTATGAATGTTATAGAGGAGGTCATACAGTGACTCAGAATTAAAAAATTCAATTGGACTGGAGACCTCTAGACATATGCATGAAGTAGGTTTGGAACTTCTTTTGTAGTAAAGATGCGACTATCCGGAAGCTGCATTCCAAGTCCAGGGGAGACATTGCAAGAAGCAGTTCCAGCTCTCAATAAGTGAATAATCACCTGAAGAAGGCTAGTCAATGTTAAGAATTTTGGGGTTTATGTCAAATTTTGACTGGCTGCAAAAGCTACAGCTGAAAAGTATGTTGTATGAGTAAAGTAAGAATTTCCAGAAGTCAGGCTGAATTAGACTTTATAAAAGGAAATTAAAATAAATAATAAGAGATTCCTTAGCTGTGTAAAAAGGAAAGAGAAAAAGGCCTGTCTGCAGTAAGAATTTTATTGATTTTAAAGATAATCTAGGTACTAAACCAATAGTAGTTCTGGTACAGAAACAGAAATCTCGATAATCAATTTGAAAGCAAAACTCAAATAGCTTAGTACAGTTAGACTGGTAGGCTCAAATACTTGTTATCCTAGAAATTTAAAAACTGGCACATGAAACTGCAGGACTGGTAACAATTATTTTAAATAAATTTCACGTCATGGTGGTACCATATGATTAAAGAATACCAAATATAACTGCTATACTTAAAGTGGAAAAAGTCACCTCAGCAACTACAGATTCCAGAGAACATAAGGCCCTAGGAGAGAATTTGAAGGAAAGAACGAACATTTTGAGGTAGAGGTACAACTAGCAAGAGAAAATCTGAAATTTACCCCAGCAGATAAAGTGTTATATAGCTCTTTCAGAGTTCTGCAAAGAGAGAATATTGTAGTGTACTTACTCTGGACTTCAGCAGAGCATTTGATACTGTGCCATATGGGAAATGAGTACTTTTTATGAAGGTGAAAATTAGCACTAGGCTTGTACAGTGACAAGGAAGAGATGGCAGGTTATGCTGAAGGGAAATTAGTGATTGGGACCACTTGTATCTGCGATTAAGTTGTTATTGGACCTGGCACAGAATAAGAGTGTGTTAAAGAAAGTTCACTAATCAGAGCATCATTTAGCACCAGATGACCTTGAAGAATAGTTACACTTTAGTAAGAATTTATGCTACAAGTTGAAGCATGTCAGTTGTGCAACAGGAGCAGACAAACTTGAGAGCATCAGCCTATTGCATGACTATGACCAATTATTACACATAGGAGGTGTAATTGCAACATTTGCAGGAAATAGAAGTACTAGTAACAGCATATAAGCTTAACTACACCACATGCAGATGTTTATGTGCATCATCCATTTACAGCATGAGAGATACATTCAGATTGAAATATGGGCAGAAAAGGGCTTGTGGGAAGGTCAGACAAGTGTCTGCTAACAAGAGACTAGAAAAATGTTAGATCTAATTTACATTTTTGTGCAGAGAGTTCATGTTACCTAATTTGTTTTTAGCTGTGAACTGAAACAAAGTCCCTCTTTGAAAGTATTACTTACAGAAGAGTTTTAGTGTTTGCCATTATAAAAATACCTTCTTTTCTCCGCCCCCCAGCTGTAGAGACAGAATAAATTGCTGGATGCAATAATAATCGGTCAGGCTTCTAGGCAACAGAAGCCTGAAACAGCCCAGAAATATCACATATAGGGTTCTTCTGTGGCAAGGAAGACTGATGGAGCCTTTATGATGGGAACTGGCCCTAACTGCCTTTGGTAGAAATTCCCAGTAGTCACAAATAGGAATGAAGCACCCAGTTTCCATCAATTTATGCAATAACCCTAACATACTCCCTTAATTTTACTAGCTGAGCTAAGCCCCTGGATACTTGATCTCCTGTTTGTATCCATTAGGGACAAATGTTAATTCCAAACTAATGAATATGCATGCATCTTGAAATAATCTTAATGCAAAGATTAATTTGAAATTACAAGTTAATCACATTTTATTTCAAAATCTGAATTATACTTACTTGGCAGAACTGAGGACTTTTGGAGCAAAGGCCTGAAATAAATATCAAGAGATTACAGAAAGGTCTGAGAAGATCTAACCAGTTCTGAAAATATTAGAATTGTGTATTTGAAGCATGCAGTGGTAGAACGTGTTCCATCTTACCCTTTGTCCTTTGAGAAATAAGGGCCAGATACAGGTATTTAAAAAAATCATATCCCAGTAGTACTGACAATTAGAAATGTAAACATCTGGTTTAAATCTCCATCACTTAATTACAGATTATATCCTCCCATGCTTTTTGGTCATGGTTATAGTAGTTGGATACATTTTGCCATGTTTTATTTTTTGCTACTGTGAGCCTTCAAGAAACATGACTTTCAAAAGCAACAGAAGGCTACAGAGAAAACAGTGCTCCACTTTGAATTTCTCACAGCTGTGTTCAGACCGAGCAGTAGGAGCTGGTGCATTGAAATACTCAAAATGTGATGAAAAGGGATTTTACTTTTGGGCACCACTTGGAAGGGGTGGAAGCGGAAGCTCTTGGCTGGAACCTCGTCGTCGTTCTGCTGCTGTAGGTTTTTCTGTAGTTTGGGAAAACAAATTGTAGTGTCAAGATTTCTTCAGAAATATACTGTCCCAGATAAGAGAGTCCCAGTCATTGAAGGAGGGCTGCTTTTACTATTAAGACTTTTGTGGTTTTTTCTTACATGGCAGCTTGCCATCTTGCTGCTTTCTTTATAGCTAGTGGCATACCACCAAATTTCTAGGCAAATAGCTGCACTGTGAATGCCTGTAGGAGCTCAGTGGGACACTTGCCTTCTGAGAAGCAAGCTGTGGGACACAGGGGAGGACCTGGGGCAGGCTGCCTACAAGAGCTCAGCTGGAGGGCATGTGGCTGGCTGGCTGCATCTTACCCTTGTGCTGGACAGCAGCTCCTGCTGAGTTTTTGCCTGGAGGAGGTGCTGCCTTGCACAGAGGCAAGACACATTTTCTGCCTGTGCGAGGGACTGGCTCTTGCCAGGAGTCCACTCTGTGGGAGGTGGTTCTGGCTGAATTCAGAATGATGCGCTCGCACTTTGCCTCCCCTTCCCCTTCTCCACTTTGAGGACTATATGGCATGTTGCTGGTCCATTGTCATATGTTACCCTGCCAGTAACCTCAGTAGTTTTACTGTGACTGCTTTTAGAGAACAATGATATTCACTGCAGCTAAGGCTAGCCAGATTCAGTTCAAAACTGCAAATACCAACCCCCCCTCAAAACCTAGAATAAATTGAATGCGGTGGTGTTTCATGTTTTTAATAAAAAGAAAATTAAATTCTGATAAATGTCAACTTTTTCACAGTAGTGGAGATAATTTACCTTCATTTACAGTTAAGGTCTGTCTGGAAGGTAAACATGGTTTCTGCAATAAACCAGAAGGAAACCAAATATTAAATGACATGTCACTTGTACAGCAAGTGTTTATCTTTTTATACTTTTTGTGAACTAGTTTACGTTTAGAATTGACAGCATCCTGGAGGGATTAGGAAGTAGGGACATGGCCACCCTGTGAAGAGCCTCTAGCTGTAAAACCTTGAAACTTGGGATTTTGCAAAGTAGATTTGGAAAGAACCCCAGTTTGTGTATTTAAATAGATAGACAATAGTAAAATCTAGAGATGTATGCTTTTTTTTTTCTAACTCCCATCAGTAAATTTAGGGTGTAACAAATGGTTCATTCTTATCTCAAGTTCAAAAATGAAGGGTCCATCCCAAGTACTTGTGAATCAAAATTTGAATATTTTCATCTTTGTCAAGCTATGCTCACAAATGTCTGAACACACTTCTTTTTACCGCAAGTTAAACTGTTAGTTTAGCTCACAGTAAAAATTCACCCAACCTTCCAGTTTCAATATTTATTTTTTTTCATTTTGAAACAATGATAATAAACTGTCAGTTTTGAAACATTTTCCAAATTAATTTCTTTGAAAGTTTCAACCAGTTCTCTCACTTTCTCCCACAAGAGATTGTGGGATATTTTTGTAACTATGAAACATTTACTGAAAAACCTCTGACAAATTCTGGTAAAATAAAATCCCACATCTTTCTTGAGCCATCGCTTTTACAGTAAGTCTATGTTCCCCATATGCAGCCCTGTATATTTCAGGGAATAATTCTGAATGGCCTGTGTTCTTACGAATTTCTCATTCAGTTCTTGCACTGTGTTTATTGTTACATCCTAAAGTATCGAATCCAAACATCCCTTTAATAAAATATTCTACTTGAGCTTTCTCACTGCTGCTTAGTTCAGATAATGGCACCCAAATATTTCCTTTCTTTATAACTCCCCCCTATTCTTTTTATGCATTTATGTTGTACCCAAACTCATGATAAAATTAAGTTTTACGATAAATTCAAAATCACCTGTAAAATTATCATTTGATTATGCAATTACAAGTCAACTTACTGGTGAATTTACTACATTAGAAGTTTTCTTTCTGCAGTTTGGAGGAAAAAGAAAAAAAAGAGAATGGTTACTTAGCAGATACATGAATTCAGTTAGCTACTAAACATCAGGTTCATTGATTCCCAAGATACTTCTGGCCAAGATGGGATGCATCTCCTTATTGGATAGCTGTAGCAGTTGTGGGGGGGGGGGGGAAGAAAAAGAAAAAAGACTAAAGAAATAATAAGGTTATTATATGCAATGTGGGTATTCCAAAAGGGTACTTGTGGTAAGCAAGGAAGCTACACTCTGTCCAATACTTGGACAACTTGGACAGGGCAGAAGAGTTTTAATGAAAAACACAACTTTCTGCATTTATAGGCATGCACATGCTATTGCTGCAGCACGTGACTAAATTAAGCAAGCCAGCCAGCATCTGCCATCAGTGGCAGGCAGTGAAGGGCAATGCCACTGGCATACAAACAGTATTCCTCCAGGAATAACAAAATAATAGCTTGCCTTTACCTAGTCAAGTTATCTTGTGTGAACAGCAATAAAAATTATTCCTGAATTCTGACTGCCATAGGCAAAGATAGGAGTTAGCTCCTAATACACCTATTAACTCTATCCCCATCAAAGAGGTAGTTTTATTATTTTTTACTCACAAGCCCCTTGGTAACGGAGATGGAGCTGCTCCAGTGGGAAATCTGGATTCTTGTGTGTTATTGAAGCTATGATCTAGAGATGCAAACATATTTAGTATGCAATATTAGCTGTATCTGAACAGTGGATTTTCCTCACTACCATTTCAGCATTAATGTAATAAAAGTAAAAAATATCCATTGGTTTAATTTTTGTCTTAACATTTTTCACTCTGATTATACAAGAAAACAGTTCAGTAACATTTCTTGCCTATTGCTAACTGTTACAGATAAAATTTACACTGACAATCTCCACTACATGCTATATTAAGGTCAACCGTGACATACTGACAATGAATCCCCCATATTTCCATGTTTTCAGTACAGAATACTTACTTTCGCCATTATTGTTTGCTTCATGGTCCTGTAATGGAAAAATACATTAGATTTGGTAAGAAACAATTAAACAAGGAATTGTTATTAAATGGGAAGTGCATAAATAGTCCAGTCTTGGTAATGTGTAGTAATGTTTAAAGAAATATTTGTACAGAATGCATATAATATCCAGAATACTTTTCATCAGCTTTTATGACAGCATTTGAAAAATTTTAGCAAACATCAATGTCATTTCAAACATTCTAATAACCTTGAAATTCCTTGTAGTATTGAGAAAACTGGCCCTGAATTTTACAGCGAGACCTTTTGGTTTATGTTTCATTTCTGAGCTGGAAAGCAGAAATTTTACAGCAGATTTGAATATGATAAAGAACTCATCTTCCACCAAACGGAGATACCATGTAGGCTGTCTTCACCATGCTAGAATTGAAGCAATCCAACTCATTTCCTGGCTTCTTTTGGAGATGCTTTTGTTTGGCTCCCACTTTTTGACTTTTAGGGAATCAGACTCCCATTCAGTAAGTACCTTTCAAAGAGGCACCAGTTATTAATTTGTCCATCTTCATCCACCAGGTTAATAGCTTTTCACTAATGTTGGTCACAGATGCATCCATTCTCTGGTTGGAGAGGTGTAATCCATCATCCAACAGCTGAGGAAGTGAGATGTGGAGAAATTTCTGCCACTGAGCCCAGGCTTTTGAGAGGAATAAGGGTTACAGTCCTGTTAATATGATCACTGCTGGTTAGTATTGAGAATGGATTTAATGGGGGAGCACTTAACAGATGTTTCAGTTACTGTTTTGCTTTGTTGATATCCATAGTCAGGGGTGGAAAGGCATGGCACAGCACTAGACAGACATGATGCTCATTACCATGTTTTTCTTTAAAACTGTAAGGGCTGGCTACTTACACAACAAGCAAAGACCAAAAAACTTTGGACTACACTGGGTAACTCTTTCCTAGGCTGACTTTTGTGCCAAACTGGGTAACTCCTGGGTACCAAGGAGCCGAATACACCCATAGTACAGATGAGTGTCCGTCCTTGGTGCTGTAACTAACTCAGTGTGTGGTCTCAGCAAAACAGTAGTCTCTCTTGATTCTCTGCAAAGCTAGGATGATACCCATCTCAGAGGTAAGCTCTGAGAGGTTTCAGCTGCAATATGGCACTGGAGTCTGTTTTTGAAGCAGGAGTATTCTTGATAGTGCTGATCAGAGGGTGGAATTTCTGTCCAACATTCTCCTGTCAGAAGGATTTTTTTCCTAATCTTATTTTGGTAGGAAAAGGTGAGAAATCAAACCATTTCATAAAAGAGAAATCCTGGACTTGGCACCGCTTGGGAATTGTTCAGCGTCTTGCAGGATACAGATCTAAATTGGATACAGATCTAAATTGGATACAGATCTAAATTGGATACAGATCTAAATTGGAAGAATCTTGTGATGAGGTGGAACGGCAACTAAAATGCTGCTGCTGTTGTATGCAGAGGTGTGCAAACCCTGCCCCCCCCC
>JANZLQ010000100.1:25114016-25145010 GCA_026212715.1 Elanus axillaris
CCCCCCCCCCCCCCCAATACTTGGTGTATCTAGAAATTATGGTTTGAAAGTAAGACTTTAAGATATTCTTATACCATAGATGTTACCATAACATCTAATGCTATCGTATAACCCCATATCCCTAATTTTAAGTGTCGAATTTCTCTATGTAGTTATGGGTAGACTGGTTATTTCTTAAGGACAATTCAGAGCATTGGGCTGGGATGGAGTTTGATGCACACAGCTTTTGGCACAGATGCTGATGCAGTTACCGTCATCCTCTTTTTTGGTAATTTGCTCCTCATACGTACCCCTTCTTGTGGTGGCACAACTGTTAGTAGAGCTATCATGCAGAACAATTTATGGAACTAATCTAGCTGAAAAAAAATCTTTTATGCATTTGCTTTTGCCCATTTGCTGCAGCTAGACAAGTTTCCAAGTAGTTTGCTTCAGAAAACCTTTGTTCCAGCACAGTGGAAGGGACAGACTGGGGACAAGAGTAGAGGAAGAGGAGGAATGACTTAAACACAGCCTTAGGAACCCACAGCTTGTAATTACTCCTTCATAAACTGCATTTTCTAGTGATATTGGTTACTCAGACTACCCAGTCTGACATTTTAGCAGTATTCCTTTTTCAGAAAGTATTAATCATTCATCTGAGAGGAATGAGGCTCAAGGAAGGTGCTTCACATTGGGCAAAATCGTCCATTGCTACTGAAAGTAAGGTTCCTGGAGTTCAACTGGTATTTTTTAGTATAAGAAATTATTTTTGTGGACTGAGACATATATCCCTTAAAACATTTGAAGTTTTTCTTGGATCAGTACAGATGTCCAATGTACCTCTTTTGTCCAAAAGATTAATAGGAACAATTACAATATTAGATCAAATTGCCATTCAGAGTCATCTTCTGTTATTTAATCCAGATAATAAAAAGCATCCATCTATTTATATATATAAAACACAGAAGAGCCTAAGTTTAACACATTCTTTTATAGTGGCACGTTAATTACTTACTGCTTTTGGATGAAGACGATTTCTGGGAAGAGGCAAAATATTTCTGGAAAATATACACAATAAGTTAAGATGAGTAGGATTTACTTATTTAATTGCTTGGCTCAGATATGCATTTCAATATCTATAGAGGAGAAGGTCTGCAGTAAATGGATTTAATTGCAGCTATGCACTGCTGCAGCGGTTGTGGTGATGCTGTGCCCTTAGTGTGGAACTACTCTAGAAGAGCTTCTGTCCTGGACCTCAGGTCCCCTGCAGCTATGCCCAAGACCTCACCGAACACCATAACACACAGTGTTGTGGATGCCACCTGCTCTTCCTGGGACATGGCCTATTTTGTAAAGTGATGTCCTAGGTATGAGACAGTGGTTACAAAGCAGCTTCCTACACTTCTGGGGTCACAGGAGTGAAATAGGCTGCATACTGAAGTTTCCTTTGCCTCTTAACCTCCAGAGACTTAGAATATAAATCCTGGATTTACTGTGTCCAGTTTCTCTACAAGCAATCCTGTGCCCCATACCCTGCAAAAACATTTCATTTGCAAGGTGCAGAGATGGGTAATAGGACTTTAAACTGGCTTGCAGAGATGTTACACCCCTGCACTAGATCCCTAAAGGGATATTCAAGATAATAGTACCCATTTAACAAACTGGCTTGAATACTTAAGTTTGCAAGGAAATAATAACTTTAAATTCTTACCTTATCCAACATCCTTAGCTATGTGTGTCCTGACAACTGCTTATTGTCTGAAGGCTACACAATACAGATGAAAAAATTTTCTCTCTGCTAATATTTCCTATTGATAGAAGCTGCTGTTGACTCACCTGGAAGCATCCAGCTTAGGTGACTCTCTGGTCATGCTGTGCACATGCGAGTGCTCGACATTCTGAGCAGATGTAGATGGAAGTGGCTTAGTGAACCTAGTAATAAAACATGGATTAAGAAAGGAAAATTATACGTAACAGTAGTGAATAGAAAGGCAAACTTTCTCATCCTCTATCCCCTCAAAATTCTAAAAAGTACCCTTAAGAGGTATTTCTTTTTAGTATGTGTTATGTTTGGGTTATTGAAATTAACATAGAAATGGATTACAAGCTTTGTGTAGATAATCTGAAGAGAGATAATTACTATATTTATATCTTCTAGAGAGAGAATTATTAAACATACCTATCTAGATGATACCAGTATCTAGATGAGAAAATACATTTTCTGACAAGTTTTAAATAATGCACAAAACATTCATAGGAATGGGTTACCTGGTTACTGGTGGTGGTGATGGTTTTTCCTGCAAGATGAAATGCACTGAATTATTTGGTCACTTTTTGATTTCACAAAATACATTTGTATGAGCCTATTTATGTTATCACAGCAATATCTTATCTTTGCATTATTTCTAGTTTTTTATAGTAGTTATTTCTAGAGAACTCTGCCTAGTAGTCTGCACTAGGATAGGAGAGGCAAGAAGTCACCACCAGTAAATCTGTGAAGCCCTGAGCACACTGGTTCAGCCATATGTCATGTCAGTACCAGCAGTGGAAAGAAAATTACTGTGTCAGAACTGTCATTGCTCCTTTTTTGCAGTTCTGCTTCTGGAAAGCATTCCCTTAGGTGGCTGCTTCCCAGACTGGATCACTATCACACAGGACTGGGAAACTTCAGCCCCTTCGCATTTACTCTATTCTGCCGACCTTTCGAATTGGTTTGGCAGCTTTTCTGTGAAGGAGACATCAGAAAGTTTTAAGTGCAGACAGAGATTTGTTCCCATTTTTCCCATTTGAAAGACTGATCATCTTTTTTTACAATCGCATTTGTGCCCTCCCTGCCTGAGGGCAGTGCAAGTCACAAACTACAGAGAGGCCTTACCTCTTCTTCAGGAACCTCATAGACTTCTGTATGAGAGGGAAGAAAAAAAAAGTTCTTTGGTTAGCAAAAATGTACTGCCACTTACCAAAAAACCAGAATTTGTATCAGTTGTACTTCGGCCTCTGGAAAAAAAACTTGGAGAATCTGCTCAGAGCTTGATTCTGCCTCCAAAACCCTGGGGTAGCTACACCCCTGGTCTTCTAATGGGAAATTCAGGAAAAGTCCCAGGAGGTCTGATAAACAGTCACTGTATTAATGAACCTTGCCCCAAACCCAGAACCTTCCCTCCTCCCCTGCCTCCCCCCAAAGAAAGATGAATGCTTGTGTTGTGCAAACCTAGGGCAGTTTGGAATAGATGTGTTATCACACCTGTGGTAGCATTTAGCCTTTCCTTGACTCTCAGGGAGGAAGAGGAAGAGATCAGGTGAATTATAAATACAAAGCTGGCTCATTTGCATGGCCAGCATCCATCCCTGAGCTCTGTCCCACAGCTGTATTTTAATTCACAGATTAAAAGCCAAAACCACCAGCATCCTTATCTACGTCCAATTTCTTCAATGAAAATTGAGTAATATTTCAACAAGTTTCATGACGGGCCTCATGGCTTTTGTTGCGCTGAAAAGGGTCCAAGTTCCCACCAGGGGGAGATGTTTTATTTTTTTAGTAATATCTGTCAGGAGCTGGTTGTTGCTCACTGATTTATAGAAAGGCTAAGATTGAAAAGGGAATTTTAAAATGTCTGAAAACTCACAAAATCTTAAGTAATTCAGAAAAAAACTTTTGTAGTTTACAACTTGAAAGCTAAACACATTGCTAATGAATATGCAAAGACCTTTAAAGAACTGTGTGATCAGTCTGCAAAAGTTACATTCCAAGCAATTATTGAGATGATGAGGATGCAAAACAACTCAGAGCTAGCACAGCTAAGGAAGGTTAAGCAAGTATATCTGCGCTGACAAAAGCAAATAGGATTCCTGTTATTTGCTTCTGCTTTGTTTCTTTTTCCAAATAAATTGCTCTTTATAGAACTTAAATGGAAACCCTGTTATCACAGGACATGCAAAACATCAGCCTATACAGAATTTCTTTAAAGTTGAATCTTGATGGGGTTTTAAACCACTGAGTCTTGATTTCTATAGTGAAAGGGGATTACTAATGTACTGAGTCCTGTAATTGTTCTTGCTGTATTGATCCATCTGTGTTCTTCTACTACAACAAAAGATTAAAAACAAATTAGTTTGGGGCAAATGACTTGTTCCAGTTTCATTCATGTTTAATACAGACTTACTATTCAAGCTAGGCAAACCAACAGCTACAACAAAGAAAAACCTAAAGGGGAACATATTTTTGCTTTACTGAAGTATGTCATATGATTTGTGTTGTGAATGCATCAAGTGTAATTTAATATTCCTCAGTCTTAGATTATTTTAACAGTGATACAAACTTCACATACCTTGCATATCAGAAGTAAGAGAAGGCTTTAGAGAAGTAGTGGGGGCTGTCTTCATAAATCTGTTCACAGAAGCTAAAAACATATTTTATTCATATACATATAGACTTGTGCATGCACATGTATATACACACGTATTTATATATACACATATATGTATTAAAAACTAACAATGTAACATTTATACAATAAGAACAAATACTAAGTAGGTCCAAGTGATAGCCTTTTTGTATAACCTTGAACAAATCAACTGAGGCAGAAAGCAACTCTAATTTTAAAAGGGAAACATTATTCAGTGTTCATGCCTTGCTGAATAGGTTTGATACTGTGAGTAATGTCAGAGAGCAGACCTATATACCCTTCTCTGTTTACTTTTCACCTTTGCACTATAGTAGTTTCACTCTCCAGCTAAATATACTTCAAATAGCGAGGCAAAAAAAAAAGAATCAAAGTCTGTCTTTATCTACTGAAAATCTAAAAAGGCTTGCTCTTCTCTTGAGGCACTTCAGCAAACAGAGGATTTTAATGCTCTGGCTCCCATGGATGAGGAGGGAGATGACATATCACAAAAAGCTTCCTGGCTGTACAAGGGCTGGACTTTGAAACAGCTGAGGGAGGGAGGCTGGAATTAAACATGGCTTCCAATAAAGTTAAAAATAATTTTCCTTGGCCTTGTCATGGGCCAAAGGAGCCAACTGCCTTTTTTTCAGGCTGAGTTTTCTTTAATAGCTGCACCTGCACTCTTTGAACTCTAGAAATAGACATTAATTTGATCCATTTTTTCCACTGTTGTTTCTAACAAGGCAATAATTATTAGCTTAAACGACTAAAACTCACGTCTTGTAGGTAGTGACATGCTGCTTTCTGTGGGTTCAATATAGTTATCGTTGTCGTTGTCCACTGGCACAATGTAATTATCCTATGAGAAACACAGGACAAAAATCTACCAGTTAAACCTCCATCATATCAACAAACTGCTGGGATTGAAGCCCTGGCAGCAGTTTACAATAGTTGCCATTTCACGGTGACTGCTATTTCAGACCTTTATCATCCTATGCGGATGGGATTCTCCAAGACTAAAAACCCTTTACCAAATTACTTCTGTTCTAAACTGGTGAATAAAAGCCCTCCCTTCCCTTTGTTCCTGGGGTAGCCTTTGAGATTGCTCTCTCACCATTGCCTGAAGCTTGTTATGAATGAGCAGAAACTATTCTGTGGTCTAAAGAGCCTCCCTGATGCTTGAAGTAGGCAGATATCCCCTAGGAATTGGCATAGTACTCACAGGTCACTGCTTGTGATATAGAAAATGATTGATACCACAGACACTAAGAAAGGGACCAGGCCACAGCATTGCTGTGTAGTCTATCTTATGATTGGTGTGGGGTCATTAGTCATTTAAACTGCCAAAACAAGTATATCTATAAACATTACCTCATCATCACTACACTCCTTAGGCTTTGGTGGTACATTTGGTTTTGCAGCAGGAGGTGGCAATACCAGGGTTGGCACAGATGGTTTCTTTGGTCTGGACGTGGCTGGACTGGCCATACTTAGGAGAGGTTTGTTGATGGGAGGAAGCTGCTGGTGACTGGTGCGATTGTCTTTCAATATGGAAGAAAACAACAATTTTAGTAGAAATTACACATTAGCCTGTGTACTATCTTCTACTACCTGTGCAAACAAGTCTTTACTGTGGCTGCAGCTCAGGTTGAAAGGCAGACCTGAGTGTATGCTGGTCCTGATGTTGACTTGTGTGCAGACTGGTCCTATTTGATTACTACTAGGGTAGCGACATAGTCCTCTGTATTAGGCTGCAGAGGGTGCTTAGACACTGACTATTGTATGAATAACTGTTTAACTTCTTGGGGAAAAGGTGGTGGCTGGGTGGTATAGTCCATTAGTTAGTATGTCCTGTGCTAGTATGAACTTTGGTGTTAGAAAGTGAGAAAAAAACATATCTGACATATGAAAAAACCCAAATGTTACACAGCACAAAGGGTGGGACTGAAACACAAATTACAGCAGGTCCTCTGGGGTGTTGTTTTAAAAACTCCTCCCATTTTCAAAGAACATGTAGGTGAAGTGCTGATGAACTTCTATGAGTACATATGTGGCATTTTAGCACTTTGATGATTATTCTATAACCAGTAACAGTCTTGTATCATACAAAACTGAAAGCAGGCATCGTGCCAATGTTTATTTTCCCCATGGCTCAAATCTTCATCTAGCTGAAGCTAACTTCCATTTACTTCAGTGCAATCTGCCCATGGTTGAAAATCAAAACAGGAAGAAAAAATGCTTTTATACTGGACTGATGTAAATAAAATCTTGATCCCATCCTGTTTTTCAGGATATTTATCCTCCTCAGTACCAACCTTGAGGGACAATATGGAGTGAATATTTGGGCTGCTTTGACCTCTGTTTTATTGCTTTTAGAATAATGATTTGAGATACAGAAAAGATTAAGAAGGAACATGTCTAATCTTCAATACGAATTCCTGCATTAAAATACATGGATGAATCTGGGGCCAAATTAGTGTACCTTTGCTTGAATTTTGTAGTTAGTATATGTCTATCAAAGCTTCTATGACACATTAAATTTAAATTCTAAACATCACTGTCAGCAATACTAACCTGTTTGATGCTGTAATAACAAATCATACCCCTGAAAGCTGAAGACCTGGTGGTCAGAATTAAAAGCAAACTCTTGAGGAAAGGACAGGTTAGTCCATTTGAGGCCACTTCTCTTCTGGTACTGATAAATAAGCAATTGTCAAGCTGACATAGTCAACTATTCCATAACTACCTGCATATTCACCCCTAGAAATAGGGAATGCAGAGGGAATCTTCTTCTTTTCCTGTTCACTTGGAGGCGGCTCATAGCTGTCATCAGGATTCTCTTCACTCGGGACCACATACATCTCAGAGTCAGAGTGGTCATCTGGATTTTCATAATCACTGTCCTAGAAAGACAGAACTTGCCATTTCTCATCTCATAACATACTTATGGCTTCATAGCAGCGTATGACACAAATATCCTTGCAGGAGTACAATTAACAATTAACTAAATTACAAGAGTGTATCCTTGAAAGGACACGTTACACTCTGCTTTTACTGCTCCCTCTCTCAACAAATTGGCAGTCCTGCCTGCCTCCCCTTCTGTTCCTCCCAGGAGCTCCCTGCTCCCTGTCTCCATGCTATCTCCAAGGAGTCCTTTCATACCAAAAGCTCAGTCTTCAAATTATGGACCAACAGCTTGTTTCCCTTCACAGGACAGTTCCTTCCTAGTTCCATCTGTGACTCTTGATGCATCCTGTCACTTCCTCTCCTATTAAGAGGGTACTCAGGATCTAACTGCAGAAGAAAACTAGTCACTTTAGGCTGATGGTTGTACTATTATTTTACATGGCCAATGACCATGACTTGTTTCATTCTAGTATTCTCTAAAATCTTACCAGAAGTTTTTTATTTTTAAGAAGTGGCTTTCCCCTCATCAGCCCTCCCACTCTCCCTCCCCCAAATAGAAGATCTTATTAGTCTCTGAAATTATTGTTCAGTTTGAGAAATCCCTCAAATTGATGCCATATCCTTACTTATCCAAAAAGCTTAGCATGCATGGCTACCACTGACAGTGCTTCTGAGTGTACTTCTAAGTTAAATGGAGAAAAAATTGAGGTAGCTAAAAATCAGAAAATCAGCTAAAAATAGAAAAAAAACTATTATTATTATTGCTTGTGCTCACTTGTTGCTACAGTAACCTCCTACTACCCCAAAATATGTACTTACAAAATCATCTGACCATTGTTCCTCTTCATTGCCTGCATGTTTGAAACCAAACATTAGAGTTATTTAAGGATATGGAATAGGGAACATAAATGTTTATCTTTGATTGTTTTTTCAATCCATACTTATCATATTCAGTTTAAAAAAAGAGAGAGTGGTCAAAATTTCCTAAACAGTTCAGAGCAACACATCTAGTTTGGACTGAATAGTAAATTAAATGCCTGCTTGCTTGTTTTTTAAATTGTTTCAGAGCTGTTGGAAAATATTAGAAAATGGCAAGCTGCACATGGTCTGAACAGCAGAGCATGCCCTTTACCCAGAGTGTCCTGCTAACGCATCTCATTTTTAAGCAGGACTAACAATTTCTACATAACAGAACTATCACTGACCTCTGGGCCTTGCACTTTGTTGTTTCTTGGTTAAAGCTCCAGGACAGCACACAAATTACAAGAGTTTATGTTAAACATGGAAAAATTATCTGATAGGTTGCAAACTCTGTCCTTTTTGCTTCAGTTCTCATGTTGTCGTTTCCTTAACAAGATAGCTGTTATCTTGTAAAATTGGCATGACATACGTTTGAGCAGTGTGTCTAAGTAAGTATAGTTCTACCTCCAAGATAATTCATGACATTGTGGTTGCATTAATAGTATTAAGATTCTGTATCTGTGATGATCCATTTGTTCAATTTTTTCCCTATTTACTTTCACATCACAGCTTCTGGCAGAGAGGGACTGGATGTGAATTATCCATTTTTAGAGCAGTCTACATGCAGAACCCTGGTAAATACTTAATTTGAAGGAATAGCTACTTGCTACTCTGTCTTCATACTGGGATAACTTGCCATGTTTTGCTTGACTCTCATTTCAGATGTGTGAACTACCTTCAGAGTTGTTGATAATGGTATCCTGTTCTCTCATTAAAAACAAATTATGAGGACATGTGTAGCTGAAATACTGTTAGGTGTATAGGTACCAAATATACACAGACATGCAGTTTAAGTTTACATTAATACAGCCATACCTGAAGCGTAATCTCTTTGTGGTAGACTTGGTGGAGGTTTTTTTTTTAGCCTGTAAACAATAATTATTACATTTATGATCTAATAAGTCACATTCACTAGAAGGGAGCATTAGCAAGACACATAAAAAAGCTGGTAACAAAAGATACCTGCAGCTGAAGAAATACAGATTACCATCACAGATGCTTAGCAAATAGCTGCAGGAGAATGCTTTGAAAAGCTAGAAACAGATAAGAAGTTAGAATCTAATCTGAGAATTTTTTTTTTGCTAAGAACATGTTTTGAAAGAACAGCTTCCTCGCCCACCACCCTCCTCTTCATTTCCAATGCAGAAACAGGTAACATAGGGGTCAGAGATAAATGCACATCTATCTGAAGATGACAATCTATTCAGGCTCACAGAGGCTTTGCTAGGACTATGGCATAACAAAGCGGCATAGCACTCTCCAGTCACATTTTTATAACTATCATTTTGCATGCACTTTATTTTCTGATTACTGTTTAAATGTATACGAGGTCTGTCAGGGTCAGATTCTGTTTCTACTTGCTTTTATTTTATGACATTATGCCCCCTTTTTGGTTAATACTGTTATAATGGCATTTATAATACCCAGTGAATCAAAAAATAATTTGTAGAAATACTGAAAGGACTACACATAAGTATATGTACGTGCATGTATATATATATACTTAGCAAACAGGAGTATACTTATGTGTGTATACACGTATATATGTGTATATATATGTATGCTCCTGCTTACTAAACTGCAGCTGTCCAGAGAAGACACTGAATTACAGTCAGTTGATATATCAATTCTCATTACCCTGTAAAAAAAAAAAAAAAAAAAAAAAATTGGGTTTAAAGTTAAAACTAATGGTGCATATGTGATATCAGAGGCCAGACTGATGCATCTAAAGAGAAGAAAAACCCTTTACTTTTTGTAGCCATATAAAACATTAACACAATTTACATTAAAATGACTCTTCAAAGTGACTTTTGAACATTGTGTGACAGCTTCCCTGTAGCACTGATGAGACCTCTCCATGGACCTGAACCTTTGTCCACTGAACTGATGGCTTCACTCATTCTTCAGTCAGGTCCTAACAAATTCATTTGCAAAAATAAGCAAAATATTTACAAAGAAATTGTCCACAAAGAATTTAAAATGTTTCTTGTGATCTCTGAGCAATAGTGATGTCTACAAATTTTGCTTTACCACAAGAATTTGATACTCGGTATTTTGGTCCCATGTATGCTGCTTAGGTGTCATGGTTCAGGTACCAAGGCAAGTCAGGGTGGTGGCATGCTGGCACCAACACATCAATTTACAAACTTTTCCCATCTATTTTGATAAATGCTTTGACTAGCTTTGAGTTGAAGTCATGGAATTCTGTTCAGATAGTAAAAAAAAAATGCACTTGCACAAATCAGTGAATAAATGGTGCAGGCATTGCTAAAGCTCAAAAAAACCAAACCAAACCCAATCTAGGCATGTTATTTTTGAAGTGTTTACCTGCTTTGTTCATTACTAAAAACACTAATGATGGATAGCTGCCTCCTCAGAGTCTTCAACTTCTTGGAGCATAATATAACTTAGTGTACCAACAGTAAACTAAAAAGCATTCTCAACAGCCCTGCTATTGTCTTCTGTCCAGGTTAGCACAGGCATGTTAGAAGAAAAACCCAGGGCCACTGCCAGGGCAGATCTCAGGTCTTAGGAAGGGTAGACCAAAATCTATTAATGTACTTTGCAACATATCTATCATATGTTGTTCAGAGACTGTGGAAACTTGGAAAATAGTGGAAAAGAGGCAACAGTAAGAGGCTGGCTGGGTCACATTGTAAAGTATGTGGCTTAAGCCACATTATACGTTTCCAAGCTGCCAGGCAGAAGACTTCAACACTTTGTCCCAGGCCCCATAAATCCTGGCAGTGGCCCCAACAGAAAATGTAAATATGTTATAACGAAAGCATACGAAGCACAGAACAGAGATCTGTGTCCAAGCAGTCTATCATGCCATTGTGCAGCTCTGAAATAGCATACCGATCCCAAGTATCTTTCCCAGTTTTGCAAATTAAGGCCACTTGTTCATTTTGGAACCTGAGTATCAATAGAAGAAAAGAAATAATGTTTCTGTCACAGAGCTGAAACAGTTCATGGCCACATCTGTATTTGCTAGAATAATTTCAAATATGTTATTTATTCTAAAATTCAAATCCACTTAAAAAATAATTCTCACTGTACTGGTATGATATACTGAGTGCCAGAACTGAAATCCAGACTCTTTTGCAGTCAATTGGAGCTTTGCTTTGCAAGAGCCAGAACTTTACCCACTGTGCAAACCACAATACAAGCTTGAAAGACATAACCCCAATGCCAAGGAGTGGTTACCTAGCTATTTCAGATTCTGATGTAATTGTCCACATAGATGCTTGCAGAGTGACAATTGACTCCGTCCTCGTCCCCTGAAGTTAATGAGAGGACTGAAATAATCAAATGCCATCCAACTGGGCATACATATTGGAGTGGAAGACAGAATGATTTCCTAACATTTCTTTTAACAGAGTTATATAAAATTATAGCAAATGCAATTTCCAAGTAAAATATTCCAGTGCTACTCCACTCTGGACTTAAGTTACAGATGGTGAAGTATCTCTGTCTTAGCTGTGACAGAACACAATTAAAGAATTCAAGTTTCCATTTACTTTAACGGGACTAGTATTTTTCTAACATTTAATAGAAAGTAAGTAAATTTCCAGATATTTTGAAATATCCCTGAGACATTTCAGTTCTAAAGGACTTAATAAAATCCAAGTACATTTTTGAGAGTATGTTTACAGTTTTTAAAAGCAACATAACACATCTTACTATAAACATTTTAGCTTCAACAAATAACCAGGTAGTATTTGAGACATTTCACATAATGGTGTCTAAATGCTGCTCATACAAGGAGAGAATGTGCTATACAGAGATTCATAATAACTTTCAGGAGAATAAACTATTTCATTTTAAAACCCAATATATTCTGAGATTCCATCTTTATAGCATGCTGAGGTTGATCCAACAAAACATTTAGGCACATGCTCAACTTTTCTCACGTAAGGAATCCTGTAGGAATTGCAAATATTAATCACATGCTTTAAGTTCATTGCAAATTTTTGTGTTTTCCTGCACTGAAAAAAAGCAACACTTGCTTTTACAGTCTACAGCCAGAAAAGTAACCACATGTACATAGTAGCAGCCCTTTATGTGTAGCACTTAATTATTGCACTGATGCTTTTCCTCACTAGTGTTTCTGCTCAGTTCCCCAGCATTTAAGATATGCCTAAAAACTCTCTGTTTTCAAGAGTCCTTCACTTTTTCTGTTGTTAACTCTGTCTGTCCACTCCCTTCTTAGGAACCATTTTAACTTAATAGGTTTTACAAAAATTATATTGACATCTTTACAGAGTTGAGTATTTATAGTATGTATTAGTCCTAAGTGCACTAGATCATCACACTTGTGATTAAAAGATAAATTAATTGAACTTTGCCAAAAACTTTTTCAAAATTCCAAACAGGTGCAATCCAGCTGACATATAAACTTTTCCTGAGCTATATTCTCATGACCTAGTGGAATAGTTTGTTATAGCTTTGGAATTATCTGGCACAAAATAAAATTAACCTGAAACTTTTTTTTTTTTAAGTGTTATTACTACTCTTTTGCACGTTTTCTTTACAATGTGCTGTGGCAGTGAAATGGTGCATAGCTGTGACTTATTTATCTTCACTTTGATGAAATATTGTTATATTAATAAAAATCCTGACACTCAAAACATTCTATTCAGCTATACACTGAAATTCACATTTCTTCAGAATACAGTTAAAATTAGGTATTATACTTCTCCCTGGTTTCTTCTTTTAAGTGTGCTACAGCTTGATTTTAGTACTTCTCTTTCATTGTTTGGTCCATAAAATACCACTTTTCCTTTTGCCAAGGGTTTGATCATGGATGTCTTCTAGTTGCATCTGTGCAGGTTGACACAACTCCATTTTTCTGTCTGAAGTTACTACCTAAGTTATAAATGGTATAGAAAAACAGACTGGACAAATCTGAAGTTAAAACTTACCCAACTAAAAAGCTGGGTAAAGCAGATGAGATGAAGATGCATCTTCTTTCCATTTTTCAGGTCATGTGGCAAATGTGATTTCAAGAAATGGACATATTTGGATCGTGTGCAGTTAGACAAATAACTACCAAGTACATGATTTCTGATGGCTTTGCAAAGGAAGCTTTGATAGGATGCGATATTGCAACAAGGTGAGTAACCTGAACTTGTAGTTTCTTACTCAACACAGTAGATCAGCATGTACCAGAACTTTAGGGTGAAATCCTGACTTCGCTGTATATGCAGTATGACTTTTAGCATTGACTTCAGTGGAGCTAGGGTTTCACTGAACAAAGCCGAGAGGCTTAAAGCTTATGATTTACAGATGAATGCTAAGTCTTTACAGTGTGTTTCAAGCATAGGCAACCATCCTGCAGAGTGAAACCTATGATTTCTCTTACTTCCCTTTTCTGTATTACCAAGGATGTGAATATGGAAAAAATGTCCCCAGCAATCATTGTTTATACAACTTTGGCTGTACCTATTGCTTCTACACCTGAGTACATAATTCTCTTTGACAACATGATTTGTCATGTCCCAGCAGCTGGGACTCCAGTATTGTAAAGTTTTGCATGTGATTAAGGGCAAGCAGGTGAATGCTATCCTGCAGTGGGCAATATTTTTAGTCAGAAAATTTTAAGCCAGTATGGGGAATAAACAGGAACTTTTAAGCAATGAAGAAACAATCTGTAGTTTACTGTTAACCACCGCTGTTCAGACTTCCTTCTGCAGACCTTTAAGACACATGTGGATGGTAGACATATCCCAACTGCACCCCGCATATCAACTGGAATGGAGAGCAAGACACTTCATGCAAGAACTTCTCTTACTTTTATGCATAATCAAGAGCCAATCCAGATTTTAGAAGTGTCTTAACAAATACTGGTAATAAGTCAAATGTATTTCATGAATATTTGATCATTCTTTCAATTTCAGTAACAGAGGCTTACAGTATACATGTGTGACAACTTTAGGCTTGGGATAAGCAAGTACGTTATTTGACTTCTCTAAAATTATTTTTACTTGTAATAGGTTTGAATTTGAGTCAAAATGACGTTTTTCCAGTGTACAAATTCCAAATCTGTGCTACATAAGGCCAATTTTTAATACAATTTTTCCTGCTACAGTCATGTTTAGATCCTTGACATTTAATAAGATAATCCTGTAACTAAAATGGAAGAAGTAAATCAACTGGATAACCACCTTTTTTAGAAAAACATCTAAATATCAAACAAAAAGCCCCCAAAGGGCACATTCAGAGGAATACGGCCAATTCTAATTCTGCAAAGCTTGGCATTTCGGTACGTGTCCTTATCAGTGTTGTCAGCTCATGCTTTTATTGCAAGTCTCATTACGTGCTGGGTTCAAGATTTGAGTTCTTAAGTCATGTGCAAATGTGAGATTTTTTTTAATCATTTTTTTAAAAACATAAGAGTAAGTTTCTGATCTTCATCACTGCAGAAGAGATTACTATAACTCAGAACCATAGAAGTATCAGGAACATTATTATATGTATTTTTTCTACATCTCATTTTGCATTCTTATAGCTGGGGGAGGTGAAACATGAGCCTCATGCTGCAGTCATACATTTTAAAAGAGTTTTTAGGAGCCTGCTCTTTTTTGTGGCTTTTTTTTTTAATCTTGAGAGAATCAAAGAATTGCAGTGTTACAGCAGCAGTCTTGTATCTGACATTTAATGATGGCACCTCTGACCTTCCCAGCTTCAGTTACATTTAGTTCTTGTTATTTTTCCCTTTTCTGTCCTTCCCCTCTTACTCTCAAGGAAGGATACACAATCAGAGCAATACTGATTAAAAGCAGAATTCGTGTCCAGGCAACTATGGGAGATAATTTGTTGCCTCAGATTATAAATTTGAGATGCTTCTATTGTTTCTGCCATCTGCTTTCCTCTCTGAGGCATTTGAACTGGACCGACTGCAACATTATTAACTACACTTAAACTACTACTGTGAAGTAGGAGGCTACCCTTTATTAAAAGGTGACAACAGCAGCAAAACCCAATCCTCCTCACAACACTCCCAAAAACCCACCAAAAGCCCTGACAGCTTAGAAACTCTTCCCTGAGAGCAGGTACCAGGTGAAACTATGAGTTTTTTGCAGAAGGATCTCTGAACACAGTGGTCTGTTGACATACACACTGTGTTAAAAACAAACACACATAGATTAAAGATCCAAGTAGTTGAAAGTAGGGAAAAATTTGCTTTTGTGCTTATATGGAAATAACAAGTACATATACGACATGACTGTGATTTACTGTGAATTGCAGCAGTGGTAGAGTGAAAGAGGATGAGTAAAGGCAAAAAAGTGATCTCAAGAATTTATCTGATATATCAGGTGTTTCCATCAAAGCCTGCTTAAGGTTTGTGGACAGAAACACAGCTGTGATAAAGAGGCCACAAAGAAGGTCTTGCAGCCTAAGGTTACTCGTCCTGCCTGTGCAACAGGAGAGCCAGGGGGTCGCTGCTGCTCCTAGAAGTGTATCCCCCTCCTCTGCCAGGGATAGCAGCTGCCCCACAAACACCAGCCCTGTCTGGGCTGGCAGCAGGAACGCTAGCTGAGCCAGCCAGCTTTCCAGAGCTCTTGCATAGCCAAACCAGGCAGAGCCCTACTGCTTCTCCCACCAGCCTACCGATCACTTCATTAGCTCTTGTTAAAACCATACTTTTCCTTTTCCTTGAACAGAGCCATTGTGGTCCCTCTGTAAGAACAATTTTAAACAATGTCCGTATGTGCCTTTTATGTACAAGAGCTGTATTTCTAGAATATAATATGGTCGTCCTGGAAGCACTGCAGATACTGTGTACTAATTATAAGTACTTAGTACTTTTGTCATCAATGACCCATGTAAAGAAAGACATCTGAATGAGAAAATTGCATACAAATGGAAGTTCAATGCAAATGAGCTATTGCATTAAGAAAAAGTGCGCTAAATAGCTAACTGGTTTAAATAGATGTTTGACTGGAAACAGTGAATAGTGTATTCATTTGACAACGACACAGAATTACTGGAATTTCTTTCTATGTATAAATACACATGAATATTTTATGTTACTTATATGTACGTGACATCAGTATGCATGCTGTTCAGCACTTAATGGAATAAGGATGTTAGGTAATGCTGGGGTTTGTTTTACAGGACTGAAACACAGGAGGACTTAACATTTTTGTGGGAATTCTATGATGTCTGACCAGTTGGTTCAAGGTAGAGCTCAAATTAAAACTTAATTGCAGCAGGTAGCCTAAACAGTGGCCTGAGGAGAAAGGCACACTCCCAAACAAGCAATGATCATTCCCACAGAATATGTAAGAAAAATGCATTTTACCAAAATAGTTTTTTGGGGCTACAAACATAACCTCCTGTTGGACACTAGTTCTGCAACTACTCTGTGATACTCTTAATACTGATGACAATTCTGCACGTTGCAGTCTGGACTGAGGCTCTTTACATATGCTGAAGTACATCCCTCTGGAATAACATGGTCCCATCACTGAAGCACTATACACTATGCTAGCAATCTGAACTTCCCCAAATTGATAAAACTAGGATTGGCATTTCAAACTTACTTTTTGAACTTGTTTATTATCCCACTTTCATTTTTCTTGATGTCATGCACCATCTTCTGAAGCTTCCTGTAAGATATTAACCAAACCAGCATTAAAATTACCATGTGGTTGAACACCCACTTATATAAATTAAGAAAAATACAGGAAATGCATTTCCAGTAATGTTTCACACATCAGAAATGCTTAATATATGTTCAATAAGTAGTTTAGTTGCTAAATAATTTGTGTATGAAGTTTTCCTCCCTTTTTAACAGAGCTCTTTGGCATGATTTGTGTTATCCTCCTCCTTAATACAATGAAGTGCAGTTTAAACAATTGATTTAAGAGTAAGTGCATCAGAAAAGAACATGCTTGCCTAAATTAATAGTTTAGAATATTTCAGTGTTAACATTTTGTTCAGAACTGACTTCACAACACTCCACAGCTATAATGGCAATGCCCTCTGCTTTCTGACCTTACAGGAGTAATTTTATCAGTGGACAGTTTATCTCATTCCCATAGTGTTTGCAGCTATAATACCAGGGGGAAAATGATACATTCCCAGGCCATCTGAGAAACCATTAGAGTTATCTGTGACTCTCAGCTGTAAGAACTCTTGATCTCGGGACTCGAGTTACATAGACTGGTATCTGGAATCATAGATAGTTTTTATTTGTCAGCTGCACTGACCTCATTAAAATTTTACTGGTTATCAAGGCAATTTGAGTATCTTATTTTTCACTCAGAAAGTATCATTTAGAATCCCACTTCCCCTCTCATTTAAGAAACCACACCACTAAAATCAAATCAACGTCAGGAACACAGATACAACTTCCTGCAAAAGAGTCATTTTATAGTGAAACCTGTTGGAAGTCTGGTCATACTAGAAAGTTCTGTAGAATGCATATACACTTTTTAGTTTCTTCACACAGTCTATGTTCTTCCTGTTCACCTAAACTAAGTATCTTTTATTAGACTGGAGCTGAAGATTTTATCACAACCAATAAAGGAAAGCAATTATTTTTTTCAAAAAGGGCTTAAAAATTTTGCCTTCCATTCTTTATTATAAGTTGTCTGTCATTCCACATTTTAGTCTTGTCTACCTCATCTCTGATACTCAGTCTACTAAAAGACTCTTGGAAGCTTTGCTTAAAAGAGAAGTAAAAACATCAAAGTATTCTTTTCCCTTTTTTAAAGCGTTCTTAAAACTTGAAACCTTATTATTCAGAAGGTTGAGTAATGCATAGAGCTTCACTAAAAAAAACTATCTTCCAGCTTCTTCATTAGTAATTACTGCTGTCTCTTAAAAATCAAAATAGCTTTTTCAAATTAAATTGTAATTAGATGAGAATTAGCTAAACAAAACCCATGAAATAACTGCACTAATATTATGTGATTATTTGTCTGCAGTCTGTGGTTCAGGCTGAGCAGACATATGGCCACTCAAGGCATCAGGTAGCGGTTGATTATGAGGCTTATGCTGAAAGAGACCTTCCTACCTCTGCTACTGATTTTAGAGCCACTGTGGTAGTTAGTGACAATTAATCCCACTTTATGAGACTTGCTTGAAAAAGAACAGTTAAATATCTGACTACTTTTAAGTTCTTGGAATCCTGAAATAAATAACAAAGCTTAATTTTAGTCTTAATGCTTATTAACAGTACAGAAAAATCTGATCCTTTCATTATGTCAACTGAAATTGAAGGATATTCCACATTTTCAGCAGCCCTGTAATACAACAACGTGAAACATCCTGCTCTGACAGGCTATGTCATGGGTCTGATACTTAAAGAGTATTCCTAGAACCTAAATCTTTGCCCAGTTTTACTTAAACAACTCAACTTTTCTTAGGTTCTCAACTCAGGAGAAAAAAAAAAAAAAAATCATGAGATCAACTGACAAATAATTCATAAGCACATCTTTAATTTTTGTTCAAAATTCATACTATTAATTTACATCAAAAGGATATAGGGTTGCCTGCTGATATAAAAAAATAAATTACTTATAGCTGTGAGAAACAGGGGCACAGCAAAATGTTTTGAGATTTCCTGCAGCAATGCACTACATCTATAAGAATATCTTGTATTATTATCTAAACTAAGCAGATACATTAAATCTGCAAATCTGAGGTGAAGATCTCAGAACTTCTGCTTTTCTGTGGGGTTTGGGGTTTTTTTCCTAATAGATTCAGCTTCTGGTTATGCTTGAAACATCACAAATAGCCATGTTCTGCAGTTTACTGTTTCTATCTTGTGCCCCAGCTGGCACCTGGCAGTGTCTATAAATGAAAAGTAATGGGCAATAAAAAGAATGAGGGGAGAATTAAATGGTTTAGTTGTAGTTTGGGGAGAATGGTTGTCTGCAAGTGTTTGTGTCCTTTTCATAAAAGGCTTTCCAGCCTTTAATTAGAAATGCATGTAAGCATAATTTATTTTTCTTCCTGTATTTATTGTTTGTTAAAGATAGGACACCCCCCCCAATCTAACTGTAGATTTAGAGCTGAATATTGCCTATTGCTCATCTCTGACTTTGATATATCTTTACAATAGCATAATTATGGCTTTATTTTGAAAAAAGGTGTTTCATTTTTCACGTGACTGATTTTATATTATATTGTCTCTTTGGTCTCTAAAAAAATCCACACACACACAAATAAAACCTACCATCTGATCATATTTTGGTGAATTGATTAGATTATCACAGGTGTTCCACGTGCACTGAATAAGGCTATAGTTTAAAAGAGTATTTTTAAACATACTTCCATTTTTTAAAAAATATGCATTTAAATTAGAAATAATGACATGTGCCGTTACTGGTGTGATCAGTTATTTTTCCCATGCAGATGGACTGAAATCAGAACATTCCTGGTTTTGCATAATCAAATTTCCTAAAAATCTCTGCCTCTTCTTCCTCATTCTTTTTTCTGGAGCCATTTCATTTTCCAATTAAAAAGTGTGATAAAATAGGGAGTATTTAATATGTATTCATGTGAATTTTTAAAGATATGTAGCTCTTGCAGGAACTGCTGTAATACTTAGTTGCCTCCAGACAACTCAACTTGTACCAAGCCTGTGAGAGTAAGCATATAGCCAGCGCACTCTACAGTGGTAAGTGTAGAAAGTCATCAGGCATGGATGTCCTCCAGTTCAAGTGGAATCCCCTTTGACCCATGAAGTTGAACAAGCTGCAAAACCCAGTCTGTCCAGTTAGCTAGAGGCAGAGATTTCTTGAGGTGCCAGCCAATATAATAGGCTATAACTGACAAATTTTACAAAGAGCTGTCTGACTTGTGATTTTAGAGAGACAGTAGAAAACATGAGGCAGATAGCAAAGCCTATAGCAAGAGGACTCTCCAAATCTTAAGGGTCTCAAACCCAAGCCCAAAGGCCATTCCAGAGCAATGAAGAAACTGAAGCACAGAAGGGCATTTACATACTTAACAGTTTGCCTGGAAATGCATATCTGACTAGCTCTCAAATGCTTTACTTAAGACAATACTCCAAGAGGTTCATTGTGGGAGGAATTTACCAGAGCAGCAGCCCTGAGAATATCTAGAAAATGGAGGCTACCATGGCCCAGTGTAGACAGCCCTTGCTTCAGGTACATAACTACGACCTTCTTTCTTCACAACATATCTGAGTCATGACCTTGTTACCAACTAATGTTTATTTTCTAGTTTTTCTCTTGGAATGAACAGATACTAGAAACATTCAAGGACCTCAGTCAGCTAA
Organism: Elanus axillaris; assembly: GCA_026212715.1. Lineage (NCBI taxonomy): Eukaryota > Metazoa > Chordata > Aves > Accipitriformes > Accipitridae > Elanus > Elanus axillaris. Next base: position 25,134,567 of record JANZLQ010000100.1, read on the forward strand.
TACTGTAAATGAAAATAATAAGCAATGCTAGTTTTACCTTGCATTGCATGTAATTAAAGATAATTAAGAGGTCAAACTTAAGAGTTGTCTCTTAACTGCAAGCACCAACTCTTCATTCAACCTGGTTGAGAGCTGTTTATGTAAAATCAGGCTTGCAGATAAAGATGCTAACCTTTGAAAACACTTTAGCCACAGATAGCTATTTTGAGATCTGGTTTAATTGTGACAGGTATAGACTGAATGGAACCCTTTGATCAGGAACTCACTGCACACAGAATAGATTTTCAAACTTCTGCAGATGGAAGCCTTGGCTCTAGGTGCTCCTAAAAAGTTTCAGGTTTCTTACAAATACATTAGAAATTCTACATGTTGGAAGGAATAACAAAAAAGACTGTTCAATGAATCCTAAAAGGAAACACCTTTTAGCCCTGTGTTGCTATTTTTCATATCTTGCCAATTTTGACCTCAGGCAATTCAGGATTATCAGATATACTGACAGAGGGGTCGCTAGCTGTGATACCTACGTAAAGGAAGGTGGAAGGGGTTTACCATAGCAAATACAATATACCCCAAAAGAAGGATTTGCTCTGTCACAATATACCTAGCTGTGCTCAAGGACTGCAGGGCTGCCTTGAGATAAAACAACTGAAACAAAACCACCTTCTCTTTGATCTGATCACAGCTCAGCATATGCGGAATGTATGTCAAGCGAAGGGCAATGGGTGGCCCTGGCCTGTGACACATCCCCACTCAAACATCAGCTGGAAGCTTCTGGCTCTTTTGCATACAAGCTATCCCACAAAAGCTTTCCAAAGTTAAGATGATTTTTTTTTTAAAGAGGAAAATATAAATAACATGAAGAAGAATAAAGTGTGTAATAAGCTTTCAACTCAAATGTAAGATGAGGTACAGAGTCCCCAGGCTTGAGAAAGAGGAGTCTGTCTTAATTTCAGACAGATCTGTGTAATAAGGAATTCTCCCACCATTTAGACTAATTTTCGAGAAATTGTATTTATCACTATTATAAATCTGTGCAGACATTTACAAATATATATTATGTAGATACGCATATTGTGGCTCAGAGTGGTTGGCATGAATGGCTCCTCAGTGGCCACAGCCTCCCCCTGCTCCTGGGAACAGAGAGGGATCTCCTGTGTACGTGAACGGTGCGCTTCACTCACTTTTGTGAACAGTGAATCCAGTACTTTGGACCTTCAGTGTGCACACCGGTTGTCAGTATTTTAGCTATACAGCTGCCTATGTCAGGTGGCGAATGACAGCCCTTAGCAAGCGGCACCCCTCTGCTGTAAGAATATATTACATGGTCTCCAGGGTGGGAAGACTGGGCAGGGTTGCTTCAGCGCATCTGGCTGCGAGCACAGCTGCGTGCACTTGCAGTTGGGAGTGGTGCTGATAATGTTTTTGGAAACAGGGCTGACTGCAGCGTCAGTAGGGAGTGGTAGCAAAACAAAAAACAGTTTTATATGAATCACAGGAAGTTTTCTGTATTACAAGCATACTTATTTGTGTTTATCTGGAGGATTAGAATTATGCCTCCTTAAATTTTCGGTGCTTACAGGACTGTCTGAATTATCTGTTTTGCCCCTTGGAAAAATCCCCATATGCACTCATGGACCAGTTTCTTTAGTTAAAGGGCAGAATTTTGAACAGGATATAGTCAAACAGGTCTGCAAGGGAGTTTTGTAAGCAATATTGACACATTCAATATTAAGTGACCTGCATATTCCTCCTCCTCCTAACATTGGGCAAATCTTTAACTGATGAAGTTGAATTAGTTTCAAAATAGTAATAATAATTTAAAAAAAAAAAATCACCACACTGTAAATCAGTTTGCACTCCAGTTTCAGTTCTTATACCTTTTTAGGTACATCTGTTTCTCACTGACAGGGCACCCTGTAGTTCTGTGTCTAGAAACTCCAATTTTCTGCAGATCATTACTACCTCCATTCACTTAAAGTATGTGTAGCCCTCATTTTTGTCTTGAGAAAGGCAGCATAACAGATGACCAAAAAAAAAAAAGTTTTTTCTTGTCTTTCAGGCAAATTCAAATGCTTGGCATTGGAAACCGAGAATGGGATTTAATAAGTACAAATTTAGACTTAAACAAAAAACATCCCCCCAACCCCCCATCTGCTTTGGCTATAGTTTTACAGAAGAGAACCACAAAAATGAAAACAAAGCAAGGAAGAGTATAATGAAATTTGGAGAATAAAAGCTAAGTTATTAGAATTTAAAACCCAAAACTTAAAGAGCTGAAAATTGAAGATTACCACAGCTACCTCTTATTTCAAAAAACCACATTAAACATGAAACTAAAGAAGGAACAGCATGCCCAGCCCTCTCCTTTACTGTTTCGCACAGCACAGTTACTCCACCACCTTCTCCCCAGCTGGTCTTTATTTTGTGTTTCTGTTAGCCTTTAGTTTTATAAACAGGTGTGCAGGTGATCCAATTAAGTTATTGTTTCTGGACAAAAGGGAAGACTCCTGCTTGCTGGGGGGTGGGGGAACCTGCTCACCTAGAAGGGGATTTTTAGAAGTACCACTTGACATTTTGAAAAGCTTGAAGCTCTTACCTTGATCGATATTCTCAAACTACATTAACAAACAAGAAAAGTGCCACCTCTCTTACAATGGGCTTCCATTAACACAGTGCTCCTGACAGTCGTGGAAGACCATGGATCTCAGTGAACTGGGTGAGTGTCTTCATAAGATGTATTTTCATATTACTTGCCAGTTTTGTACATCTAAACCAACCCAATTAATTATATAAAACAACTCTACCCCCTTCCACCTCCCTTCTAATTGCTCAGTAGAAAGCAAAAGGAAATTCCTGAATACAGAAAGCATCTATTTCCTCTTGTTAGGCCTCCTTCAGGTGCTTCAGATCTCCACATGCACACCCCCCTATATCATACGCTACCTGGAACAGCAAGAGTGGAATTCCTTTGCAAGGAAATGCAGGCTGCCATCAGCTGGCTGGGTTGGAGCTGGTGTTTTCAATGGCTGTTACATGTGTGTGATGCATAAAGAAATAGCTGAATTTTTGAGGTGCAATCAGGTAAACTGCTTCATTTAGCTGCTGGTCTAAGATAGGGGGTTACTGCCCCTCATCCTCTCTGGGGGCTTATTGCAGCCCACCCCCTGCAATGCCTTTCATGACAGGAGAGGAAGAACTTTGGAGCTGGAGATGGTAACCTGTGACACCAAACCATCAGTACAAGGCACTGAGCCTTTGATCTTTATCTGTAAAGCTGTATCAAAGCTGTGAAGAAAAGTTGAAAGAGGCTTGCTTATGGGGAGAAGTCAATTACAGATACCTATCTGAGAGGAAGAAGGAACAACGAATTGTCTTCTGCTGTGTTCATAAGATGTGCAAAAGGAAATGACTATAAATAGTTTTGTTTTGTCAAGAACGTTGAGTTTTTTTTAAAAGTCTGAATAACATCCTATTCTGCTCAATTTTCAATGATCCATTATTTTGTCTAAAGGCAAACCCCATAATTAGAGCAGGTGTGTGTTTACATGATGCACACAGAACACAGAAAGGCTAAACATTGATTATACTTTTCATCTTCATATGGCCTCTATGTAACTTTCACAAAGAAGCTGTCAATCTCTCTTGTATTATTAAGTACTAACATAGATTGAGCAAATGAAAATATGTAGCATGTAAAGGCATAATACATCTTTGACACAAATCAGTCCTAACGTAAAATTGAATAGTGTAATTACTCTGAGGTGACTGGGAATTCTGTGCATTGAAGGAACCTATGCAGATTTATTGGTGGGGCTGAGACAACTAAAGCGCTATCAATGACACCAACTGCTTGGTGCAACTGCTTCCTCATTTTTAGATCAAGGCTGAGGCTTGTTCTCAGTATATATGGACAGTATATTAATACCAAAGATGTCACGTGTTTAAGTTGCACGGTATTTTTTTTGCAATTACCATTTTCTTCTATTTAACAGAGGAGAACAGTAGACCTTATTCCTGTTACCTTTCTTACTACTATTGGGGACTTCACAGCTGTTTTTGAATATCAGAAAGGAATGATGGCCAAGGCACTTTTTCATACAACTTTTGAAAATACAGCTCTTTAATAACAGCTGAAGGCATTTTAGGTTTGGACACGTTTTCCCTGCTATCCAGCTTACTCTTCCCTCTATCCCAACTCAATAATAGTGATACTGCAAGTATTACAGAAGATAATTAGCTATTATGATATACTGAGTATTGCATGTCATTTCTTGACACAAAAAGTTAAAAGATATTTTCTGTTCTGTAACAGACCTACTGTATTCCGAGTCTTTTTGGTTAACTGATCGCTTTTATGCACCATCTGTCTGGATATAAGATGATAAAAACCCACACAGAGGCTACATTAACAAGGCTTACTCCATTTTTCTGAAAGGTCTACAAGCAGCAGAAGTAAACTAAACATATTAGGTTACTCTAAAATACAGTTCCAGTTAGAACTGAACATTGTACCTCTCTGAAGGACTAGTACCCTACAGCCTGGTAGGTGAAGGAGAGCAAGAACAGAAATTTAAGAGTCAAGTGGTTTCTATATCTCACCAAAAAAGAGGAAATACAAAGTCATTGCAGGGAAGTGAATAAAGACAGAGCTTGGTACAGACCTAGAAAATTACCACCTGTCAATAGTAACATTACTTTTAGTCACAATTCAACAAGCATTGTTTTGAAAAGCGAGATAACATTTCTGTCATACCTGCAGGCACGTAGATTGAAAGACTACTACAGGCACATGAAGGACATGAAAGTGAATGAAGAAGACAACTGAGTGAATTGAACACCAAAAGATGAAGGCTAAATTTTGATTTGGTGTTCCAATGGAGCGAGTTTGCCATTTTAATTCTGGTCACCTATTGAAGGACATCAAAAGTCTATGTGTGACTACATAATGGGCTTGATCATGATTTAGCCAGATGTTTAAGCACATGTCTAACTTCAACTACCTTAAAGTTAGGTAAGTACTTAAGTTTTGTGTTAAGGTCTTGCTAACATGGGCACATAAGCACTGACACGAGATGAGTAAATTTACTTGATCATCTGAGTGCAGTCTTCATCAGTGTCTTTGTGTCATTTAAGATTGCTGCAAAAATACATTTCTAATTTAGTGATTTTAATCCAGTAAATTCACAGACTGTGAAAGGATTAAAAAAAGTGTGCTTTTTCATTGGGTTGGAAAACTTTGTGGGCTCAATAGCTTGAAGGCAAGGTGCTGTGTGCACTAGAGAAAAGGGAGGCTTTTCTAAACAGCCTCTTAACTCTTCCCATTAAACCAAAAGTGCATTTATATGCATAATGGTCTGCATTTGCTCTACCAAATAGCGCTCTGACAGTCAAATAAAACAGAGCAGAGCTTCTAGCTATGGCATTAAACTTTAAACACTCCCATTAGCCTACTCCTAGAGACAAAATAACCCCAGATATCTTAATGCTGCCCAGTATTCACAGGTCAGTTCCAAGGCAGTAGCTTTTATATGTATAGGTTGTAGATACTCTAAGTAGATGTAAGAAGTTAAGAAAATTAGTAATTTTAGGATTGTTGTAAATTTGCATTGCTTTTTGTAGAGCCAAAATTTGTCCTGAAAATGTGTTGCATTATTGGTTCTGTTCATACATGCTCAGCATGAGTAAGAGTACAGGAAAACCCCGCTAAGTAGACTTTCAGCATGTTTTCTAAACTGTCATTTATGACCAAGTACTTCCTTTTCCATTCTCTGACAAGATCTTTCCCCTCTCGCAGTCAGTTTCTCTACAGGAATGCCCGAGTTGGAAGGAGGTGGGAACTCTCTCTTGTTCCTCTCTAAAGCATAACTCTGACTTTCAGGTTTTTTTCTTACCCATTAGCAACTGAAACGTAGCAACTAATTTCCTCTTTGTATTTTGGCTATAGTCACATAATGCTTATAGCAAAAATTGCAGATGTTGTATTTTATGCCTTTATCATTACATTCCCTTTAGCTGAAGTGATTTTATCACCCATTTAGAATCAAACAGGGTAATGGACACGTTTTTTGACACATCTGATGAAGACTAACAAACGCTGCTGTACTTCGGCTGACGGTGTTCTGGTTCAAGCTACAGAAGCATATCCACCACAGATGTGGAACAGCACTGGCAGGGATTTAATAGAGGCTACTCATGGACCTGTTTTGTTTATTTTGTTCTGAAGTCTATCAAATTTTGGAGAAGTATTTTGGTCCCCAGGGTTATATGGCTACTTTAATGGAGCTCACATGGGCTGCCATTGAAAGGGGAAATTCTGCTCTTCTCTGCCCTTGGTGCTTACCCAGCTATGATGAATCATGGAATTTCCAGCTGGGAAACTAGCTTCTTTCTTCTTTTGCCAATTTAGATATCAGCAGGATCAGATCCAGCTTTATCACATGGTCATGGGAACCCTAGTGCCTGTGTGAGGGCAGAGACGAGTGGCAGGGCAAGGAGGGGCATTGGGAAGGTGGAGCAGAGAGACCTACTCTTTTGGCAGCAGCTCAGACTTACGCTAAGTTAAATTGGCCATGTAACTAGAGCTTCAGTAGCACTTAGCTGCCTCTGCTTCTTGCAGAGATTCCTATAGTGTCTGTATTTTAAGACATGAAGGAGTCATTTAGCCATATAGTATTGCCACTTGTATTAATAGCCTACTTCATCCAGTTGCCCTTGCAATAAGCTTGAAAAATGTGTACTCATGTTTTTCATATTATTGTTTCAGGATCCATTATTTTAATTCTTTCTAAAGTATTTACTGTGTACTATATAATTTATGTTGAGGTCATAAACCTGTAGCATTGAACATCTGGCTTTGCTTACATCTGGAAAATGACCTTGTCCAAAATGTACATACTAACAGATTAGGATAAAGATGCTAACAGAATTTCCAAGCTTCTTTAACCCCTCATTCATTTACTATGGCTGTTGCAAAACAAACTTATTTACACGGTATGTAAAGTCCTTTCACAGTCTACCAAAAATCAAAGATGGTTCCCTACAGCCAAACGAGAACACTGTCACATTATTTTCTCATGTAGTGAGCAGATATGTTCTTTCTTTTCTAATGATGAAAGACTTTATAAATCATCTGCAAAAGGTGATCTAGCCATCTGAAGATGGCTAAAAATTACTTTTAACCAATTCCTGCAGTCAAACTCCACCTATGAAAGAAGGTTGAGGCATTTCCATTAAATACATCAAACAGAGTGGGTTACAAATTTCCCTTATTGCAGTGTGCATAGAGTAATGTGCTACAGTGGAGAAGCAGAGTTTAATCCTGAGCTGTACTGGTCCAACAAACTAAAAGGAAACACTCAAATTTTTTAAATATAAAAGATTTCAGTTAATGTAACACTGTGAACATTAAGTAAAATCATCTGGACTGTACAATTTGTAATTTTTTTCAGTTTCTCTTCTGCAGATAATCGAAATCTTATTTTTTCTTCTAGGTTTGGTAACAAGCTGGAACTGCCTGCAGTGTTGAAACTCCAGATTTCACTCATCCTTTAAACAGAAAGCAAAAGCAATGGAATTCTTAGGGTATTTAAAAATGTTCCAGTTATATCTTGTCTGGCCTGTTAACAACCCTGAAGATGTTTTTTGATCAGGTTAAATGGTTTTCTGAAATGAAATTCACCAAAAGCAGAGCTAAAACTTGATTCCATTACTCTTCATGAACTTTTTCAACTGTTAACTTACAAGAGTATGGCCTCCAAAGACTATCAGACAGCTCTCAAAGATAATCAAATGGCAGAAGCATTCTCCAAGCAGAGAAAGGAGGCCACTAAAAACAACAATTCTTTTTCAATAAAGAGGTATTTATAGCAATTTCTACCAATATGGGAACTCTTTTTTCCCCCTCTTGATAATCTAACTTTGTTTTCCAACACTGTTATGGCTGACAGAAGCCATAACAGCATGGAATGCTTTTTTTGTAACGTTTTATGATTGTCAGATTTGCATTCCAAAAGAAAAGCATCTATCACATTATAATGTAGTGTGCAGTATGTAGGTTATGCATGATTCTGTAAAATACAAACCTGTTTTGTTCTGGGATCAACATATCAATGGGTACCTGCAGTGTCATATTATGACTTAGTACCTAGCTTTCTGCACAGCTGTATGGGGTATAGTTTTAAACTAACGGTGAAAAATCATTGTGCCAAGTTTTCTGGAGTATTTTTTTTTTTTCATGGCCAAGAAAATTAATTAATTGGGTTATTTGCTTGGCTACTGGTAATTTATTATTTGACTTTAAAAAAAATGCAAATCTTTAGATCCAATTTCTGTAACTAGCTTCTGCTGAATAACTGTCACAGGCGTAAGAATGTCATTTCTGATTTCTACAGCTGGCAAATGCTCTTACTGTAGACAGTTATTCTGGCAACACTACAATGTCACTGGAAGACCTAATTTTATTTGGAAGAGTGTATGTATGAGGCAGTGGTGGAATAAGCTATGCCAGTGGCTGAACAACTTTGCCCGCACAAGTAGAATGAAACTATAGGTACTATATAAGCATAGCTGATCTTGTGAACAGACTATACTCTTACACTGCTACCTATATACAGAGATTAAACCAAGGGTTTTCACCATAGTTTCAATATTACACTGCATCATTTTACCCATTGCCATATTCTCATTTAAGACATAGATAGATCACAGGCACACTTAAACACATTTTCCTATAAAGAGCATCATAGGCAGGAAATTCTGTATGGGAATAATTTACTATGTGGCAATTAAGGTTTAAAAAAAAAAGCAGTGGGATTTTTTTTAGGGCAGCTTGGAGATTGGTCTAGGCAGGCAGGATGACATAGCTGGAAATAAGGGCGATAAGCAAGAAAGAAAAAAAGAAACTTTAAAGGGACTGTTAGAATGAAATGCTTGTGCAGAGAGAAAGGAATAAAGGAGGACAAACATAGATGGGGTGGAGGCTATGCTATGCTGAAGCAAGGTCAGAGGGAGAAGCAACAGGATGATTTGACTGGAGAAGTCACACCGGGAACGAAAGAAGGGATTTTTTTACAGCGGCATTTGGGGAAGTTTGCCTTTTATATCTCATTCCATTCCAAAGTCCAGAGGTGAGGGAGGTTCATGAACTGTTTAAGCTGACAGAAAGCTAGAAGAAATAGAGATTATACAGCTTTATCATTTAATCACAAACCCACTCTTTGTATGGCAAAGTGGACCTAACAATCCTACAGAAAGAACTTTTATTTGTACTTATCAGCATGGCAGATGTAGCTGGTGACCTCCTTACCCCATTTCTGTGAAATTCAACTTTAAAGACTGCATACCGTTGGCACTGTGATTTCACGTGACCTTACATTCAGCCTACATTTTGCTGGGCTAAAATGTGGGTGTGCCACAAAATCTGCTGTTGTGACAAAGTGTTACTGCACAGTGGAAAGTTGTCAGGAGAAACTGGAAGCTGAGGCAGAAGGCTGCTGGAGGTGGCAGCGGGTGGGTGGTATCCCAGAAGACCTTCATGGCTGTTATGTCCTTAGGGCCTGAGGGTGGAGGCAGATTAGACTTTCACTAGAGAGAGCAGAACAGAACAGGTAGAAGAGCAGAAGCAAGGGGGCCATGACTTGTGAAGAAGAGGTAGCAATGAGCAACTTAGAAGGGGGTGGTCTGGAAAAATCTCATGTGAAACAGTTCTGATTTGGACCTTTAGACCACTAAGCAGTGTACAAGTAAGTGGGCACTTGCATAGCCTTTCCTCCAAAGTCTATGTAACTAAAAAGGGGAAAAGATGTTAAAGTTGGACGTGGACTTTGGTGCTCAGTTCTGTCATGGGGAGTGTTCTCTAGCTTACTTTGAAACTCCACTTTCTTTCCTGCTTGAGTTCATTTTTGTTCTTTTGTCTTGGTCAAGTCCATTGATGCAATAAACGATGTTAAAGTTTGACTTGAGAAAACAGACTAAGTTTCTAAGTCTGTTTGCTACAATTAACTATTAACAGAAATTAGAACTACTGTAATAAAATATTTTCTTACAGCACAAAACTAATGCTTAAATACTTCCCATTAATTTCCCCCAAAAGTAAATATTCCCTATAATAAAATATCCTAGACATAGAAGGTATCAGTTTACAGTTAAATATCTTTTCACTCCCAAATGAAATTAATTTTCTGTTTACATACTTTCAAGAGGAAACAATGCCAGAAAATCCTCTGGTAAAGAAAAGACCTAGTAGTTACAGCCAATTCTCTATTAGTAGAAAATTAGTAAAGACCATAAGTACCTTCAAATTTGATAGACAACTAACAGACATTCAGACCTTAAGGAAACTCCTCTTGATTTCAATAGAATTATGACCTAAACCCACCTTTTCAGCAAGGGAATATTGCAAATAAACTGACACACTTGTCCCACGTGAGATAAAAGGTCAATTGCT
>JANZLQ010000100.1:25145074-25158300 GCA_026212715.1 Elanus axillaris
GGGGGGGGGAGAACTGCTGCAAATTAATGAAGTTATTGGAAATTAACATGAAACTGTGCTCTTGGAAAAGTCTGTCTGCCACCTGGAAGTTGTTGGCTGCATGACCCTAAGCAATTGAAAACATGTGGTACACTTCTGGTTTGTGCCATGGTTTGCCCATCACTGCAGTGGTGATGGTAATGTTGCCTTTGAAAAGGACTTTGTCATACAGAGAGAGCTAAAGACAGCTACAAGCAGAGGAACATTATTAAGGTTTGTGGTCATAATAAAAAAAATGCAGCAAGTTTGAAGAGGTGCTGTAACAGAGTCATATATAGCAGCTAGAACTTATTTAAAGATCAGAAATCATAGGCTATAGCCTAAGGAAGTTGAACCCCAAAAGAGTCTGCAAGTTTAGTGCTGTATCTTCTGAGTCGCTAACTTCCTGCTACCTTTACCAGCTACCATCTACCCACCTATACATTTGCAGCATAATTTTTTTTCCTGAAGTTCAGGCTGAAATCAAGGCACACTAGAGCCTGCCATGGCAGCATAGCTATTGCTCATGTATTCACTCCACACATTAGAAAACCATTCAAAGTCCCAAAGTATTGTATGCACCACATAAATTAATTCATCTCAGGGTAAATAACCAAGCCCTGGAATTCATTTTTTTCTGACTATATGGAAGCAATTTGAACATAATGTACTCCAAGGGAACGCTTACATAATACTGCGCATACCTTATAACAAACAATATATGAAAATAATACTGGAATTCCATGAAGTTCCAGCATTCCTATCCAACTGATAGTAAAGTTAATTGAGTGACTTAACTGCAAACAACGTCCGCCACAGCATGGCAGTTGGAGGGACATAAGAACACTTACAGTTCTTATTGTTGCAATAAACAAACAAATGGAATATGTTAAGAATCCAGATCTGACATAAGACTTGCTAATGCAACAGAAAGCTAGGTCTGGTATGCTCAAATACACCCATGGAGAGAATAGATGAGCTTCACAAAACCACATAATATCTAGTTTTTCAGGTCTACACTTTAAAAAATCAAAAGCTGTACTCCCAGACACTGACTCAACAGCAGCGCTACTTTAATTTTTTCTGCTACAAAGCAGAAAATTTTAAGAAAGCTGTCTTTAGAAAATCGTGAACTATAATTACACCAATTGAAACTATGTTTGGTAGGAGTATTTCTTGGCATATGGAGGAAGGTAGGTTTTTAAAGTAACCATTTCGTTCGTGTAACATTCAGTACAAGGTCTGAACCATCTGTGTGTCTTCCATGCAGATAGGAGGCTACACCAGGAAGTCAACTGCACTGTCAACAAGTCACATAGCGCAAGGGGGTATTCGGCTGTATCAAAGAAGGAAGAAAAGACTGCCGCCATGTTGTGCTGATCTCCTCCTATATTTACACATCTCTCCTAAACTTATACTATGAATATGTACTCATGGAAAGTTCTGCCTTAAGTTTTTAAAATCCTGATACTGTAGTAAGACCACGTAGCCAAATACCCAGGTTTCTGCAGGAGGACGTATTTTGACATGATGAAATTGAAGCACGCACATGCACTTCCACTGTGTCTAGTGAGAACACTCACACATTTGAGAAGTGTGTGCTCTTACATTCCTTGCCCAACTATGGTGAATTGGCCATGAAGAAGAGAGAAATAGCTTGTAATGCTTCAAGATAATACAGAAAAGCAGAGCTACCTCCTTCTCTTCCTTATTTTACAACAATATTAAAACTTCAGACAAGATGAAGAGTGTCAGCCTGTGTAAAGATGCAGCAGGGGTGTCATGGCTGCCTTTCTGGTTTTGGACGGGTTCACAAACAAGTTGTGGACCATTATAACCCTCACATATAGACCCTCTCTGTATACTTGAAAGTAATTCTACTTCGATCATTTGCAAAGGTGCAGAAGATGCATCCCAGCTACAATTTTATCACAGCAGAGAGCATGTGTTTTATTTCTTTACATACCAGCAACTGTCCTGATAGCATGAAACTTTCCATGCCATCACTCAGCTTGTTATCTTGACATAGCTAGTTCAGACCAACATTGGGCACTTGAAACCATTTTAGACTATTTAAGGTGATAAATTGCCAACAAAGAGGAAATTCCCCCTGCACTGAGCCTTCCATGGAGTTCTTGCCTGTGCTGTAGGATGCAGCCTGCTAGGCTTTTATTAGGTGTGCCTGGCTGAGGAATGTAAGGGTCATTGCAGCTCTTCAAGTATACCCCCTCCCAATATTTCCACAGTACGGAAAGAGTAGATATCAAGAAATACCATTCCATCAAAATTAGCTTTACAAGGGATTATTCTGATTTGTATGAGGGCTTCTGAGGAGATGGAGAGAGACTTGACAATGGTTTATAAATCAGTATCGAGTGCTTGAGTTATTTTATGAAAAAATATTTTTCAGGGGAAGAAAAAGTTCTATACTACTTTAATCTGAAACAGGACTTCTTTTAACTATTTAGAAAAAAAAAAAAAGTCATGATGAAAGAGCCTTGAGGTGCCAATTCCACTAACACACCAATCAAGTCACCCTAAAAATACTTCAGTAATGGTCAGCTTCTGCTTTTTCCCTCTCAAACCCTGTATTTAACATTGTTCTGCTTCACTTAGGAACGTTTGCCATTTTCCAGTTCCCTCTATTCCACCAGTTCTTTCGAAGGCTAGGAAGTATTACAGAACTTAACTGCCAAAGCCATCTTCACAGGTCACTCTGATTAAACCGTTAAGCAATGAATTACCTTTTTCTAATTCGCATAAGGCTCATACATCTTCGTAAGTCAAAGACTATTTTCTTACAGTTCTGAAAACAAACGCTTTAAAAACATTCTTCTTTTCACTGCAGATGAGGCCGACACAATTTTCCTTTGAAATCTGTGTCCCATTAATTGCTCCAGACCTGTATTTACCTTCCGCACCTCCCTGTACCGGCCAGTAACGACCCCCTTTTACTCTCAAACTTCTGCCAACTTCCTTGTGCCCCGGAGTCTCCCGATCCCGCCGCACCCCCGTCCCCGCCGCCGTGCCCGCGGGACCCCCGTCCCCCCCCGCGCAGGCGCCCGGCGGGCGGAGCAGACCCTACCTCAGCTTCTCCCCGGCCGGCACGGTCAGCTTGTTCAGCCTGTCCATGCTCCGCGCTGCGCCGGCACCCGCCGGGACACGCCGCGCTCCTCCCCGCCCGGCACCTGCCGGCGCGGCCGCTTCCTCGGGCCGGGCCGGGCCGAGCCGAGCCGGGCTCGCCTCCCTCCCGGTGCCGTGTCTCGGAGCGCGGCGGAAACTCGTCTGCCAGTAATACCTCCGCCGGGTTACATCCCAACCGCTGCCGTGCCGGTAGCTAAAGCCTCTCTCCGTCCGTCCGTCCGCCCGTCCCAGCCGCAGGCGCTCAGCAGAGGAGGGACCCCGTGCTCGGGGCGCCCGGCCCGGCCCCTCCGCCCGCCCCCGCCCCCTGCGGCCCGGCGGCGCGCACAGGTGTTTGCGGAACCCGGAGCCCAGGTGGAGCCCTTGGAAATGGCAAGGCGAGGCCTCGCTAATTCTCTCCGCCCTTTAGACCTTTCGGAGCGCCGTGGGGAAGCCCTGGCTTGGCCGTGGAGAAAGGCGAGCCGGCAGTCCGGGTCCCCCGGTTGTACAGCGGGTTAGATGTCGATAAGCTTCAGCGGGCTGCGGCAGGGCCAGTAACCCGCTCTCCGCTGCGCGTCCGGCCCCAGGTGACTCGGCGCTTGGCTCCCCTCTCCTCCCGCTCCGCTGCGCTTCCCGGGGAGGATGTGCCAGGTAGCGACCTGCTGCCGTGGGCCCGTTCCCTTCCCTTCCCAGAGTTCTCGGTCCTGTTATCCCCATCCCTTCTGAATACAATTGTAAGGGGGAAAAAAGGTTTCCTCGCCCCGTTTCTTAAACTAAGGCAGGAGCGATCCCCGCTCCTTCCAGTGACACGGGGAGAGGACATTCCCACCCAAGATGTAAGCAGCCGATCTGTGTTTTAGGGGCTCCGATACCTCCGAGCCTGGGATTTTTTTGCTTCGTCTTGGGCTCAACCATCTTTTCCTCTTTAAAGATGAACTTTACAGGCAACTGGTTGCTTCTGCAGGGCAATGGAAGCAGATATTTGTGTTCAGCCTTTATCCTGAAGTGCTGATGAACTTGAATTCTGCACCTTTGGAGGATGACTGTTGTCACTCTTTCCCTATCTTTGGCCTGTCTGCAGCTTAGTTTATAAGTTAAGTTTGCTCTCGGCAGGAAACCTACTCATTCTCTTTTAAAAAATGTACAACTGCATCATGTTGATATGTTTTGGTAAGTACAATATGTTTTGAGGACATGCAAAAGTTATTTCTTAGGGAGATTCTCATTGCCACTTAGGCTAGATTTTCACGTGGATGTGTCTCCTCCCCAGATTGTACTGACTATAGCTTTTTCTTGTGAAAATTTAGGAGCAAACTGGACTGTCCTGGTTAGTGCAGAAGACTGGGGAAACAGCCTGCCACGAGATTTGTGTCTTTGGTAACAGTATTGTTCTGATCTTGGCGTGGCTGACGTGTTTGTTCTCTGAGCTTTCAACAGGGCAATCAGTTGATATTTGCATACAGTATTTCTCTAGGGAGGGCCCATAGCGAACAAATTGCCCCTTTTGGGGTATCTTATAAAGTTTGTGGGCTTTAAGGAATAACCTAATAATGATGAATGTTGTTTACTATACAAAACTTTGGAATTCCACACTGCAATGTATCCATTTATGAATGGCACACCTTTGCTATTTTACTCCCTAAAAGTTTTTTTTTGAAAATTAAATTAATTTTGAATTAGTTAAAATTAACACTCTGGCAATGTGAAGAAGTGGATGTAAATAAATTGCAGTGTTGCTTTTTGCTTATATAATCTTCCCGCTCTATCTAAGCACGTATCAGAATATGGGATTTGCTCAGTAGGCTCATGCAGTGATTTCTCTTACACAGCAACTGCCTCCTGCCTGACTGTCACAGAAATCCCAGACCTTTTCCCTTTGAGATCGTTGGTGGCAGCCTGTCATTTGCACTGCCGTGCTGGTTTCACCTTGTTTCTTCCCAACTCAACAGTTTACAGGTTTAGTTTTAATGCTTTGCGGTGCCCAGTGTGGAGAGATTTCATGCCTGTCCTCGCAGCGCTGTCGCCTCGCTGCTCCCGGCAAGGGGCCGCTGCCTCTGCCTTGTGCTCAGGGCAGTCCCCAAGTCCCCTGCGCTCACGCCTCGGTGACAGTGTGGCTCACGCAGGATCTCTCATCCCTGTGATCTGCTGGCTTACGTGCTTGCGTAGCTGTGCAGGGAAACGGGCTGGGGAAGGAGTCCACTACAAATGATCTAGCAAAAAGTCACAAAAAAAGTGGATTTTAACTGCAATGGTTCTTTGATTTGATTCAGCACACGGGTGTTTGTGAGGGTGCAGCACGGGCTGGGAGGAATAAGGTATGTGGCTGCTTAGACTGGTACTGCTGCCAAGAAGTTACTCATAAGAAAGTCTCCATTGCACAAGCCTTGTTCATGATGTTTTGTGGGATCTGCTGTGAGGCCTGTCCACTGGTCATACCTCAGCCTGCTTCCTTCTTCCATGCACACACATGGCCAAATACACAGCCCTGCTTTACTTTAGTATCTACAAGTATTACTCATCAGCCGAAAATGGTGTCTCCAGGGCCCAGGCTGGAGGCGGGGGGCTGGGGCCCCCAGGAGAGCCTGGAGGCAGTGGCAGGTTTGAGCCACGCAGTGAACATTTTGTCATGCTATTTTTGTGGTTGTAACCCCAGCAACTGTCCTTCTTTGACCAAATATGCTCATTTGGAGAATGCCAAAGAGGAACTGGGATTTTTCTTACCACGTGGGTAGCATCTTGACCATAGTGAGGGTTAACACGAAACCCTCCTCAGCCACAAGTGCCATTCTTGGCAGAGGGGCATTTGTTTCGAGGGATGCCAGTGCCACCTCCATGCTCCTTGGCACATCTGGGGCCAACAGGGATGGTGTGGGATGCATGGTCATGGGCTGGCAAGTGCTGCTGCCCACTGAGATGTGGTCTGGCAGCCTGGACCAGCCTGCACTGCCCAGCTGAGGGACAGGTCCCAGGGGTGTGGGGCATAACGGTGTCCCAGGAGAATATATCTTGGCGTCTTGGATGAGGCTTTTTGCAGAGGTGTTCCCACAGTACTGGTCTTCTGAAGCAACATCATTCAAGCCCTTTGCCTAAGTGGTATTCTCTTATCTAATATTTTAAGAACCCACACTCACACAGACTGCCATTTTTGTGATTACATAGATAGCCACTAACTATTTTTGCCTGCATATGGCTACAAAAGATACAGGATAAATTCCTGGCACCATTACTTAACACAGGTAATACAGGATTTGCCAGTAAACTCCCTTGGCAGGATGGTTCACAGAATATGCATGCTTTTCTATTTTTTATTTTTTTGATGCTCAAAATGCCATTGAAGTTTTGGAAAAGACCTTCTAAATGCTCGGACAGATTTTCTAAATGCCACTGACTGTTGCAACATAATTTCCTCATCACTGCAAGTGTTGTGGCTTAGTCTGGGTTTGTCTCTCTGATCCTCTCCCAACATGACTGTGTAATTCTCTTTTTATGCTCATAAATAAAAAGATTTTTAAAAGCAACTTATTTATCTTGTATGTTCAGAAACTAAAATTAGCTTTTACCCTCTCTGCTATTTTCTGCTTTTTCTTTCCCACCAGCTCATTCCTTGTCCATGCTGCCTCACTCTGGCAGCGTGTTCCGGTTTCAGTTTAAGAGCTGTGAGGTCATCAAGGCATGGTCAAAACCAGACTCAGTGGAACAAACTCTGTCTGAGACTGTGAGTATCCTACGTTCATTTGGACAAAATTTGCTGTGAATTGCCAGATATTTCCTGTTTACTCAGGGCTCCAGTTTTCTATACCCTATTGTTAAGATCATTTATGGTTTGACTTCACTTCTCTGAGTAGATAGAAAACTGCTGTAGCACACAACCAAGGGATCAGAAGACCTGTCTGAAGCATTTTGATCCTTGTTAAGTGGTGTTCCTAGATCAGAACAAGCATCTTCATACAGACCCAGTCATTGTAGAGAAACCATTAGGCAAAATCCAGAGTTTGACTGCTATCACTGAAAGGACTGACAGTTTTTCTTGGCTGAAGTTTTCTCTCTGATTCCTTTGATGACTGCTTTTTCTCATTTCCACTGAAATTAATGCTCTCTAGTTTAATACCTTCCAGTACACAGTTTGTATGATGATTTTGGGCTTGTCAGGGATTCCTGCTGAAGCTACCAATATCACTAATATTCATATTACCATGTTAAATATTATATAAAATACCAGCTGTACATACCTTCCTTTTAAATTCATAAGCTTTGATGCTAACACCTTTTTAGGGAGACCAATCATGCTGTTGTCTTAATGTAGGTTACAGATTATGACTAGGTTTAGTCTAGGGAACCTAGGGGCCTGTTTGAGTTACCAATCTGGGTTGGCAGCTGAAGGCACATCCTGACTGCATAGTGGTGTGAGGCTCAGTGATGCAACAGCATCTGCCCATAGCCTCCTCTGCATGACAAGAAACCCGAGGAACGTGTCCCAGGCAGGAGCTGTGGCACACAGGAGAGATGGACAATCAAGCTGCAGGGAAGACTGTGAAAAATCCAAGCCCGTGTATAGGTACAACCGTGGCTCTCACTTGCCATTTCTGGACTCCTAGGATTTCACATAGTTGAAATAAAAAGCAGAGAATTGTAAACTGTATTATGTAGCATAAAAATTTAGAATGAGAAGGTGAATAAAAAGAACTGCAGATTAGTTTAAAACATCAATTTACAGTAAATCTTTTTAATGCTTATTTTTATTTTTAATGCTTTGAGGAGACAGTGCTGCATCAAAGGATCTCAATGAACTATGCATGAGTATTTCAAGAGGAAGCTATTTTTTACAAATTACATTAATGCTCATAGATACAGTCTAGTGCCTTCAATGTATATAAAACAGCTAAGAAACCTGATTTGAAGTAAGCAATTGATTTGATAACAAGGTTTCAATTTTATTCATAACATGACCATATAAGACTTACTTTTTCTCTCAGTCATGCTAGAAAACCCATTTCTTAACCTCTTTTTAATTAGCAAGATTTTGTCTCCAACATCAGTAGAGAAGATTGTGCTGAATTTTTTTTCTTAGAAGTACTCAGGAGTCAAGGATGCAACTGTTCTTTATAGGAAAGAATTCTTCACATGGATTTCATGTACAACCTGTCTTGCCAAGTAGCTAGTGTGTTTTTTCATTTTGACTTTCCCGCTTCTGGGCAATGTGGGCAACTACAACATGTTGCACATTTTCCTCTTTAAAAGACAGCTTTGTGAGCTTTTGCTTGGCTTTTCCTTCAGGAAATCCTGACAAAAGAGCAGCAATGTAAGATCTCCTGAACAACATGTAAAGTGATTGAAAATTCACTTAAAAATTTACTTGTCTGATTTTACTGTCTTGAGGTCATGGTATTTCACCTAGCTCAGAGGTACTTCTCCCTGCCTATACCCACACACTCTCTTAAATGTCTCTCAGACTCTGATAATTGCTTCAAAGAGAGTATTTGTACATACGTAACGGTCTCTTGAAAATTTGAGCCTACTGCTTGAGCTCTGACTTCGTGCTACGACTGGTATAGCACTAACGGTGAGAGCTCCAACTATGGAAACAGTGTAATGTGAATGCAAATGTAGCTGGTCAGTAGCAGGAATTTGGCTTGATCAGACTGTGTTCACATGAAAGTCAGTAAGTGATTGCTACAGTTCTATTTGTCAAGGCTGTGGAAGTTTAGTGAAAATAGCCCAAATTGATACTACCTACATCTGAATTGGAAAACAGCCCAAAATCATACCATCTGAATCTGAACTGGAATCTGTAGCCATGTTGTAGGCTTGAATTTTTCCTAAAGGCCTGCTATTTTGAAGTATTTTGTACATATTTGATCTCTTCTGCTTTCAGAATATCTGTAGGAAGATGTGCCAGCAAATGTGCTGTGGGGATGAGGAGAGGAGGGGAAATGGAGGGTTAGCAGTAGACCGTCACATGTTGCAAATGCAAATTTGTGGGACTTGGTGCCAGGCCAAAAGAGCACTCAAACTCTATTGTTTAAACTGTGTGAATTTAGACATACTTTTGGTTCCCCTCTATTTCTATTTTGGTTGATAAAGTGCCTACTTAACTTGCCATTCAATGTCCCATAGTTGGTATTTGGAAACCATGAGTTTATGGAACATGATTTCTCATGACATTCTCTGTATTTACTACTTACTGATTGCTATAAACAGATGAAACACTGCTGCTTCATGTTTAAAATAATGCATCTCTGTTTTTTGCAAGCATTGCTCTCAGACTAATTCTCAGATTAACTGGTCTATTTGAATGGATTTTTTCCATTTCCAGGATACATATAGGCTGTTTTAAACTAGAAGACACTACTTTTACAGAAAAAGTTACATGTGAGCACTTAGTTGTGTCTTAGCAGATGAGAGGAAGGTACTCTTCTGTCCCAAGTTTTTTTAAATAATACAAATTTTCAGAAGATTTGTTCTTGTCACTGTGGGTCTAATGGCTCAATGACACAGTGTTAATTTTGGAAGACTCCTAGCAACTGCCCTAGAAATCTTAAAGCTTTAATCTGTTATCACTTTGGATACTAAATAGCACATTCAAAATTGTTCATATAGTAATAGTAGTAGGAGATAGATTTGAAAATGCAACTCTAAATTTAATTGAACGGGATTTGGGTTTGTCTTTAGGCTCACTGGAGGAAACAGGCTGTATATGTAGGCATGTACTCTGGGGTAGGCAAAGATGTAAAACCAGTAAATTTAGTAGGATTTTCTCATTAAGGGTCTTCTGAGCAAACTCATTTTAGCACCTGTGGAGAAAATGTGTTTTATTTCTCTGGGGACAAACGCACTGTGTAAAAAGCTGCACTTCTGCTTTTCAGTTTTACAGTCACCTGTTCCACATGCACACAGAAACATAAAATTTGCTCTTTCAGACAGACTGCTTATTTAATGTTAAACTGAAAGTGTTTGAGGTCAGATTGCCTTGGAGGCAGTGACCTGTGTTGGAGCCAACCGACAGCTACAGTGACTCTGAAGAATAGTGCTGCTGCCTGGTCTGCAAACCTTATCCCCTTCCAGCAGTCAAGAGTTACTGCAACGGAGATACTTGTAACTGGCGAGCTTTCATCTAGCTCTGACTCTAACGACAGAAGTGGGGGTGTAGGGGCATGGGCTTCTTTGCAGACTGGCAAGCCACTCTTGTTTCTGACTTTTCTCTGGGGCTTGTATACCCTGCTCTCCTTCCCCCTCATATCTTGCTGCAACGGGATTAAACCTTGGGCAGGTTTGCTTCCCTTCCGTCCTCCTGTTTGGGGTGTGGATTTACCCTGGAGGGTACCCAAGAGGCCTTAGTGGGAGTGCTTAGCACAGTGGGTCATTTGGCCCTGGCACTGAGAATGAGACTTGCAGTGGGCAGAGACGACGTGGGAGGAGAAGTGGTTTGTGTCCGTCCCTTCTGCCTGTGCCTACTGAGAACCAGTCAGAACTCAGACATAGGTAGTGAACGGTCTAAATATGTTTGTGTCCCTGCTGACAAAATCGCTGTGTATATTCACACGGATAAAAGGTTGCACAGAATTTTCAAATTTCAAAATGAAAGGGATGTCGTAAAATGAGGTTATTTTTGTATAGCACTGATACTGTTTACACATATCATGATGCCTTCAGTACCTGGAAAATGCTGAAAAACCAGTAGTTTTAAACCACTTCTTTCCTGCACTGGCCTGTCATACATACAGCCAAGGAAAAGGGTTGGTGCATCTTTTCTCTGGCACAATTGGTTAATCTGCACTGCTTCACTGACCATAATAATGGCTGCTTGAGCATTTTCCTGTTCCTGCTTAGGAACAGGAAAAATACTTTTGTCTGTAGTCTTTCCTGTTTTCATGTGTTTCCATCTTCTTAAGATTGCTCTCTTCTGTTTCTCGGATAACTGGCATTGCCTAGCACTATGTTCTGGGAGCAGAAAGGTCAGGTCACCGAACAGAAAAAGTGTCAAAAGTCCTTCTCAGCCAAAAATATAGTGGATTTGAAATACCGCCTTCCAAAAAGACAGTGAAGTGATCAAGGAGATGGGGGACTTTCTAAAGAAAGATATTACTATATTATTAATTTAAAAAGTAGCAAACTACTATTTGAAATATTAACAAGATAACATTCTATGACCAAAGGTGCTATATGACTATGAAATGAGATAAAGAGTTTCATGGAATGCTCTCTTCTGTGGAGAAAAAATTGCTCAGACTTCTAACTATAGCCATGAAATTTTTCTGTTGTCTAAGAATGCAAATTTTGTGAATTGTTGCAAGGAATATATTTACACAGTTGGTAACTTTAACTGCATTAAGACTACAAAACTGTAGCAGATGAATAGGAGTGCCACACTATATCAGAATGGGTTATTATTTTTTATATATCCTATTTTGAAGCATTTATGGCTGTAGTACAGCATTTAAAAGAGTTATTTCATAAATTTGTGGTCATAAAAGCCTGCATCTTTCTACTCTCAGAGTATATTGGGAGAAAAAACATTTAGTATCATACACTGGGTTTCAGAATAACTGTTTCTACTTCTTTTTGTCATCCCTTCAGATTTAAAATGTAAAGGGAACTCATGGAGAAGTGAAAGAAGAAAGAAAATTTGTTAGAAGTCTACATGTAAAGAAAGACATATATGTAAATTTGAATATTCATTGAATTCCAGTAGCACATAGTAATCTTATTCATAAACAATTATCCGTTTTCATTATATCTTGTTCTAATAGAGAACAAAAAGGTCACTGCATTATGGAAGTTAGAATCTAAAATATTTTGGGATTAAAGAAAGTTCCTGACTGGTAGTTTTGCAATAATATACATAGATGATAGTCTTATGAGATTTTTGATTTCTGGACTCTACTGGATTTTACCAACATCTGCAGCATGGACTTGGGTACTTAAACCTTCTCTGTGTTGCAGAGATCTGCCTGGGGTTATGTAACACATTTGAAATTGTCCTGCTATTGCCACAAGTTTGAGTCAGGAATATCTTTATAACCATACTGATGAGTGAAGACTACATTGCTATGTACTATTTGTAATTTGAAACTGTTGATAAGGTATATAAATTATTTTTATAGCTTTTGCTATAAAATGTTCGTATTAGTTAGCAAATAGGAAGACAATAGTGATACAATGGAGTCTTCTGGGGAGAAATTATTGGGTTTTTTAAGGTATCTTTTCCTTGAGGATTGTGATTTTTTTCAAGCTTAAACCTTTCTCGATGTTGGTTAACTTTCATCATTGTGTTCACAGGAGAATTTCCCCTTTTATGAAGAAGATTCCTCAAGGTATCATGAGGTTTTAAACAAAAGATAGATTTCTATTATTATTCTTATTCCTGGTGGAACTGATATCGCCAACACTTTCCTAATCTTTTTGTTTCAATATGGTCCATTGGGGTATTATACCAGCTCAGTGAGTGACAGGCTGTTCATACACATGCCTATGGAGGCACCCACCCACACCCATTTGCTCATCTTCCTTAGGCACCTGATATGAGCTAATGTCACAAATGTCATATGAATTAGACCTTTGAGCTGACCCAGGATTGCTTTAAGTAAGCCAATACTCAAGATTATTAGAGTAGAAAGAAACGCCGTAATAAAGGAGCAAAATTTTGAGCTTGGTATAGAATAAATTCTAAGCCTGCCTAAGGTATATGCTGGAGCTACACCATGGGCTGCATTTCAAAATGTTCTTGGTGCATTGGTTGTGAATGAACAACATTTCAAATCTGTACAGAAAGTGGTGCTTTCCCAGAAACTAGTGTTCCGTCCTGTGGACTCTGCTACACACGATAGGTATAGATACATACTGATATGTTGGGTTTGACTTAGGCTGGTTCTGGGCCATTTACATCTTTAATCCTGAAGACTTTATTCCTATTATTCATTGTGGCTAACAGAGGATCTGATACTATATTCACCTTGATGATGGTAGAGGAGTATTGCTGAAAAGACATTATCTGTAAGGGCTCTGTTCTGTAATCTGAAATTAGCTACATTTGTTATTTTTCAGTGTTTTCTTAGAGCCACTTTTTTTTTTTTTTTTTTTTTTTTTTTTGG
>JANZLQ010000100.1:25158306-25174045 GCA_026212715.1 Elanus axillaris
CCACTTTTTTTTTTTTTTTTTTTTTTTTTTTGGTGGGTATGAAGAAGGTATATCATACATGTTTAGTACTGCTTTTGGTTAAAAGCTGAAATTGTTGAAATTTGGTTTTGTCTGTAATTTTCAATAAATCCCTGGAAATGGATTAGCTAGCAAAGAATACCTGTAAGACTGTACATGTGAATCATACTTCTATTTATTTAATAAGACAAAATAATGACAGGAAATATGTGAATTTGGATTTTCTTTTCAGAGTATATTTAAATCTATCTATTTCTGGTCCATATGTGGACAAACCCCATCTAGTAATGAATAATTTCTTAGACATTATTTATATCAGTAATGTAAAAGGAATATAGCTGGTAGTTCATGCTGACATTTCAAGCAATACAAACAATCTTTTTATTCTGTGATCTTGAACTGTAATATCTATTCATTAAAGCAACAGCATGGATATGCCTTATATTCCTGTGTATTTCTTCAGAATATAATTGCTTGAGCCAGAGGAATAAGATAAGGAAGATATATACTGATAAAGGTAATTAATTATATCACCCAGATCAGAGATTTAGAAAAGGATCTGATTACTTTTATGAAATGTATGGTAAGGCAAATTAACTGAAATGGCAAGATATTTTTAGGTTATTGTCTGTATTCTGAGAGTTTTGTGAAATAATAAAAAGCCATGAAACTGGGCAGTGAGGAACTAAATAGGAGAAATGACAGAGCTGTGGTAGCAGGTGTCTGGGGAAACTGAAGTGCCAGAATTGTGAAGAAGAAACTGAGACTTAATGCTCTGTCAAGGATATCATTGGAGAGTACCTAAAATGTGCAAGGGCAGTGGGTGGAGGAGAATGGAAAACAGGAAAGCTAGTATAAGAACTGTGAAATACATAAAATCTCTTTTTTTCCCCTCGGAACTCTTGACTATTAGGAACAGAAAGCGATTGTCAGACTTTGAAAAGTCAGGCCTGGCTTGTGGAAGAAGAAAAGAAAATATTTTTTTAAAAACAGATCAGGCAATAATGTTCCATTATAAATAGCAGTCTCAGCTCAGCCCAGGACAGCTTTGGGTGGGGAGGCTGAACTGCCTCCCTACTCTGGAGAATGTCCTTTCATCCTTCTGTCCTCCAGAAGGTTGATAAAGTAAGCTGCGAGAGGTGGTCTGATTAGTCCTAAACTGTAACATGCTGCAGGGAAGCTGCATAGACTGCTGTTAGCATGGCAAGAGATTGGCCATAGTCTGGCCTGAAAACACTTCACCTCTTCAAGAACTCAGAGCATATCTGAAGTTTACTTCTAAGAATTGTAAACACACATCAAGATTGTAAAGTCAAAGTGTGTTTACACTGTGCAGTGGAGCACAGGGCCAGCACTGGTGGCAACTGAGCAGCCCCTGGAACAAGACGTGTAGCAGAGCTGCACCTTGAGACAAGGCATTTCAGATCATGTGCAGCATCCAGTAGTGCAGCTTTCCTGCTTCTGGCAGCTGAGCAGCTCCTGTGTTTGGTGCTAGCTCCTCAGTCCCTGTGTTGCAACCACTGCAAGTGTACAGATGCTCTGAAGCACTGAAAATTAGAGAAAGCTACCACGAAGTTGCCTGTGACTCTTAATTTCATAGACATAAGCATTATGATACTGTCTGTATTTAGGTGGTTACATGTATCTATCCAGAGAGGCTCTGTGATGCTCTGAATCATGTGTTGATGAGTGTTAGTATCATCCATCGTGCAGATATGCACAAGTACCATCACACCACTGTAAGTTCTACATTCCTCATATTGGTGTTGCTCTTGGAAAGGGAGTTTATGAGGAAGGTGCTAATAAAAAGAATTGCTGACTGCCATTTCTGCGTTTGTTTGGGTCAGATCTTTGAAATACATATTTTTGGCAGATTTCTTAATTCTATAGGTTGCCACCTGTAGCTGTGCAGGCTGTTGGGTTTCAGGTCTTGAATTCTGTTGCACAAAGGGCTGCTGTGGCATTCCTAGCGACTGCACTTCATCTTTTGCCAGGCCAGCTGCGCTGAACAGCCTCTCCTGAAGCTGTTTCAAGTGACTGGTTGCTACAGCACCAACTGTCTGGCTTGCAGCTGCAACAGGCTGTCCTGCCATGGTTCCTCAACTTCTCCTTGCAGCTCATCTTGTAACTTCTCTACCCTGCTTGTCAAGCTGACCCCATTTTTAAGCACTGCAGCTTTCATGGCTTAGTATCTTATCTCAACCATTTAAGTGCTCTCTTCTAATGTCTGAATTCAAGAAAGTCTGTATGAAAGAGTTTAATAGTTTCCTTCATGATCTTAGAAATACTGCATAGACCACCTGCCATCACAGCACAAACGTATGACCTAATGAATGAATCTCTGCATGCTTATACAAAAGTAAAAAGAGGTTAAGACTTCACTCGTTTTCACAGAGGCTAGTCTAAAGCGAGAAGAATGAAATGTCTCTCCTGCAGATAGCATAAATGTGTGTTGATAACACACTGTAAATTAAATATTGTATTTCTTTCAAAAACTGAGAGGACTCCAGCTTGGACACTTGGAGCAAAATGAGCCAAGACATTTGCTCTGTTTTCTCCCCAGTGTGTACTTAGGCTAGGGCACATGTGGAATTCTGCTAAAATGAGATTATAAATTAATAGTCCTTCACACTTCATTGCTTCAATGAGCCAGAAGTTATTTTCTTCTGAGTTTTGAGTCCCAGGTGCAGCACTTTCTGACTAGCAAATGTGATTTTCTAAAAGGGAAGAAAGACCAGTGAATCGAAACTACAATAACCTCTTCTCTGTGGTCTGAGTACAGGCATGTAATAGAGAAAAGGAAAGCACATCAGCTGACAGGGTGGAGGAAAAAGATCGTGTCCAGACATATGATGATGGTGAAGAACCGGTTTGTGATTTGGGCAACAGCTTCCATTTCTGGTTCTGCTTCTGGCTTAGTGTACAAACACAAGCAGGTCATTTGGGTCTGTGTCTTAAAAACACGACTTATTTCTTTGATTTTTGGTACCCAACTTGAGTTGCTCTGCAACTGATATCCTATTGCTATTTAGGCTGGTCTAGAGTACTAACAAAGATAAATGTTTCCTCTTTTACTAAAACTTAGGGAGATTAAACTGACTGTTATGGACCTGGCTCTCCCTACAGCTGGACCAGTGTATGCTTTTTTCTCAGAGGCTGCTCCACTCTTCCTCTTCAAAGAGGGCTAATAGACATCTAGTATTTTCTTAGCACTAGTGTGTCACACTGTTATAAAAAACGTCTGTGATTTATCTTGCTTAACGTCCCTAAAAATGAGCATAGTTTTTCCAATATTAAAGAAACACATCTATAATTATACTGTTAACACCCTCCCCCGCCCCCAATGGCATTCCATAGATGGCTGAGCATGGTAGAGTACCATGAAAGGAGACTGAGCAAGGTTGACCAATTCTAAAATTTTCTAATTTAGAAGTTGTCCTGAACAGGCTCCAGGACAAGGAGTAATGGAAAATCATGGGGTTGAAGAAGAGGAGGAGACTCTGGAGGCAGTTCTAGGCTTGTGCTGATTTATATGTATTGTACATGCAGATATAAGCCAGCTAAGACTGCAACCTCTGTGCCTCTCTGTATTCTCCTAACTGGGATAGGGAGGAAAAAATGTGCCATGGAAGATACTCAGACAGCTTGAAACTGTTTTCCATTGCATCAAAGGTGTTGGGAAGACAAATTGGGATTTCCTCTGACACCTTCATATCCTATCAGTTCTTTGGTGACCTCCAGATAACATCAACCATTTTTTTAACTTTTTGAGAATGGGATTATTTTCAGTAAGAAAGGATGGGGAAAAGGACAACATTCTTTTATTTCATTGGAGTTTCTGGATGCAATTTTCATTAACATGGAAAAAACCCCCTCCAACTCTGACAATATATCTGTAACCCCGAGGCATTCCTCATCATTGCAATAGTGATAATTCAGCCTAACAGTAGTATGTGCATAAAGAAAGCCTTTTGTCGTATATTCTTTCTATTCAGCCCAGGGGCAGGAATATAGTCCATGGAACCACAAGAAATAAAACATTGCCAAGTTAGTTTCTACTTTAATCACAGCTGCAATACTGTAGCTTGGTAACATCTGAACTGCCACCATTGCTATTTGGAAAGTAGTAAGACCCCAGCAAATATCTGCATATCAGGACTTGATCAGAAAATACAGACTCATATTTTGTGTATTTTTGTATATTTTCAACTTTTGAGAGACCTGTATTGCTACTATTTGTACTAACTTTTTCAAAGGCTGAATGCTTTTTATTTACAATCTCTAGTGACTTCCAATGGTTCTTGTATACAGGTGTCTGTTTCATCTCTGTAAGCTCTGCCAAATGTAGTTTCTAGCTACATCTTTATTTTTGGTAAAAAAGACAGCCTTGTAATCATTGTTATTTCCTGTCAACTTTACTTAGTATTTTTATACAACTGCAGTTGAAGAAATTGTTTCGTGAGATAGGCCGTGAAGTAGGGGCTTTTTAGACATTGTATTTGTTTAAAATATCCTTCATTTAAATTTTTGAGAGGTGCTGAGAGGTAAGGCTCTTGCTTAAGTACAACATCTCTGAGTTTGTCTTAACTGCGAACTATAAGCAGATGGTGGGCTGACAGGAGACAAGTTGCTCATGATCTAAAAGCTGTACTGCACAGAACAGGACATAAGGTGATATACATTGCTCTTCAGCTGAACATATTGCTAGCTTGAATGGCTTCTGTATTGGATTTGGTTTTCATCCCACATAGAACACCATTAATGTAATGCCACATTGCATCTCAGTGTCCAGTTTAGAAAGATTGTTTGAAAATGTCTTCTGTGTGGTTGCAGTTGTAGGTGAATGTGATGTGCAGAAATAGTTTCTCCCTCTTACAATTTTCTTTATGCATTATTTTCAGTATGAAACAATGCATAAAATACAAATTCACTGTTTATCTATGGAAAAGTATAAAATGTTATTGGACTTAAATAGTGAACAGCATATTTTGCCAAGATAGACTATCAAATTTTTGTCAGATCTCAAAAATATAGCAAAGCTTGGTTAGAAGATTGGATTGGATTTCCTTAGTACTAAGAAAAATGCCCAGTTATAGATTCATAGTATTGGAATGTGTCTGTGTTCGCCTGACTAGGTACTTCTTTTGACATGGAGCTGAGATGGGAAAGGTGCTATGATTAAACTGTGGTCTCAGGTTCAAATCCATGCGGTCTGTGGTGGTGCCACAAGGCTTTTAACGCTGTGATCTTTCTATTCTTTCATTATTAAGCTTTGGCAAAACACTTGAAAAAATATTTCAGAATACCAGTTTTGCCTGGCTTTAGATCCAGGATAGCACAGTGAACAGTCTAGTTGCAAGAGCAGAAGTGAGCTTCCTAGAAGAACTTGGAACACAATATGCTCCTGAGCTGTGAGGGAGTCTTTCCTCCTTCTCAAGTAGCTGGTGTCATTGCAAAAGTCTTGATTGCTCATGGCAGGATGGAGGAGAAACTGATGTAATGCAAGTGTCTGTTGCCCCCTTTCTGCTGCAGGAGTGTAATATACTCTGCTGCTGTAAAAGGATGCCAGATAGTGTTGCTTTGCTGAGCAAATATTTCCTAGATCCTCCTGTGAACAGGAGAATATCCAGAATTAATTGTAATGAGCAGGCAATGGATGCCTCTGTAAATATTTGATGCCTGAGTAGACTTTTGTCATAGCCTTTCTACGCTAAAAATGAGGAAATAATACATAAAAATGTGATTTAAAGTCAAATTCAGATAATTTATTTTTTTCTTTGGGGTGTATATAGTGACCCAGGATGTGTCCTGTACTATCTTGCTGTGACACTAGAGTGGTTATGTACTGGAAACCTCTTTCAGTCTCAGGTATCATTGTTATTGGGAGGTCACTGTATGAAGAGGTATCTTCTGAATTTGCAGCCCTGGCCTCTTCCAGTTTTGGGAATAAGTGGAGACTTTTAAGGCATTTAAGTTACAACAAAAACTAAGGAAAGCAAGGAACTAAATCTACATGTTTAGACAGAAAACATTCAGCCTGAGTCAGCACTGGTATTTAAAGGATATAGTGTAATTAAAACCCCATTATGGTATATCCCAAGGAGAGGGGAAAACCTTTCCTGCCTACTAAGTATTGGCATAGAAGTCATCTACCACTTTTGCTTTTTCAGCTTGGCACTTTCTCTGGAGTGGAGAAAGTCCAAATGCACATTGTCACAAGATTTCTGTACTGCTGCATCTTGCTTAAAGAGAAAGCAAAAGCTCTTTGTCTTTAATATTTCTTAAGGAAACGGTCTAATTCTCATAGAAATCTCATTGATTTTATTAGTATTTTAATTAGGATTTGTCTTTGGTTAGGCAAAGTAATCCACTGAAATAAAAATATAGGAGCAAGAAATAAAAACATTTCAAAGTGAAACTGAAAGTATCATGTTGCACATGCTACATTTATTTATTAAGAATAAATTTAATAATAATGTCTATGTAATCACCCCCTCCAAACAGGATTAGAAAATCCTCTCCATGTGAAATTTGGATGTCATTGTAGTGTGTTAGAAGTCTATTGATTTATTTCTTGACTTCTCTTTTATTTTATTCTTAATTTTAACTATTGACTTAATGTTTATGCCTTCAATTTTCCTGCTAGAAGCATGGACAGTGAGTTAAAATGCACTGAAGTGTCTGACTAAATTGTTGAGAAAAGATGGGTGTAAACCTCTGTCACCAGTAGACTACAATTAATTTTGCCAGTGGAAAGCTGTTTGCCCTTTGAACCATTGTCCTCCTTTGTTGCCTGCAAGCCTAGGGTGGCCCCTGACAGCACAGGGGGCTGTCTGGCAGCTGCAGCAATGGCAGTATTGGCAACTGCTTGGCCAGTCATCTCCACAACATTCAGATGCCCCCAGTGCATGGAACTCCTGTGGCCCTGTGGCATCACAGCTGGTGACTGGGACCTTGGGAAGCAAGTTACGGCTTTCACCTACAGTGCAGTTGTACACTTTTAAGTAAAGACATCACAATTCCTGATGCTTTTCCATTGTAGCACCCCTGTGAGATAGGGAAATAATTATTTCCACGCTGCAGGTGGGAAAGGAAGCAGGGAATGCTAACATAATTTAGCTGAGTTTACTTAGGCAAAGCAAGGTCTCAGATCCACATTTATGAAATCCAGGTTTTGTGATTATTGGACACCATCACTCCAAAACGTTTTGTCTTGTGAACTCTCTCCTGACCCAGCTACAAAGGTGCTAATCCAGGCTTTTGCACCTGGTGTATGGAGAACTTGTCTGTGTGTTTAAATGTTGATAGCTGTGAAAAGGCTGAAACGTAAATTTTCCACATTAGGTTGTTTACCTTCCTTAATGAAGAAATAAAAGAAAAAATGTGAGTGGAGAGGGGAGGATGAAAAAGGCATTAATGTTTCTAGTTCTTGCAGTTTGAATATGCAAGTGCAGACATTTCAAGTGGAAAATCTCAGCATTACAAAGGTACTTTCCTGATATGTAACATCTCTTACAATTGAGAATTTATCTATATGTCTCAGGAAAAGACAGCTCCTTTGGTTGGAAGGCAAGGATGAAAAATTTCAGTCTGGTGTTATTAAAAACTATGAACAAATGAAAAAAAAAGTTGGAAACTAATCTAGATTAGTCTTAATTACAGGACACTTACGTGATTTATGAATAGCAAATTTTTCTTAATATACTATAAATTCCTGGTAAAATAACCTAGTAACATTTGTCACAGCAGTGAAAAGTGGTAGATGTTTATTTCAAGAAAAGGAGATCAAACGCTGCCCACACCATAATTAAAAAAGCCTGTAATTATGTGTTCCTTATCATGAAACCATGACAACAGCTCACTTATTATCCAGGATCTTCCATAATTACATGTTGCCATATACAAATGGTAAACTCAAGACTTGACATCTCATACCTGATTTGCAGGTGAAGACTCTCATTTACCTAGCAATCCGATGTAGCCAGAAAAGGCTTCTGAATTTGTACAAGTGATAGAGACCTCTGATTTTGTGGTGAAAGATTCCAGTCCTGGTTTTGGCAAACAGTCCCCAGAGCTCATGAGTTGAGAGCAAAATTTATTCTGAGTTTGATTTGGGATGAATTTCTAATCACATTGGCTATAAAGAAGGCCTTTTAATTTCACGGTCCCTGGGAAAGTGAAACTCGAGTAAGCTGAAAGCATTGTGAAACAACTTCTGCATAAACCTCTGATACTGTAAGTCTTGGACTATCTATACTGAGGTGATTGAGCTGTAATTACATTTCTTTCTCAAGATGTGCTTCCAAATTATGGAAGTTTTTAACTGAGTTATAGCTTATATGCCAGTTTTGCTGAATACAGTTATAAATACCAATCTTATTTGCACTGCTTATTAAAACGTTAAGTAAAGATAGCAAGACAGCATGTTTGATAAGCACTTAAGTTCCAGTATTCTGAAATATCTGTGGTATGAGGCTGATTCTGATATCTGCACACTCTTAAAGAGTGCCCCTGAATGTAGTATGATGCTCTATATAGTGTTCTTCCCAGCATAAATTTTAACACTGAATAAATGAGCCCATGACTGTAATCAGTGGGATGTTTGAGACTTCTCCAATGGGAGGTATCTGGAGAGTGCTGTTGTACTGCCATTCTTGAGACTGAGCTTGTTCAAGTGTTTTGAGTGACCCCAGGCTTTTAGGGTGAGAGTATATCAATGGTGCTTCTGCAGGAGGAAGGGTTTTAAGGAAAGCTCAAGATTTCAACGTCAGGACTGTTGAAAACATAAACCTGCAGGAGCAGTTTGTTGCCCAACTCTGGCAGCCAGCTTCATAGAGCATTGGACTAGTGCCTCAGTACTCTGCTGTTCTGTGTTTGAAAAGCACCTCTCTTCTGTTACTGTTTTGGGAATTGGGGAAGGAATCTTTCATTATTGCATTTCACCAATAGGATAGGACACTAGCAGAGATTGCACCTTGGTAATTTCACTACTATATTCAGTAGCTGTTCAGAAGTAACCTAGGTAGACCTGTGGCTTTAAGTGCTGATGAGAACTAGTTTACATCAGTCTGTCATTAGGCTGTCAAAGCCAATGCTAATTGAAATAACAGAATATAGTAAGTGTCTTTGTGAAAAGTGTAGTGCAAAAAAAGTTTATTTCAGAGTACAGAATTACTATCATAAAACTCTTCCCAGAGAAAACATTTTGTCTTTTTTGCCCCTGTTTTCTTTTCCCCCTTAAAGAACAGGTAGAGTATTGACTAGAGGGAAAGGCCTTCCATGGAGTTAGTGGAGGTATTTGGTGTGGAAGTCAGGGAAGTATACCCATGCACAGCTGCGGATTGCTCCTGGTACGTCTATGGTAGGATTTCCTAAGCAGAATGTAGAATAACTGTGTGTTTTAGTTCACTGAGCATTTATAGCCTTCTAGACTGAAAATCTCTCTTGTGGAAAAGAAAACCATGTTGCACTAGTGGGAACTAGAATGAGAAAGGCAAAGAGCTTTTGATAGTGGCACATCAGGGGAACTAGATTCTGTCTAATGAAGCCCCATAAAGGAACTTTCATAACAGGCAGAGACCTGAAGCATGGGCCACTGCCAGGAGAAACATAGGATTTTCGTCTCACCTTGTCTGGCAATTACTATTTTTCTGGTTATCTGTCTTTAGTGGTTTGGTCCATTGGGGATTACCTGCTGTATGAACAGGATTGAACAGGCCTGTTCATCTGGCTTAGGCGGATCAATGTAGACCTCTCCCAGTCAAAACATGCAAACTGTTTAAGTGGTAGAAACTCGGGCAATTTTTGCAACAGCAAGTAGAAAGATGCAAGAGCAATAGATTTTAGAGTGAAGGTTAGTGATAGGGTTGTGACATCCACGCTATGCATTTCAGGAGTTTTATTACTTTGGATTTGATCTACTGTGGTCTTTTGCCTTATATTTGACAACAGAATTCATATTATGAAACACCATTGTTATTCCAATACACAGTTTGAGAATCCAAAGCTTGAATACCCACATCAGTAGAAGTCCAGCTCTTGATCTTAGTTCAGTAGATTTCTGTTTGCCCCAATATAGTAGTAGATCAGATTCATGTATATCATAGAAACAGAGGTCACACCCTTGGTTAACTTTATATTCATGCTCTCTACATTTTCTCTCAAAATGATGTCCCATTAGACTTAGTTATTTTGCAAGAAAGTACTTTGATATTTTCCTTACTCATCTAGTTAATTATTAAAACAAACCAGAAGAATATTAACTTATGCTTTCATCAAATTCTTATCAACAGGAATAGGATTTTAATGGGTAAAAATGCCTCCAGGTTTCTCCAGTTTCTTACCAATAGAGTGGTATTAAAAAAACAATTCTGGTTTTGTAAATAGATACAATGTTTTTCCAGCTAGGAAAAAAAAAACCATATGGAATAGTAGAAAAGTAGAGCAACTCACTCCATACTAGACTGAACTCTTCTTGTTTTCACTAGTTTATAGAGAAAACTCCCTATATTATTTCTGTGCAGTAATACAAGAGAAGTGATATATTTGAACTTTAAGGATATGCTTCTAAGTGAACTTCATTTGTCACAAATTATACCTGTATTTATTTATTTAGTATTCTACTTAAATTCTATTTAAAATACTTTCAACATAGCACTTTGTTAATCTGATCATTTAAATTGATCCCTAAGCAGCAGATGAACCAATTCTGAAAATTTAGCCTCATACACTATACAAGTAAAGAGCTTCTGTATTTTGGAAGAAGTTGACCTTGTACTTTTTTACCTAACATTATGATTGTCCCTGTGTGTTCTGAGGAAGAATATCATCCAGCAGCTGCTGCAAAAGAAACTTTCTTGTCAGCTCCTTTGAACCACAGTTCTTATAAAACTTTCAGGGTCCTAATCCTGAGGAAGTTCCACACCCATCACTTAATGCCCTTCACATGAGCAGGAGGTTTCAATTCTCATTTTTCCTTATATATTAACAGAGAGACTGTCAGAGTATAATAGAATATTAGTCACTTAATGGGGAAGCAGAAAATAATGAGAAACTTACGGCTGGTGCATTATTTTGAATTGGCTCAGCTCATAATCTGATATATTCTGAAAAGAGAGAAAACAGGGTTTGTATTTTAAATAAAGATCAATTCAATCAAGACCAATCCATTAAGTGAACTAAGCAAAGAGTTAAAAAATAGTTTTTAGTTTTGTAGCTACATGGTCGTCTCATCTTAGTTAATGCTTAACTTTTTATTACTGGCCTGTTGTAACATTTCTGGAAAGCTGGTAGCACACACACTACACTGTTAAACTGGAATGTAACCAGGCATCTAGCAGATTAAATTATACTGGTTAATGAATCATTCAAAAAGTGATAAGCAAGGCATTTTATATGGTCTCTTTTCAGCTCTACCAGAATTTCTTTGGTTTTTTGTTTTTGTTCTTTTTAGTTGGTTGTTGTGTTTTTGTTTTTTTTTAACAGGAATCAGCAGATTAGTATAACAATGGCTGAGTGGAAGGTTAACAATGGTTGGGAGACTACTAAATCCCAGTTTGGTCAGTTCTTGTGCTAGACTTCTGCATGACTTCTCAATGCATGAAAAACTGGGGATGAAAAAGAAATAGAATTTTTTAGTGTGCCACCTTGGCACATACAGCGCCCATTCTAGTGCTGCACAAGCTATTTCAGGTACTGGAAATGGTTTAGCCAAATCAGTTCAATAATTTGTGTAGCTCCATATACCTTTCATCTCAATGTGTCCAAGAGTCCATACACTGCACTAAAGCAGCAGTAGTACTTCTGATGTTCAAGCTAGCTTGCAGCTTGCAGCCAAACGTCTTAAGTCAGAGTTTTAAGTTAGTCTAAATTAAATCTTTTTTCATCTATGGATTTTCCTTTAGTGCAAAATTTCCAGTAAAATCTCTGGATTGTACCCAGGCCAAGTGTGTGATTGCTTGGTTTCAGTCCAGAAACCTGCTCATGCTAAAATGCCCTCTTTCTCAGCATAGATGTCAACAGGGGATAGGTCAGGCTGAAAACATGTCCATTTAATAGATGCAATTCTAACCCTCCTTCTACCTTTGTGTCAGGAAAAGGAAATTAATTTGCTTGCTTCCTGAGACTTCCTAGGCACACCTATAAAAGATGTGAAATCTTTGAAACAGATACTTTCCAGTGACTTCAGTGAAACTTAATTCATTGTAATATGATTGATGTTTGTCCAGCTGTTTTTCTGAATAACGCCCCAGTCATCAGTTCCATTCCAAATTGTTTTGCCTTTTCTCTCACCATCTCATCAGCATGATAGATCAGTTTGTATGAAGCATACAAAATGAGACACTAATAACAAGTGTATGAGACAAGGAGATCGAGTAGAGAATGTGTAAGATCTCAGAGAAAACCCATTTCCTCAGTCTGTATTTAAATTCAAGTGAATCTCTGCATTTTTTAAAAGTTCTTTGATATATTTGTTGTGAAAATATGCCATTTCAGACACTAGAGAACCCCCTACATTTAATACTTAGCCTGTAATTATACTGTAACAAAAAGCAGCTGCATATCTACATGTAGTGCATATGGTAATTAGCAGATGATCTAGCAGATCTAGAAATCACTAAATTCCTGAGGAAATTTAAAACTATATTGAGCTGTCTGATTGACATACAGGCCCACCTGGGCTCGTTCAGATTTTGTCAGCTGTAATGATGATTCACCAAATTGCCTCTGCAGATCAATGACCAGCAATATTAGGGCCATTTCCTCCCCTGTTGTTGCACCCTCTAAATAAGGGGAGGAAGCAGCTATGCTTTTTGTTGTAAGGATTTGATTTTTGTTCACTCCCTTTTCTTTGCAAAACAGACTATTTAAACCTTTTCTTGAGTCTATTAAGATTGCTGAGGTATAATTGCTTGGTGATTGCAGCCAAATAGCTGGTGTAATTCTCACTGCCCTTCCAAGCTGATGTTTGGTGGTATGTGCTGCTTAAGCAGCACTCTGCTGTAAGCAGCTCTTCCCACACAAGCAAGTGCTCTGTGTATGGTCAGATCAAGCACTTTCTAAATAGCAGTTGAGTTTGGCAGAAGAGAAAGTGGTGAATCTAAGTGCTTCCTCTACTGGTGAATGTTTTGTATAGAGGGTTTTAACTTGATTCCTTTTTTTTTTTCCTGAGACAGCCTTCAATAAGGGGATTAAGCTAGGAGCCTGCCTGAAGTTCGAGGAGATTGGCATCTGGGGGTCCAGCTGAAAGCTATCTTTTCTTATTTTGTATGTTTGGTTTTGTTTAGGGTGAGGTTTTTTTTTTGTTTTTTTTTTTTTTTTTTCTTCTCTCCTTCAGTAAATTGCACCATTGATTGCAATTAAGAGCTGTTGCTGCATTTTAGCAATGAAATTCTGGTCTTAGGAAAGAGTATAAAAATATCTTGCAAACTTAACATTTTTGAAATTACATGGTAACTTCTGTAAGAAGATGACTAATTCTTCCAGGTTTTAATCATCTGTTGCTCCTGATATTGCTTACAATATATATTGTTAGTGATTCATATTGGCACGAATGGAATATATTGCAAATGAATATGTGTGATAAAGAAGAAGTTAAAGTAGTTTCTTTCCTGGAATGATATGAGTTGCCAAATATACAATAAGGAACTAAAGGGACAGATTGGAATGTTTGGGGTTTTTCTATTTACAGTTTCATGTTAGAGTGCAATTTAGAAAGCATATAAAAATTATGTTCTCTTCAAACCTGCTATTGATTTCCTCTTTTCAACTGGCTGCTTCGTTCACCTGACATCAACTTTCTCAGTAGGTCACTTAGCTCAGTAGAGTAACCAAAACTCTTAGCTTGCAGATCAAGCCAACCAGCTTTGTTCTGAAGATAGCATCATGGAAATGGGGAAATGCTGCGGTGGTGCGAATGTTTGAGGTGTGTCTCTCACTCCTTTACTTGCAGAAGCATGTCTTGGATCTGAGCCTATCCTGCTGTAGCTGCTTGCCAGCATGGGTGCTGACAAAGGGCAAGCCTTACAACAAAAGCAAAGAGAAGCTAAATTTCTGTACAACCTGGAGCTGCAGACCTGTAGGTATGTTTTATGCATTTTTGTCTGGAAAAGTTTAGACCATCGTGCATGTGGACTGTGCAGTACATGCACAGTGAACTGGCACATCTGAGGTGCTCTGGTTCTCTTCATGTGCTTTGTAAGTGGCCAGCACGTGAGCATGTGGCTTACATGCCTTGACTGGGTGGGAATTATGGTGATTTGCAGACTTGGGGACATGCAGAGGATGACTGGTAGGTGGATAAGGGGTAGTCAGCATGCAAACGGAGTCCTGGTTTGAGGAAACGGAGTAAGCGTGGTAGGAAGGTAAAGGGAATGGGGCTCTTATATGGGATAAAACATTGTAACACAGTGTGTAGCATATATGGCACCATCACCTGCTCCAGGTTTAGCCCTTCTCTAATGAAGGCATCTAAGTCATAAACATGGCTGTTAGAAGTCACAGGACATGATGTGTATTGCCCTTCAAATTTGCTTTGGAGGTTTTTTCCACACTTTCACTGTTCCTAGCTGAGGCTGTGCTAAGGTGGTTTTTTTCATAGAGTTGTTGCCTCAGAAAAGTTTTCTGATGTCTTTGAAGAAGGTTGTTGATACACTTGATTGTATGATACAGTCTTTTCAACTATATTTTGAAGTTCATAGAAGCACATCTCTTTCCTGTTCCTTACTCTTTAGCCCCTTCTTGTAGGTAAGCACCTGTATAAGATTGTTATGGCTGCAGGTGCAAATAATACCTTGAACAATCCAGGAGAGCTGTGAAGGATCAGTAGGAGTTTGAAAAGGTCAAATTTTAACGTGAATGAGGATGAGGGGATTCCTTTGAGTTTATGATAAACAAACATACTGTGTTGCTAGATAAGCTGTCAATATCTGGGCAGTAAAAGCTGCACTTAAGGTGACAGTCTTGTAATTACCTTACAATAATGCTGAGTTACGTTCTGTAATGTTGCTAGTCCTGAGCATGTACCAGTTTGGAGAGGTTTGCTGTGAAATAAGTTTGTTCCTTTTGTGTGTACATATGTCTGTATTTGAATATAATATCATATAATGAATTTGACTTCCTCCTAATTTTCTTTGATTTTTTGGGAGGGGGAGTAAATACCCAGACTTACTTGATGTAAAGCAATTTCATGTTGTTATGGCAAATAAATGCATAATATATTATAGAAGCTCTGTATTCAGTATGTCCAACTTTGTATTAAAACCTATTTATGTTATTGAGAGGATTGAGAGGAATCTACAGCTACATTTTTCACTTCTGAGAGACAGAAATTTGGAGTGTAAATAAAAATGATCTACATTTAGGTGGTCAATGTAAGTAAAAAACCTGAAAAATCACTGAATGTAATAAGCCACATTAATGATATCACCTATTAACTGGCATAGTAGGCTACCTGTAATTAGTCAGAGAAGATAATGACATTTTTTAGTAAAAATGTCCTTATGGAATACAAAAATATTTTTATAGAATAAGAATAAGATCTCAGTGATGGCCTCTAGAAATACAACCTGAGCTATAGACTTTTGCCAGTGATATCTGGCAAAAACTGTCAGAGTGTCTCAGTCTGAATATATCATGGAATTCATGGAATAAATGCATAGTGGAAAATTTTTAGGTCTTTTTTTCTTAGATAAAGGAGAACTGTACCCCGGGGGGGGGGGGG
>JANZLQ010000100.1:25174145-25195945 GCA_026212715.1 Elanus axillaris
GGGGGGGCAGGGGGAGGAGCAGACGAGAAGAGGGTAAATAAAATGTGGAATCCTTAAAATTAAAGGTCAGTCCAGAAGGAATGGCTTAATAAAGAAGTATGCTTCTATTGTGAATAGAGAATTACTATTTTTAAGGTATTTATCCATTTTAAAGTGTATAAAACTGACATCTAGTGGTAGCAAGAGCACTTTGTGTGCAAAGTGGCTTTATAGTGAGACCAGTTTGCATAGCAGATTAACAGGTTCTAACAGACTAAAATTGCAATTTCTTGTACTTTAGCCTAACTCAAATCCTGTTTCTTTGTGTTACAGAGCCTTTCAAATTAAATTTTGCTCCTTTTAGTAATATCTCACTTATATAATGCAAGGTGGGTGTGTCTGTTCATCTTTGTGAATGCATGGACTCCTGCTAGAGAAGTGTCATCCTGAAAAACAGTTTCATTAGAGAGGAAAAGGTTGGAAGAGGCATTAGGGTTAAAATATTCCCATCCACAAAGCTGAGGATAAGGGTTAAAGAATCTCAGCAGTGTCACTGAAGAAATTGTTTGGCAGCTACCAATTTTAGACCTGTTTATTCATAACAGGAGAAGTAAGACTTCAGAGCTGTGATGCATGTTTCAGGTATGCCATTACTCACAAGTGTAAGTTTCTCTGGGAGGTAAAGCAGGACTTTATGGCCAAAACTGAGATCTCACATGAATCCAGGCAAAATGTGTGGGGTCTGAATCAGTACAGCATATAGGTGTGTGCTTAAATCATTCCCACTGAAGGCAAGAGGATATATTCATTTGCTGGGGTCTGTGCTTAACTGTTTCTGTGCTTTAAACTGTGTTTAACTGGTCATGGATCATATCCTCATTTCTCATTCATAATTTTATTCAAATAGCATTTTAAAAAATATTTTTCTTTTCTATTTTCTCCCACATTCTGTCTAGCTTATTCTGATTTTGTGTCTGAAGAAAAAACCCTTGCTAAAACTTGGTGTGATACCTACTCCAGTGAGGCTTTAATTCAGCTTTGCCTCCAGTGCTATTATATACGTAATGGATAAATTACTAATAAAGAAGGAAAAAAGAGCAAAGTAATGCAAAAATGAAATAATTAATGATTTAAAAAATTATTTTAAAATATGGCTTAGGGGTGCCATATCTGTAGTCAAAGGACACAATTTAAAATGAACATAGGAAAATTTAAAAGCACCATGTAAATCTGTCTTTCAGATAATAAAATGAAAGAGATCAGCAACAGAAGACTGGGTGAAGTCAGAGACAAATCTGAAGGAAGAAGGAAAGGAAATGTGCTTCAGTGAAAGTGTAATTACAAGTGGGCAAAAATAAGAAAAAGAAATAAATCTTAGTTTATTTTTCCAGGGTTGGCAGTTTGTGGCAAGAATTGTCTGACTATATTGGTCAATTTTTGGTTGTAAATGTTTATTTTAGTCTCCTCAGTTCATAATAACTGTTTCAAATATCTCAGAGGTAAAAAATGTTGGTAGCATAATTCTAATCAAACATAGCTCCATGCAGTTTCAAGGCTGAGGTGAACCATGCTATGCTGCCTCTATCATTCCATCTCTGTTACTTTCAAAACACAGTGAATCATATCTATTGAACACAAATGTTGATATTCTGCAATGAAACTAAAGTCACAGTTATAGAAGTAGTGTAAGAAAGAGCTGCTCTCATTTCAGATAGGCGAGCCTACTGCTTTAATGTGAAAGCAGAGATGAGCAGCAATCCTGTTTGTTGCAGACCTGCTCTGTAAAGACAAGATTAGTTGTTAACAGTTGTGCCAGCCAGAGCTGGGCGATGCAGTCTTATCTATCCCGAAGCTGGTAATCCACTGCAGGTGCTTAACAGTTCTAATACACTTTTGACCTTTCAGGTCTGAGTGTTGGAGTGGCTGCAATGACACAGAGGCCAATTGCTATGTGCAGAGTCATTCTGGCTTTGCACTCACCAGGGCTTCTCCTTACTGTTTGGACACTGATGCTTTTCCAAAGTAATGAAAACATAAGGATAAGCCATGCTAGTAGTGCCAGAATTGTTGATATACATGGTATCTCTAAGATTTCACAGCAGCCATCTCTGTATTTGGCTTATGTAAGACCTCACATAGTACATACAAATGAAGTTGTGTTGGTAGCAGTGTTAGTAGCAAGGGAATATATTCAGGAAATGCTTGGTGTAAATAGGGCTGTTGGGGATGGGTTTCTTTGTCCACAGTGAATTTGTCAGCCAACGGGAAGTGCTGCTGGTCTTTGGTCCTCAGGCATGGTTCTAGTGAAACAAAACTGCTCATCTAATGTTGCGTTACCAAGGGCTGTGTTCAACATGTTATGGGAGTTTGAGATCTAGATGTCTATCATGCTGGAAGGAACAGCAGAGTATTTTACATTTTTAGGACAATCAGGATTACTTTAGTACCATTGATGGAGATCTGTTTGTAGTATTGCTGCTCTATCATTTCAAGTGAAAGCCAAGTTTTTTAATGAATGATTTGATTAGGTTTAATATGCATTGAACTACTGTATGGTTTTGCCAGAACTCCAAGGCTGAGGAGTCTGTAGTGCATACCCTTCCGCATTTATTTAACTGTTGAGATGTTAGAAACTTGTTTTTTCTTTGAAAGATATTTTCCTGCAATAGTAGCTCAGTGAATCCCTGTGGCTTACATTATTTTGAGGAATCTGCCTTTTGCAATAGTACCTAAAGTGCACACATTTTAAAGTTAACCAGTTTTGCTTTGAAAGAGCTCCAATAAAAGATTAAACTAATTGATCCATTGTTCTCCTATAAGCTATGTATAAGTGGCTTTTCCTATGATTTGTTTATGACCTAGGGTTTCCAGCCCATTCTATGCCCCAGGAGCTGCTTGCTCACCCTTGGCTATCCCAGACTTTTTTGAACCTGTCTTACTCAATTTCACTGCTGAATGAATGCTCCCCTCCTTGAAAGCTGGGTGCAGAAATAGCCTTGGTCTAAGACAGTAAAGCTTGATCTGCAGCATAAATCTGTCTTTTAGTACATGCAATGGGAAAGTTCATGTTGTTTTTCCTAGAACATGGGTGTCCCCATTAGTCTTAGGCTGACCTGATGGAGACATGAGAGGTTTCCAAGGTTCTTTTAAAAATTATACTGTCTTGCTCACTGACAGTGTAATGCTCTGTGGGCTCAGCTCTGTATTTGCATGTCCTTATTGAAAGGACACTTACTGGAACACAGAAAATAAAACCACTTCCTGTATCTTTATAGTAACGCACTCCTATATGCTTAAGCAAATTAAAATGGGTTTTAGCCTTTGAAAAAGGAAGCAAGTCACCACATACAGAAATAACAACTGTGACCACTAGAAATTTAGCCGCAGCAAAAACCAGCAGAGCCTGCTGCTGATATGGGCTGCAAGATTAGAAGCCTGATTTTTTTTTTTTTTTTAAGAAAAGAATTCAGAAGAGCCAGCTGAAGTCTTCTAGCAGAACCATTTATCTCTAAAAATGCTTCATCAATTAAAACAGATTGTTTTGCAGGACTCTTTTTCACTTCATCAATGATTAAGAATGTATAAAAAAATTTGGCAAAGTTGAATCAATTTATTTTGATGCTTTTAATATAAGGTAAAAGGCCCAGATGAGCCATGTCAATGCTACTGTTTTAGTGGTTCCAAAGCATTTTATTTTTACTTTTATGGGAAACTTGCAACTATTCATTCTGATTCAGAACAAATGGAAGTATTAGAAGTTCCATTTTTGGCCACATGGAAGAATTAATGGCCTGGAAAGTATTTCTAATCTGTAGTCAAGATACCAGTGACCCGAGATCTCCAAGAAACAGGACATGCTGCAGAATTGTCCTCAGCACAAGGCTCTGCTGGAAGCAGAACTGGTGCTTTAGGAACTGACCTTCCTCCAGGACTCAGACCAAGGTGGGAATGCACTAGGCTGTTGACCAGTTTTGGACACACTTTAATAATGACATCTAACAGGATTTACACTGTCAGCTTCTTTTAATAATGTTGCCCTTTGACAGGGCTGAACCACATCTGAGGCCAGCTGCTGCTTCCAGCTACCTGAGTCCCCTTCCAATAGCTGTGTGCAGGTGATTTGAGTCAAGTGGTGCCCCTCTGTGTCTAGCTTATTAAAACAACACTTGTGAAAACAAGACTCTCCCTTGGCTGTGTGGTTATGTGCAATTTCTTTCTAGTTCATCTTTTCCTACCTAAACAATCTGGTTTTGCTACCTGGTATATCCTTAAGTGAGCAGACCTCTCCACCATGGGCCATGTACGAGGCTCTTGCTGAGGTGGGAGTATGAGGGCTCTTCCAGGATCCTCTCTACCTTTGTCAGAGTGTCTTGCCCCTAGATAACCCAAGCAAGTTTAATTACCTCATAGCCTATTTCTGGGGGGAGTGTTTGA
This sequence comes from Elanus axillaris, assembly GCA_026212715.1. NCBI lineage: Eukaryota > Metazoa > Chordata > Aves > Accipitriformes > Accipitridae > Elanus > Elanus axillaris. Next base: position 25,178,559 of record JANZLQ010000100.1, read on the forward strand.
TAAAACACAGCTAGCATGGAGCCCTTCTGGTGCTGGCTCCCTGAAGCCAGCAGTGCAGTTCCAGGAAGGCTGGGGGGAAGCTCTACGAGGCACCTGGATGTCCCAGTGGCTTGTGACAGCTATAGGGCCAGTCCTACTCCCTCCCTTCTCCCTCAACTCCTGTCATGCAGGAATGTCTCCCATCCCTGTGCTGACTCTGGTGCTTCTTCGACCTTTTTGTGAGTTGAACCAGCTGCAAATGAAACAAGGGAATTCCCCTGAAACAAGAGAAGCTTCTGGCTAGAAAGGGAAGGAGGTGGTGTGTGTGTGTAAAATTGTTGGTGAGGAGACCCACCCCCTCCCTAGCAGCAGCCTCTTCAGTTGTCTGGGTTTGTGTGGAATTTTTCACTGAAGTGTTTTTCACAGCTGCTGTAAACATCCTGGAAAGGTGTATTCTCTGAGCACTGTGCTTCCGCTGCCTCCTCCATGCTGTCATCAGCAGTTGTGCGGTGAGCTGGATTAGGGAAGGGGTCTGGCTGAAAAATAACTATACACAAAAAAAAGTTTCCATCTGGATAAAACCTTGATACACTGCCTTTGTCGCCAAGTGAGACCTAGCGCTAGCAAAACTGTGTGTGTGGGGAATGGGAACATGTGGCAAAGGTGGAAGGGGGAGCATCACCCCTTTAAGCAGGCATGAAACTGTCCCTTGAGTTAATCTAATTTGCTTACTGAGGAAATTGAGGGAGGCAGGAGCTAAAATAACTATGGTGGTGGCATTTTCATTGACTTAGCAGGAAGCGTACTATCCAGGAATGGCAGCAGAGACTGCCTCAGTGGAAGACAGTCTGTGCACTCCATTGAAAAACAAAGGTTCTCTCTATTTTCTGGGTATTAAGAGTTTCCATCCTGCTCTTGTGAGACAGGCTGAAAATGACAACAGGAAATAACACAGCAGGAATCAATTCTCAGGTCACTGGTAGGTGAGACTGGCAAGTACCTTTGTTCCTTGGGGAAAGTTAAGTCATAATCCTACTTAAATGCTGCTATACAGGACAAATAATTGAATAGGCAGATTCTGCAGGTGTCTCAGGCTCTTGGGAGCAATGGGATCAATCTTGGAGAATACCAGAAAGTGGGGGACTTCAGGCCTTCAGCTCTCCCCTGCTGGCCGAGGGCCTGGGAACTGTGCAGAAGTGCTCCCTGCTGACACTGCCTGCAGAAGCAGCTGCCTTCTGCCTTCCTGCATCTGGACAAAAAGCAGTAATTATAACAAGAAGTGCTGGGAAATAGCTGAACCTGAAAAGGCTGTACAGAAAGAGTGTGAGAATTGTCTCACCTCTCAGAGCAAATACTATAGCAGAAGTGGTCAGCAATCTTAAAACTGCAACAGCAGTCTTAAAAGCAAAACCTATACGTGAGAGTATTCCTGAAAGATTAAGAAAGATCATATGCATAATAGTAAGTACATTAAATTTCATCAAAGGAACTAGAAGTAGCTAATCTTAATGATAAGAATAAATGTCCCTGCTGAATCAGAAGCCCAATGTGACTTTGTACATGCCTGGCAGCTCCAAGTGCTCCAATGGCTGGCCACCTTGTGTTTGGAAATGAATCACATCATAAGCTCCTTGCACATTTACATTGAAGTAACAATTTTATATGCCCACGCAGAGATGTGCTGAGCTACATAACTTTGAAAGTACCCCCTGGATAGTGGGATAGATTTGCTGTACTTTCATTGATACTGGTTTATATTCTTGAGGTAGTGCTTTAGTTCCACTGTTTAGCTTCATTTTAATAATCACAATGGTTATAGCTATCTGGTATAGGTACTCTTTAATTCATACAGTCATGAAAACATTGTGTATGTGTATTTGTAGGTATTTTGAAAACGAGCAGTTGATCTTCTTGAATCATGTTATCTCAGTCACAGTAAGCAATGTCACTAATAGTGGGTAATCACAGTGTCCGTCAGCAAGGTCATGATTGCTGCATTTCAATGGCTGAAATAACTTTGTGAAAAGATGGACTTTAAGGTGCTAGCAGGTCATTGCAAGTAGGAGAAGGAACAGCATATACAGTTGTGATAATTTAGGTAAGCAGCAGTATTGTCAAGATTCAATACAGTGAAGATCCTTTACTGTAAAGTGTACACAGTAGATCTAAAGTAAGAATTTGGCCTTCATGACTGTTTTGTGTTGTAGAGACCAGTTGCCAATACCTTATGCAGCATGTGGCACTGGCTCAAACAGAAGCAGCCATTTCTGCCACTGGAGAAAGGCACGTGTAGTTGTTTATGTCAGTAGATGTCTTAATTCAAAGCATGAACCTCATCTGTGTTGGGTCACAGTATAGTGACTGTGGTTGAGGACTTCTAAGATGGGGTGGAAGACATGCACAGCATGAAGTGGTGACCTCTCTTCTGCTCTGTGATGCTGTGCAGAGTGCTGCTTAGTGGTTTATGGCCAGAGCAGCCCCAAATCATGAGAGCCACCTCTTGAAGGGGTGAAGTCAGACTAGTACAGTATTAATCAGTGCTTACCAGTGACACAAAGAGCTTTAGAAATTCTCTTGGTAAGTACTTGGCTACAAAGAAGTTAAGATTATTTGATTTAAACATCTACTTTATTTTTCCCAGTTTTGAAATTTGACAGACAGCCTGTAAACATAACACTCCCTCCCCCACACCCCAACACCCCCTGCCTTTCTGGGATGCCATTAGATTTGTTAGTGTGCTTAAATGTTTAATTAAAATATTTTCTGGTCCAATGCAATTAACAACATCTTCTGTCAGTGCAACATGTCTGGTGCTAATGATGCTTCTGGATGATAGATTGTTGTGGAGACAGCTACAAAGGTAGAGAAACTTAATTTGAGAGGTTTAATTTCCTTTTACTTTAGCTATCATGAGCTGAACAGATAATGCCAGTTAGAAAGAAGCAAAGGAAAAGGTGCTTTGAAAATTTCTCATCTCCTTTGTTCTTATATGGAAATTTAACAGTATAATGACCCATTTATCAAATGATGTATCTCTATCTAATACATGTTAAACTATTAGCTGAATTTCAGTAGGAAAAAGGAGATCGAGTTTTGGATACAGGACTCACTAGGTTAAACAAAGTTACTGGTGTGTGTGTGCATATATGTTTCTCTGCAGAATATTGGTACATAAATGATACAGTATTTGTTTTTTTCTACTTCTGTATTGCTGCTTGGTCTTTATACACAAACATTTATTTATTTGGATTTTATGCTGGATCTGAAGGTCCTGGGGCAGCCAGTGTGTACCTCATTCCCTTCCCTCTCAGCACTATGAGTCTTTAAAAATGTAAATATCAGTCTTTTCTCTTTGACACTTGATCTTAACCAATATCACATCTGAAGTTCTCAAAGCTTCTAAGTAGTCAGACTGTATAATCCTGCTGTTAGAATGTTCTGCACTGATTTTATAGCATTAGGTGCTGTTCAGGAATGGATCTGAAACAGACTTCCTTTTGGCTCTTTCTTGAAGTGACCCGAGTTACTTGTGAACAAGGCAATTAAAAAGTGGGCTATAAAAATGGTGCCAAATGTCATTGAAATTACTGTTCCACTATATATAAGCATAAATGAATCTCTTTTAGAAAGAAAACTTTCTACCAGTTTTTTTATATTTAAATTACAGTAGTTAGCAAGTGTGGTTCTTGCAGTGAAAGAAATAGTAGGATATATATTTAAAGTATCTAAAAAGAAATATCTTTGTTTCAAGGCTTTACAAGTCAATGACCCAATATGTTGTTGACAACCAAGATTAAATGCTTACAAGAAATCCCAGATTTCCACTGAGATACAGACACTGTTTCTTTTCCTGGCAGTTCATGAAACATTAACATTTGAATTTCGGTTTGGTACCATCTGACTGTTTTGGAGCAGTATATCTTTAAATCTATTAGGGAATTTGTGCAGAGTTTAGAGTGGGAGAAGAAAGGAAAAGCAGCATGGGTTGTTTTTTGAGAAAAGTTGAGCTTTGAAAGCTACTGAAAGTTTTGGAATGTTAGAACACAAGCCAGCTGAGATACATTAATGGGCAAAGAGCAAGAGAATAGGTCAAAACTCTAAATGCAAATGTCCTTTCACATCTTAGTAATTTCTGAAGATTCACATGGCTTCAAAAATAAGCTAATTCCAAGGACACATTACACATATTTGCAACCAGTTCTAATACTAGTCTGTCATTATAATGGTATCTGAAAGCCAGTGATAATTATGCTAGCATAAGAGAGACTAATACATTAATTTTATTAGTCTCCCAACCCCAGGTGCCTTGTATGTGGTAGTAGTCTCTTTTTAGGAAAAAGTCACTGTTTGTTGGCTTCTTTTTCTCTCCCTTTCTCACCCACCAACCATTGACTAATTCTGAAATTTAACTTAGAGTGAATATTTCCATTTTTGCTTATGTGCCATTTAAAATGCTTTAATTAAGGTTTTAAACCAATTTATAGTGCAGAGTGACTGTCGTGTACTATGGTCTACATGCAGAAGCAAACTAGAAATTGAATTAACATTGAGCACTAATATAAAAATCTTATGCTGCTCTCTGAATGACTTGATGGATTTGTGAAAGTCAAGAGGCAAAAATGGATAATGACCGTATCCTATATAACAGCCATCCTTACAACTCGGCCAATATGCTTGTAAAACAGGAAATGAATACAAAAATAGAAAAACATTTGAATTTTTATATGGGTCAATTAATTAAATACCAAATGTTGACAAATTTTGCTTATATATTAGAAATTAATCCACCACTGTGTTAAAGGTTTGTAATGGGTTGCATATCAATGTGAATCAAGTCCTTTTTTAAAATTACCACAGGCAAAATAAAATAACTATTGGATGAAACCAGTCAATTTTGGTTACATAAATTTCCTTCATATTTCAATAAATGTTGTAAGAACTATTTTTCAGCATGGCTTTCCGCATTCACTTTAGTGACTAAAGCTACTAGCAATGACCATATCACTTCAATTATAGGATACAACTACTTGTAGCTATTTCTGTTGCAATTAAAATGTAAAAATGTAAACAACCATTTCCTTAATAAATTAAGATGGCCACAGAATGGGTGTTGTTGCTAAATATATATTTTATCTTCACTTACTTTTCTCAATATTGGAGGGGAGGGAAGAACAGGTTTGAAACTTCAGATATGCTGACTTAGAAAACAAAATCCATTTAGAAATTTCTTCTTATAAGTTAACAATATAATGCATAATGGTTTGCACCTCCTACATAAACTTAAACAAAAGTATTGTATTTCAGAAAAATAAAGCATTAGGTAATAAAAGTCCATTTTCTTTTCCTTTAGTTGTCTCTAACTACTGCTTTTTACATGTGACTGTAATTACCCAGCCATGTAATATACCTGCATAGTATGACCAGATGCCTTCTATTTGTTTTTCCTCATTTTCTTGTATTGCATCACCTGCCAAGTAAAAGACTCTGGCATTTCCCATTCTAATATGTTTGTAAAATGAATACTGTTTCCCACTGTTATCTGTATGTGAGAGAGTGAATCTGCAGCTCATTCAGATGCTTAAGTTTCAACACACACATTCAGATGATGGATGTTGGGGTAGTTGTTGACCTTCTGACTGATGGCCATGCTTATGTGGAGTGTCTGTGGATCTGGGTATCGTTTAGTATGACAAAAGTGGTTCTATTTGGCTTTAGCTGATTAAAATTCATATCCAAGATGTCATGAATATGTGTTAATTCAAACTGAACCTCAACAAAGGCAAAATCATATTCAAGAAATTCTTGGCCTTGGAACCACATTTCATGCTACATTGTGGAAATCCAGCTATTGTCTGCAAATGTCAGATCATACCCATTATAGCTGTGCCGCCCAAATGGATATTTCTCCCATTTGGAACCAAAGTGGTGGTTTGTGTTATGATGAAAACCATAGGAAAACACACACACACAAAAAAAATCTCCTATGACCTAGTTGTTGGGTTCCTCGGTTTCCTATGTTCCTGAATTTATTCATGAGCACAGTCCCAAAAATCCTTCAAGACCCAACAGAAAATGTAGTGCTACACTGTAAAGTTCAAGAATACTTAATTGGACAGGGAAAAAGAAGAAATGATAACACCATAAATAATGCATGGTACAGTTCTAAAAAAGACTGAAATTTAGTTGGTAGAGGACTTTCTGTTGGGAAAGTGTATATGCTATGACCAAATATAACTCTGGCTTTGGGGACGATACCCTCATTCTTACAGATTTTATTTGCTTTTCTTCCTACAGCCTCTTTAAAATTCAGTGTTGTGTTTGTACAGATGCATTTCAGATACACTGTGAACCAGCTGAATCAAAAGCATTCAGGTTAAGTCTTTCAGGTTTGTTTGTTTGTTCCAGTGAAGAGTCTCTTTCACTTACAACACGATGCTGGCACATATAGGCATTTCTCTAATCTGCTTTTTAGGACTGAGACAATCTAATGCACAAATAACATGTTGCATTTCTCCCTTCATGGGAAACTAGGGATTCAGGGCAAATGTCAACATGTTCCTTGGGTAGTTCTGAGCAAGTGAAATAGGTTGTCAGTTATAAATATCAAACATACATTTGTAATCTAGTGTCTGTATGTTTTTTTAACAGAAAAAATGCACAACCTGTATAGTTATTTGTTTCTATCTTATCCCACATTCAGGTAGTTAAGTACCCTGCCTACTCATATTATGCTGATCAGATGTTGTTTTAGTATGCCGGGACTTTTAAGTAAGTTTAATGGAAAATCAAGTTTTTACTCTATCAGGGTCATACCATGACAAATCAACCCCAAGCATTTGTAAGGTTTTAATAGTTTGCAATCATACACTTTTCAAGGACTATGTTGCAATGGATGCAGACAACACCTTTTAAAAATGTAGATTGCATTCAAGTAGCAAGGGGCAAAGTAGTTAAATGGTTACGTGAAAAAAGCTCAGCTACACAGGAAGAGTGGAGGAAATAAAAAAAAGCACAGAAACAAAAGAAAAGCATTCTACAGCAAATCTCAAGAGTATTAATTAACAATTTAAAATACTTTTCATAGGAATTTTGTGCCTATTTGTTTACTAATGCAAACTCAAATAGTGCAGGTAATAGTACCTACAGGTACAAGTAGAAGCTGTGCTTCTGCATTTGCCACACTAATGTGAATTTTGGATAGATTTTACCCTTCAGTATTCCAGAGGCCTAAAATATATGAGATGATTGGAATTCTTATTCCTCTAAGCATGGGTTTTGTGGGACCTTTGGGAATTCTAATTTCTTTCTAGCATGCTTCTTTCTGAGCAGCAGTGTGTGATGTGGTTTTCCAGCAATGTAACCCAAACTTCAAGCCAGATTCCCTAATGCTAAGTCTGTACACTGGGAAAACTCACTAATGAAAGATCTCTGCAATTGCAATTGTATGGTTTTGTGGGGTTTTTTTGGTTGGTTTTTTTTTTTTTTAATGTGGGCAAATTCCATGATTTTTTAGGTATTGAAAGACTGATAAATATTTAATAGTATTCTCTGAGCCATTCTAGGAATGGCTGCAAGCTTTTATTGCTTTTAACAGCATGTTGATAACTGACAGGTTGTGCAAGCCATCTGCTGATTTTAAATTAAAGACAATATTCCATTGAAATTTAGCAGTCACCACATTTGCAACAATCTACAGGTTTGCTGTTCCTGTTTTGTTTGCCCCCGCCCCAGCATTATGCTTATTCTGAGCAGATGGCACCATGTAAAAGAAAACAGGATGGCTTCATTTTACTAAGGGAAACCCCTTGACACTTGGTAACTTGGTCTTTATCTGCCTGTGTGTTTCTTGTTTCTATAAATTTGCATTGCAGACTTCATGGATTCTCATTTTAGCCTTTTCATAAAGCCATCACAGCTCAATCAGCATTAGCAAAATGTGCTCAGGTTATTGTAGGTTATATCAAGCTCTTAGGCTACAAGTATGTCTACCTGAAAAATTTACCAGCAGAAGCATCCTGGCGTAATCATCCGCATGTAACGCCGTTGTGGATGTCTTTTTGGGAATAACTGTGTACTTTTTTGTTTTAGTTTATGTCAGTTTACATTTAGTAGCTTTATAGTAGCAGTATCATGACAAGTTTAGAAGTTGTTTCAACAAAAGCATACTTCTTTCTCTGCTCTTTTGGGAAATAAAAGTTGCTTTATTTATTTTTAAATAATTATTTCTAGCCATCTTTCATTTCTGCAGTCAAGACTCCAATTAGTTCTGCTTTGATTCATCAGGAATAGCAGCTCAAAATGTATCTTCCTGGAAATGTACCTCATTTTGGCACTAGCATCGCTCACTGGCCCAAGTAGCATGTTAATATTTGGGGCCTTTCCAGGTTCCCTCTGTTTGTAATAGAAACTTACACTAAAGCCAGCTATATTATTTAATGCACTCCTGTATTCTCATAGAAAATTGATGAAGTCCTTACTTCCTGAACCCAGTGGAAATAAACAACTTAAAACTTCAGACTCTTCCTGGCCTGTTCCCAAGGAGCCCTTTCTCCCTGCTGTATTGTCTGGTTCTCACAGGATTTCCTTGTTTTTGGTAGAATTGTATGTATTCACCTTTCCAAACCAATAGAGCCCTAAGAGTTGTCCCTTTCTTAGAAAAACTCCTTTACAACATTGATTTTTAACCTTGTTCATGCTTTCTCATGAGGATCAATAATATTCAGCTGGTTTTAGTTCTTGCTGCAGAAAGAATTATTTTCCCAGAAACCTTCCGAAATATCTTTCAGGCTAAGAGCACTATAGTCCCCTTCATCAAGAAGACGGTTGAATTGGTGTGAGTGCATTATCCTTGGGAACTCCTGGTTTAACTAGACTGAGATTGCATCTACTTTGAATTTATTGTCAACTTCTTTTCTGTTTCATGATGTTAAGGAATGACAGAGTTATGAGTTTACTCTGGTCAGTGCGGTCCAGACATGTATGACCTATCGTTCTCACTGCTGTATTTCTGTTACATGATTTGTGGATTTCCAGTATTTCTTTTACTCCTAAAATAAAAGGTACTGTTTAGGGTAACTCTACTGCCTTTATAAATTGATATTGTAAGAGTAAATTTTCTTATAAATTAAAATTTCTAATAATAAAAAAGATTCCTGAGTAGGAAATTGAACCCAAAATTGAACATAAATTCTTTCTGTTTCCCTCATTGTATTAAGGATGCATGTGAGATGTCATATAGGTGTGAGACCGGCAAAATCAAATGGGCTTAGGCTTTCCCTTTCTGTGGACAGACTGTTACCTCCTGATTAATTTTCAGCTTTGCTTTCATTTCTCTTGTACCTGCAGTTTTTAATGTAACACACCCTTTCACAGAACCAGCATAGGCTCTGTTGATAAAATGGCTTGTACACATAACTGCTGTGGATGTACAGTAGGAGCAAAAGAGATTTTTTTTTCTTTTTGAATTCTCTAATCTTTCAGTCATTTTGGCTTCATAGGAAACAATATTTACAGAAGGAAATGCTACTTGCAGATTGATTACTGTTCCCACCTGTTAGTTCAGGTCTTTCTCATTCTTCTGTGAAAATGGTCTCTTAGTTTTTAAAAGCCAAGTGCTCCTGCAAAGCTTGCGTTCCTGAGCTTCATTTTCTGCCAGAAAGGTAGAGTACCCATCTTATAAATGTGGTCTTGTCTAAATCTGTATCTCTGGGAAATTCCCACTGATTGTTCCAGTTTACTTCTTTGTTAGAAAATCATGAAGTATAACTTCCTCAAATGGTTCCACAAGCCACAGTCAGCTAATGCTTTTGAACTGCTGTGTGTCTTGAGTGACATTCAGAGAAACATAGACAAAACTGTCTTATAATTTTCTAGTTTGGTAGCTTTGCATTGCTGGAGCTGCAGCTATCAGTATGTCATGACAAATTTGGTCCACTCACATATGCATGTATATGTATAAGTAATTTTAATAAGAAAAGTAAGTACTGGGAGAAGGTAAAACCTGCTTACTTCTCTTCTTGAGATATTTTGCTGACTTCCTGTGGGACTTGCTCACTGAAACTTATAATTACTTCATTAAATAATCTTTATGTAACTTACAATATGCCTTTGCCTACTGATTTTTCTGTCTTTTGGGGTTTTTTTTGGTGTAAGATCAGTCTTGATAAACAATGAGAAAGTGAGCTTGGCACTTTAGTATCAGTTTCCCACATTCACCTGCCTCTTCAAGGATAAAATAAAGAGTGGAGAATTAGGAATTTATAGCCTTGTACTGGAAACAGCTAATATGAAAGCAGGAAAACTAAACTGTGACATTTTAGGGACTCTAGAAGACTTCTGAAATGGTTAGCAACTAGTATTTCACAATGGGAAACTGCTTATAGTTCCTGGCTAGATTTTTAAAAATGACTAATGATTTTAGGCATTAGTGTTGTGAAGTTGCAACTTGCATGTGTTGTAAAAGCTCCTGATTTTTCGGGAAGGAAAGAGTACAAAATCACCCAAAATGAAGAATCTTCAAATCACAAATTGTCTCTAAAGACAATTTCCTAAAATTATTTCAGAGGGGATGCATTTACATAACTGAGATGTTTGAATAAGCAGAAACAGGAGGAAGTTCAAAATTGGAAGACCTGAGACTGTGTGGAGTTTTTCTATTTTTCAGCTCGGGGCTTACAAAATCAATGTTGGAAACTATGACAGAATGGCTTAAAAATTTCCACAACTTCTCACATTCTTTGTCATGTTCCTTGAATTTGAAAGGTCCACAAATCTTGAAGACTATTTTTAATACCTTTTAAAATTATCACTGAACTTTAAGAACAAAGAATTCTGCATCAAATGATTTTCCTTTAATCCATATTTAATGTAATTATGACTAATTTGACATTTAGAATGTGATTGGATTGTTGCGTGCCAGAGCTTAGACTGGAAAGCAGACAAGCACTTCCCATCATTCACAGCTACTGCATAAAACAAAAAAAATTATTTTCACATAATTTCTGGCAGCAGCATTTGTAATTTGAATAGAAATGTTCTTCTGTCAGAAAAAAAATAAGGGGCTAATTCTGCAATGAATACTTCTCTACTGGCTCAGCATTTCGTACTACAGGATTACATTCCTAGATCGTGGTGTTAGATGGTTTTATTAAATGGCTTTTGAGATATTTGAAAATACTTAGCAGGAAGATAATTCAAAATGATTAGATACAAATTCAGTTTCTAAGCTAACGTTCATGGGAATCTGGTGATAATGATGTTTGACTTTGTATCTTAGTCTAATATTTTCTTTTAGATGTTTTCTTTACTAATATTAATATATTTTGAAATTAATAAATTAATAGTTAAATAATTTTGGTTTTATGTGTCAGATAATGATGCATAACTTCATGGCACCCTAGATTTCTGAAATTATATCTGCATTCAGTAACCTATCTTCATATTTATCTTCTATGGTGGTTTTTTTTTTTGAAGAGTAAGGATAAATATGCAAATTTTGCTTTTACTTTACAGATGCCTTATGCTTTGTTGAGGATCCATGAATATGTGGTGCCCTTGTACCTTACTGCTTAATTGAAGATGTTTGATAAGCAGCAGATGCACTAAGCTGTAAAATATCTCCCTTTTAGCCCTGGTCTTTTTAAGGTCACTCTTTGATTCTAGTTACTTTATATGTTCAACATTTGCCTCCTTTCTATGGTAAGTTCTTATCGTTTCCTCTTTTTGAAATGACTGTAAGTACCTGCAATTCTGCTTTTAGAAATAGTTTCCTATTTGTTTAGAAACTGCAAGAAACAGAACCCAACCTGTCCCTACTTGACAGCCGATGTTGTTCAGGGTGACCTAGGAAGCTGTTGCTAACTGTCCCTTCACTGGCAGCCCCCCTGCATCACTCCGCAAGAACTGCTAAGGGGCAAAGATTGCACTTATCTGCTATTTGTTACATTTTCTGCCCTCGGTTTTAATGCTTTGCATCCATCTCCCCTGAGGAGAAACTATTTTCAGTTTCCACCTGCCCTGAGAAACTTTCATTTTTAACAGCTTTATTTTAACAGTGTTTTCAAAGTCTGTAAAGCACTTGCTATAGGGATAGATGCCAAGATTGCTTGTCTTTGCACAAAAGAGTTCAAGCTCTTAATATGCCTGGTTCCTACCACTATCTAGGCTCTTCATCAAGAAAGTGAGCCCAGAGCCTGTAGAAATACCTGAAAATGAAGGTGTTTCTGAAAAAATACCTTTCATATCTGAGCCAGCTCAGCTGCCTCTGATGGGGAACCTCTACAGCTGAGAAGAATGGAAATAAGGAAAGCCCACAGGACTGTAAATCAATGAGAAAAATGTCAGCAGGAGAAATTTGCTTTCATGAGCAATAGGACCTAACTGAGGAAAAAAGGGAAGGAGGACCCTGGCCAAAAGCCAAGCAGAAGCAAAGCGTTAGGTGTTAGAAGGCAACTAAGGCAAGAAAGTGTAAAGGTGAAGGGGCAGAGAGTCTTAATCCCTGAAAAGTGTATTGGGGAAAGGAGATGGTCTCTGCGTCAGATAGGAGATAAATGTCAGTAGGAGAAAGGAATGTCAGAGGAATAGAAATTGTGCAAAAAGGCAATTAAATTAATGGAGTTACGTTGCCTAATCATCTTTTGCAGCTGAAAATACATATTTTTGTATCATCACTTTCCCATGGTGAACAATTGTTGGTTTTGTCATGGGGACCTTGCATGCTTGCCAAAGGCAGGACAAACAATCCCTCCATCACTTCTACTCACACAAAACACTTGGGTACCCCAAAATGTTAGTACTGAGGTTTTGTGTGACTGTAAAAAAGCTTTTTTTTTTGGCTTTCTGAGATAAGCAGTATGCTATTAAACCCTGGCTATGGAATTGTGGCATTTAGCTGTCATCGGCCAGCCTGAGAGTGTGACTCAACAGTACCTGCAACTTGCACTACGTTTTTCCGGACTTCACCCATGTGCAAGCTTTCAATGGTAGCTTGATACCTGGGGAAAACACTGCAACAGTTTTTTGGCCCTTTCCCAGAGGCATTAGGTTATAAAGATGAACTTAGCAAGCTTCTTACTTCTGTTCTTTAAGTTTCTAACTTCTGTTGTTTAATTTTATTATTTCTGTTGTTTATGTAGGACTTAGAAAACTTTTTTTTTTTTCCTTCTGGAGTCTCAAGATATTAATGGTCTAAATTTTATTTGTAAAACTAAGTATACAGGGATGGATGTCAGGTCCAACTGAACAGAACCTTTTGCTGGTTAGTTCTTTCTAACAAATATCCGAGCAGCAAAAACCAATTTTAATCTGTCCTTCCACCTATTCCCCTACCCCATGCTGTTAAAATACCACTCACAATATAGGGAAACACTCTCTTAGCTGAAACTGAGGAAGAGATTTTGGTCTTGTGGGACTCTGCAGCATTCACATAGCAACAAAGGAGCTCTAGGTGTAGTGTGTTCGATGGTTGTGGTCACTGGAGAAAGGAGATGTGGTTCCTGTCCTTTCCTGTCTGCTGCCTCTGCATTGCAGGGATGGGAAGGAGTACCCAAGTGAGATGATAGTTGCTTTTTCTCAGTAGCAGTGTCAAAGGATGTCAAAGTACAGCCTCAGTGAGTTGAACCTGGCAAGCTTTGGCAGTGTTTTGCACTGGCAGGGAGGCATGAATCTCCCACAGGAAGAACAGGTTTCATTCTCTAAACATTACTGAAAAAAAATCGCACTTGTATATTGGTGAGAAAATGGGACTGGTTTTCTCCAAGGCACTCATATTCCAGCCATGCGATTCAAAACACATTTTGAAATAGCAAGAAAGAGGAGAAATACACAAAAGTTTTTTAGAATCAGTGTCTGACCATTTTGCCATGTTTGAGATTTCTTTTAGTAAATTTCTATATACAAATCAAATAAGAAAGTCTACCTTTTTTCAGTTCTGAAGTTAAAGTAAAAATTCACTGGTTTTTATATCTTTTTCAATCTGTTTCTGGGAATTCAAAACAGAATTTAAAAAAACATCAAACAAGCAACCTACTCTTAGAGGGAACTGAAAATCAGAGTACAGTGTAGCAAGTTCAGACATTAAAAAGCATGGGAGAATATAATATGCTCTGTGCAATGCAGCTGTGACTAAATGCTGATTTGTACATTAGGACTAGATTAGCATCATTCAGATGTGACCTGCATATTGAATAACTATCACAAGTATAGTACTATTGGTGAAAAATGAAACTGCATGGTAGCTTCAGATCTAATATACCGCCCTTTTGTGTTTTCAGATTCTACAGAAGTGTAAAGGAAGAGCTGTTACTTCTAAATTTTTATAAAATGCATGTAATTTTGTTTCCTATAAAAGATCAGTTTGATACTCAGTATGTTTATAAAACAAAATTGCTATAAAAGAGATTGTCTTTTAGCTACTCAAAGACAAGAAATAATCAAAGAAACCACCATATAAATGTTGATTATTTCTATTCTGAAACCAGTCAAAATGGATTTAAGGTGGTGTGGCCAATTTAGCACTGATTATGTGGCTACAGTGCCTGCATGACTCAACTTTTAACATTTTAAACTTCAAAAAGACCTTAGTATTGATAAATCCAGCTGATTCACTTTCAAATAAAATGTAATTTGCATTTGACATGAAAGATGCGCTGTGCAGGAAGGCCCCTGAAGAAGTTTTGTGTTCAGTGGCGAGCTTTTGGATAATTACTTCCTGCAGCAATTCCCCACTTTTGACAACAATCTTTCTTTGCACAAATTAAAAAGATGAGTGTCCTTGCTGAAATTAACAGGAAGCCGAGGCACATCTGGTGTGTTGGTGGTTACATCCTGTGATAAACATGCAGCACGCTGGCTGCATGCATTGCTTTCCAGGAAATGTACCTGCCAGCAAGGCCCACCAGCAGGCCAGCACGCTGCCCGCCCCGTTGCCTCTCTGAATTTTGGCATATCTCACTAATACAAAAAGCCTGTGCTGCATATGCTTTAAGTGTCAGTGCCATGGCAGAAGTTTGGGGGATGCCTGAGGAGTTCTATGGTGAGAAGAAGGGCTTGCCTGAGAACTGTGAAGGGCTGCGGGTTGGGATTGAGCAGGCTCCACTTGGGCTGTCCTGTCAGCCCTCACAGGCACTCTGACATGCTTTCTGCAGCAACACCCATGCATGGAAGACAGTTTTTCAGAGCGTGGAAATGTAACAGAAAATTGTGCCTCTCCAAATGCATGGTGGGGGAAAGTTCACCAAATTTGCATGGAAGACACGGCAGAGAGTTGCTTTCTTCTTTATCTGCCAGACTAGAAGGAATTTTCTGTCCCATGATACCTAACATATCTCATAGCAAAACCAGATCTGTATCTAAATATCCATCTAACATCGGGTAGGCACATAGAAATGCTGTACTTATATCGTGAGATCTACACATGTGCATAGTATCTCTATACACACACACATATAATGGCAATCTTGTATTTTCTTTTTAAAAATTACTAGTATGTGACAGTAAACCTGCCATTACTATTTAGTAGATGGCATCAGGCTTGTTCAAGTGTTTTCTGTTTTGTGGGGTTTGTTTGGATTTTTTTTTTTTTGTTTTCTGCTGTCTAGTGATAGATGGCCAGCTTTTCTGTATAGACTTTAACTCAATGTGATATTGAGCTTCTGCTAAGACTTTGCAGAGTGTAGTGAAGTAAACTATATGCCCCTTATAGCCAAATGATAAACTGAGGCACAAACTCTAAAGTTCTTGCCAAAGGTAATAATCAGACATGATAAGAGTATCAAGATTTTGGAATTTTGGATTTCCAGACACCTCTACACAAACCAGTAGATCCAGTGAGGGAATCGTGCTTTAAGTGGTGTAGACAGAAACTCAGGTTTTCAGAGACGAAGCGTGTACCTTAGCTGTCTGGTTACTCCATCATACGTTGTTAAGGTGGATCTACTAAGGGCGTGCTTTCTAAATCAGACACCTTGTAACAGAGAAGGAGCTTTTCATTCCTGGAATAGTATAAATTTCATGTATACTAGGCTAGGAGCTTGGAATAAAAAAGTGGGCTATTGATTTAATTACTTACAAGTTAATATACATACTAGCTTGTACATAGGAGAACAGCATCTTGTAGTTACTCAAATAATGCTGTTAATGATAGCAAAATACAGGTTCTTGAATCATTATTTTTTTAGTATTGTCATAATTAATTCTGTTTCAAGCATACCTTATTACAGATTCATCACATTGAATTGTTCAGTAGCATTGTCAATTAAAGAACACATGAAAGCTGTAGGAAGGTTACTACCAGTGTGCGACCTGTCTCATTTTCTCTGCAATGCCATAAAAAATGGATGCTGCTCATTGTATCACTCATATACTGTCATGTTTTCTGCAGTGCAAAATAATCTTTAAAGATGTGTTAAAGAGAATACATAGAACATACTAGCAAATGCTTTCATTTTTAATCATACTGCTTTTATACTGTAGACCATCACCAAAAATTAACCATTGTTCCTCTTGCTTTTTTCACTTGTGTTTTGATTAGGCTACCACCAATGTCTGAAAATATTTCTCACAGACTTTTCCACTGCTGCTGTACAGCTTTTCTTGCAGCAGGCACAAGAAGTCAACACATTCACACTTAGCTTTAACTTCACTCCCTTTCATCCAGCAGTGGAGATTACAGTACCTTTAGGGATTCAATGTATGATGCATGGATGGGACAGGAATCAGTCTCTATTTGGCAGCTCTGTTAGCCCTATTATGCTAGCAGGAATTGTTAGTAAACCCCAGTTTTATTCTGTGGCCATGCAGTTTTAAACAAAGTGAACCTGCATGCACCTAAGTAGCTATGGTCTAATGAATCACTTTGCAGGACTGAAGCCCTTGTTAACATAAACTGCAGATACAACTCCTGACACATCCAGGAAACAGTTTTGTTCAGCAATGAAGTGCCAAGCAAACATAATTTCTCTCCAGTGCCTAAATACATTATAACAATTATTTTACTTTAAAATAGATCTTAAAGGTCTTTTACTTCAATAACTACACAAATGGAATTAGTGGTAGAGGAATTGCCCCAGTCCAAGGAGTTATTCTATTCCTCTCTTCCAATTAGTTGCAATCAATTAACCACACTCTTATGCAAAAAATTCTACAGAGGTCAACAAAGGAAGTTACTGGATTTTTTTCAGACCTTGTTCCTGGTATCTGTAAACTTTTATTGTAAAATTAATGTAGAATTCTGTACTAGTAAGTGTTCTTAACCATGCAAGTTTTATGAAGAATCTTTTACATGAACAATGGCTTTAAAATATCTATTTTCTTAAAAAACCTCCAAATCCCTCTAAGACCTATTTCATGAGACATTCCTTGCCACAGTTGTATGTTAGTGGCTGATTCTACATAGCTGCACTTTCTCGGGG
>JANZLQ010000100.1:25203882-25237238 GCA_026212715.1 Elanus axillaris
ACAACACCCCCCCCCCCCCCAAAAAAAAACCCAACCAAACAAAAAAAACGCCTCAAAAAACAGGGATGTGCAGAGGCTTATCTGGGATCCTGCAGCTAGTCTCTTGATGCTGATACTGTTATTGGCTTGATCAATGCTACAGTTTTCTTTCCTCAAGCATGCTCAATGAAATTGGAGAATGTTATTATGCACTTCTACTTGCTTCCCACTACCCTCAAGGGGATTATTTCAGGAATTGCTGGCTAGGAGGACCCCAGATTTGGTTACCAATTCTACTTAGTACTCTCATACTTCTAGTTACTCTGTGCAGTATATCACCTTTCATGGCAATACAAGTAAATATGTGCACTTGAACACATGTTGGCTGTAGCGGCTATGGTGGGGGCATCCTTGAGAAGAATATTGAGGCTTCCAGAGTCCACCAGATAAAGACAGGCCATAGATCTGTTTCTTTCCAAATGTCCATGTGCCTACGCATAACTTTCAAGCAGATTGTAGACACTTGAACGAGAACCAGCATTAGCCCTGGGCAGGTCATGCTCACTCGCTACTGAATATTCCCTGGAGCTTCTTGATCTGGCATGGACACTGGCAGACTTAAAAATGTGTTTGGGTATGTGTGCAGAGTGTAATCTGTTATTTTAAACTTGTATCTAGCTGGAGACATTGACATTTTTCATCCATACAGTTTAAAATTTCACTTCTCAAAAAAAGGCAGAAATCTGATTCTGTATATTAAGAAATTTCATTTTTTTTTTGGAGCCTTTAGCAAAAATAACATCTAGTACTTGAGAACTACTAAACTTCAGAGGAATCTTATTTAATGTGTACATTTTGTACACCAGGTAATTTGACTTCTAAACAAATTCATTCTCATATATAACTTGTAAATATAGCAGAATTAACACCTTGTTACAGTATATACTTGAATGTATTTTTTTCCTACAGTCTGAACTGTGCAAGCCACATAAAAGGCACATTTCTACAGGCTACAACTCCTTGGAGTTTCATAAAGTAAGTTCTCAATTTGTGGTTTCACAGAAATTGTTAATAAGCACTATAAAAACTGGTTCCTCAATCATATCACTTGCGGTTCTTACTAAATACAACATATATTTTCATGAACATAAGCACTAAATGTGTTAAACTTATTTCAAAACTTTCAAAGTCAAATTCTGCTTTGCACAAACCAGTAGCAGCTGCAAGCAACTTATTTTACTGAGTGTAACACTGGAATACTGCTCTCAGGGAAAATATACTTGAGCAAAATAACTCAGTGAAGTATTACTGTGTATAAAATATGAACCATTGTCACTGGGAGTTTTTTTGCCCATTTTTTACAAAAATAATGAAATGAACATGACTTACCATACTCATTTTTCTTCTCTCAGGCACACATGTTGGAGCTGATTCCAAATAAGTTAAAGGAGCAGTTTCTCACGTCTGCTCATCCTCCTTAAACTGTCCCATATGCATTTTGTTGTTGTTAGTGTGATTGACAGGCTTGGCATTCATGGTGGGTGGGAGAAAAACATTCTTAAAGTAAAAAGCTAGAATAATCTCATAGTCTGAATAAGTCTACATAGAATGTTGGAAAATGAAGGATCATTTACAGTTATCTCTCTAGATGTTTGATAAAATTTTGCTGATTGGTTTCATGTAACAGGAAATAAAAATAACAGAATCAACAAATACAGGGTCTGGAAGGGACCTCAGGAGATCTAGGCAGGGCTTCAGCAGAGAGGCATGATCAAATACAACTATAGCAAATTGGCTGAGTCTTGGAAATCAGTTTGGTAACCCTTTTTTCTAACTGTGGGTCCTTGGGGAAGCAGCAGGTTCACCACGTCCTTGGGTGGCACAGCAGGAGTAAGAACTGTAATAAATTCTGTGCTATACTGCTGGAGGGTGCAAGAGAAGGTGCCTGTTTGTAAGGATAATTGCTGTCTAAGCACCAGATGGGCTGGCCTTGGACATCCGCTCCTTCCTGAGGATGAAAGTTTCATTAGCATTTGTTCATAAGTAGTGATTTAGGAAACTCTTATTTAGACTTTTCATTCTTGGCACACTCTTCAATTTGGCTGCATCTTAACTGAAAAATAAGGTGGCCAAACTGGACCCAGTATACTATTCTTTATCCATGTGTTATTAACAAAATACTGAATATAATTAATGCCAGAACAAATTCCTATGGGACCCTACCTGAAATCCTCATTGAGTTTGAAAGTGGTTCACAGATATCTTTTCAATGTGAGTCAGATAGGCACTTACAATATACATTACTGTCGTCACATTTCTCTAGTTTGCATATGATGATTTTTATATAGGACCCCATCAAAAGCCTTAGTGATAACAAAAAAAAAGCCATTGTGCCCCTTATCTACTAGGTAGCTATTATATCAAGGAAGGAAATGAGACTGGTTTGACACAGTTTGTTCCTGGCAAGTCAGATTTTACTGCAGTATTAAAAAAAAAAATTATAAGTATATTGAGGCCCAACATTTGCTTTTGTGCATTTGTGAGACTTGAGGTTGGGCTGACTGTTCAGTAGTTTGCTATCTTCCTCCATCTTAAAGGGTGGATGTTTGCTCTTCTTCAGCTAATGTCATTTTACTGAACTACATTATGTGCTGAATTTATAGCACTCACAGTTCAAGAATAATGCTTTAGCTAGTTAATTACATAATCTGTATTGAGACTTTCATTATGCCATTCTTATTTAAATTTCTACTCCACGTTGATATCTGTAATAAATATTCTGGTCCTGCTGTGACTGCTATCAAAATTAAGCATCTGGTCACAATCTTTTTTGTGAAGACTAATTAAATACTTCAGTTTTCTCTCATATTTGTTATTTATTCTCTTTTTTTCTGCTAAGGTGTGTCATTTCAGCTGAATTTTAATTATTGCCAAATGCTAGGTATTTTGTTTGCTTGTTTTGTCACAGAAGCTGAATACACAGCATAAACCCCATTGTCTTAAGGGCATTGTCTTTTAAATGTTTAAACTCAGCCTTTTAAAATGTTTTTATATGGCTTTTGATTATTAGTTTAACCTTATCTTTGAATCTAGTAACAGATTCAGTCATTTTTCTAGAGACATTTTCTCACATCTAACTGTACATTAAATATACTTATTCTCATAGGTATTTGTTTGTAACCTGAATTTTGCACCTAGTTTTCTTTATCTTTTCAAAGATCCATGTTTTTAACTAGTACAATAAAATATAACAGTAATAAAACCCCAACCTGCTACAAAAGTGACATTGTTCGTTAGAAATTCTCTTTGATTTTTTTGAAGGCTGGAATTGATACTGTAGTGCTTGGTTGTGATATCCTTTGCAAGTACTCAGTATTCTTTGCAGTTTAACTGAGCTTTTTTTTAAAATTTTATTCTTTTGAACGCCTTGACAGAACCTGCTGTCTGTTCTTCTAGATTCATATGCTGGCTTGTATAGTTTGCACTTAAATGTTATATCATTTCTTTATAGAACCTCTTCTTCTTTGAAATTCATCTGTGCGTTGACTATTCTGATAAAATATAGGAAAATGTGTATGAACAGATTTCTGTCTGGCAACATTTATATGCATTAAAATCTGGTGAGTAAATTTCAAAACAGAAAAACAGTATTATTTCAGTGTCTTGCCTTATCATTTAAATAACATTCCTAGGCAGCTTAAATTTGAAAAGCTGCAGCTGATGCTTATTTTAAATTATTTTGTTTATGTTCTTTTGATGGATTTTGTTAGTATAATGAATTCGTAGTTAAACACTATTGATTTCTTTGAGGCTTGTACATTAATATGTGTAGAAGGTCTTTCACCATGCACATGACTCTTGATATGAGATAAATGGAAAAATGTCAAATTAATACTTCAACTCCCGGTGGGCATACTAATGCATCATTGCATGGTATTTTACAGTGGAAGATCTCAACAAAAATTGACCCTGTAGGTGTTGAAGTCTGCCATGAAGTTAGTATAAGAACCAGAGTGGTGGGGTTTTTTTTGCTGCATCTGCTTCCCAGGTCCAGAGTTCTCTGTCTTTGCAATGAACTTGGCCAACTCCAGCTAATTGTAGTTAGAGGAAATTCTAAATGATGTTTCTAAGGAATCTGCCTTAGAGTGACTTCCAAAGAGGGCTAGATTTAAATAAAAATACAAAGATGTGCATTTATTTCAAGTGTTACGGATACTACTCATTTCTTTGAGGTATAGGCACAGAGGTACATCTCCATTCACCACTTGCCTCATACTTCCACTGTACTCCTTACAGCCCTTGTAACCTTTGGAACAGTACATCCAGCTACCAAGCAGCAGTCATGTTGATTTCCCCAGTGAACTAGTATTACTGAAGTTCACTGAATTGATAGTGGCTTGAACCAGAAAAACTTCAGCCACAGCAGACTTTGGAGTTGTAACTGAATGTCCTGGGTTCAGCTGGGATAGAGTTAATTTTCACAGGAACCTGGGAAAGGGCATAGCTGGGACAGCTGACCTGAACTAGCCAAGGAGCTATTCCATACAATATAACATCATGCCCAGTGTATATATATATATATATAGGGAACAAGCTGGGGGGTGGTCTCTCAGCTTTCGGTGGGGAAGTGGTGGAGCGCTGGGTTCCGGGTGGTGAGCAGTTACACTGTGCGTCACTCGTTTTGTGTATTCACTTATTTGTATTGTTATTGTTCTAATTTTCTCTTTTTTGTGTTGCTCCAGTAAATTGTCCTTATCTCAACCCTCAAGGTTCTGAGTTTCTTTCCTTTTCTCTAACTGGTTCTCCTCCCAATCCCACCGGAGGGGGACAGGAGAAGTGAGCGAGCGGCTGCGTAGTCCTTTGTTACCGGCTGGGCTGAAACCACGACACTGAAGTATTTGTTCTTAGGATGCATTGTTAACAGGAAATGTAAAGTACGTCATGGAAAACAGAGTTGCTTCTGTTTTGAAGAGGTATTTCTTACTGCTTAACATATGGGTTCAGAGAAGGATGGCATTTCCTCTGTGTTCTTCCTGACCTGGGGAACTTAGAGAGAAGCATCAAAACAATGGTGAAGCATTAGTGTACCGCTGTTGTAGTATCGTCAGTATTACAGTGTATACATAGTACATATATTGCGTGTATAATATATAGTATAGTAGTATAGCATGGTATTATAGCACTGTAGTATAGTGTTATGATATAGTGTTTATGTGCTACTGACATGGAGGTTTCATTCAAATACTTGTACTAGGTGAATTCACAAAGGTCATAGCTTTTGTTCTTCTCTTGACTTAGAATGATTGAGATAAACTGGACAAGGAAAACAACTGGATGGGGGAACCAGACACTGCAAAGTCTAGGACCTTTCTGTAGGACAGCAGAAGGTCTCAGGGAAACCAGTCAATTGTCATATAAAGGAGGGAAGATCTGGGAACAGAATCTGAGATACAGAGTTGTTTGGACAATGTGTTTATTGCTTATTGTCATAAAAAGAACGTGTGGAAGGAAGGAGGCAAAAAGTGTTGGTTTTGGGGAGCCGAAAGTGTTCAGGGAAGCATGTTGTTTACTTTTATGGGTATGAGGAATTGGGTAGAGCATGTGTCAGCTGGCCAGCATCCAGATGTTGTTTGGACCAAAAATAAGCAGACCGTCTCCCTCCTTGCACTCAACAGAGCTCTGAAAATGAAGTTGGAAAAATGAACTTCTGAGCCTGTTAAATAAAAACAGAAGAATAGAGCAATCCAAAAGGGGAAGGGAGGCTTAGAAGATGGATAGAAAAATTGAAGATTGACAAAGGGAGGGGGTGTAGGCATGGAAGGGTACAAAAAGTAAAGAAAATCAGAAAGGAGGTGATACGGAGACAAGCTGTATAAATAGTGAATGTTTCTCAAGGTTTTTGGACTCATAAATAGAGCTTTTACATGTCTTGTGTCCTTAGCCTGCTGACATAGATAAAATTTTATGAGCAGAGTTTATTTGACAGTCGAGAGAGAGAATATGATAAAATCTCAATAAATAAGAAAGACCTTAAGAGCCAGGAGTTCTATAGGTTTTGTTTTTTTTTTTATTCTGACTGCAGTATTTGGGGAGTCTCAAAAAGATATTTCAAGAGATATTATGTTTATGTAATAAATTTTAAATGAAAGAATTATCAAGAAAAAAATGTCAAAAAGTACTTTTTAATTTTTCTCATTTGAGTCACACAAACTCAATAATTTCATAACCTTTTACTCTAGCACCTTTTTATTAGTTTGATTTTGTTTATCATTTAGGTAATGGTAATGTCATCAAACCTCTCTATCAGCATGGTATTAAGTGAAATTAGATCCAGGTAAAATGATCTTATGATAACAAGAAAGGTATGGAAGGAACAAACATTCATTGACAGATTCTTCCACACCAAATCTGGAGGAGTCTTCTATTGTTATATACTGAATACAGTCAGAATTTAGTATGGTTATGTCCCTTCTCTTTCCTTTTTTCTTGTGAACTAGCTTTCGCTTTTGTCAGCCTTTCTTCCATAGCTTTAACATCTCCAGTTCAACTGTCACAGAGATGCTCAAGGAAAGCTGTGAATATTCTCACAGGTATTTTCTTTGCACAGTGCCAAAGTCGCTTGTTGCAGTACAAACTGATGACAATACAGAGTTGTTTGAGTTTATTCTTCTCTCTCCCAAAGGCAGAAGCCAGGCTAATTAGTTAGTTTATTTCCAAGGAAATAGTGTTGCTTGTTGGAAAAAATACTGGGGCTTCTAAATATAATTAGGTAGAGGGTGAATAATGACATGGGATGTACCAAAGGGCAGTTTTGTAGTACCAGTTGAAATTACTGGGAATGAGGGTAATAGCTGACTGCTGCTTGTGTGTGTCTTGCATGAAGAACAGTACCATTAAAGTATATCTTGAGATTTTTGCTGTTTCTAGCAAATGTACTAGGGAATGCTGGGCTCAATATCCATGCATATTGCAACCTAATGGAGAAAACTCCAGTAAGAGCTGCTCTTGTGTTTTGTAAACATTCCTCTGATAAGCTTCTTAAAGATCTAGATATGAGATGTTCAGTATGCATCCATCTACTGACAGTATTATAAATATTGTATTTCTGACCTTCAGATTTTCTCTCTTGATTTCTGGTGAAATGATATACTTGCCAGTTTGACACTGGTGACGTTCTGTCAGCCTAGTCTAACATTGTTATACCATGATGCCTTGTGATCCCATTGTCATGGGAATGATATATCTCAAATGATGAATATACTTGGAAGCAATGTGGGAAATAAACACATTGGCTAAACTTCATTTGCAACAAGACTTTTTGTTGCAAAATGCCTTCTTTAGTGTCCAGTATAACTGATTTGTGTAATGTTGATGTATCTAAGAACATGGCTGTTTTATCAGATAATTTAAAGGAGGATGAACTCCTATTCAGGTGGATCCTGAGTATCTCAATTATGGTTTTAGCCAGATTTTCCCTTGCTTTTGATTTCCATGCACTGCATTACTGGCTTTTGCAAGACAATAAACTGAACAGTAGTGAAAATAGAAGCTTCTTGTTTTCCTTCAGTGGTGAATGCTTCACCTGTCTAGAAATGTTCTCTTCCCTAGAACTGGTGAAAGTTAACTTCTTTTCACCTCTAGAGAAGTGAACCATAAACCATATGAGGTGAGAAAGAGAAGAAATGAACACATAAAAATTTTGCACACTGGTATAATTTTTTTCATATACTTGTTTTATGTTTTTGAACACACCTTAAAAGCAGCCCTACCTTAGAATTCCATGCCTGTTTTCAAAAGTTGATTGGATGTATGATGTGAATGAGACCTTAATCATTACCTACATTCCTGATAAATCGAAGTCTATTTTGATTCAAGTGTTTTATGAAAAGTTAGTTGGCGTTTTTTATACATAACCCTCATGTCCTCATTCCTCTGTTATTAAAAAGAAATGAAATGAGAACTTAAACATTAAAAAAAAAATGTCCACAATAAATGTCAGGCTGATAAAAACCTCACCACTGACCTTCAGAACAATGAGATTTGACTATAATGTGATTATCCTCTGAGGTCAGAAGTTACAAATCAGATGATACAGTGATGACTTTAGTCCTCTGCAACCTACACATTCTGCATAACATCCCATGCCTCATTTGCCACATCTTTTCCACTGTCCAGAGCATGATCTATTACTTTTGTTTGCAATTTTGCATCTTTCCATTATTGGAGGATGTTGTGGTTTAACCAGCCGGCAACTAAGCACCACACAGCTGCTCTCTCACTTCCCGCCAGTGGGATGGGGGAGAGAATCAGAAGGGTAAAAGTGAGAAAACTTGTGGGTGAAGATAAAGGTGGTTTAATAGGTAAAGCAAAAGCCACGCACACAAGCAAAGCAAAAGAAGGAATTCATTCACTAATTCCCATCAGCAGGCAGGTGTTCAGCCATCTCCAGGAAAGCAGGGCTCCATCATGCATAACGGTTACTTGAGAAGACAAATGCCATCACTCTGAATGCCCCCCCCTCCTTTCTTCTTCCTTCAGCTTTGTGTGCTGAGCATGACATCGTATGGTCTGGAATATCCTTTGGGTTAGTTTGGGTCAGCTGTCCTGGCTGTGTCCCCTCCCAACTTCTTGTGCACCCCCATCCTACTCCTTGGGGGTGGTGGTGTAAAAAGCAGAAAAGGCCTTGACTCTGTGTAAGCACTGCTTAGCAATAACTAAAACATCCCTGCATTACCAATGCTGTTTCCAGCACAAACCCGAAACACAGCCTCATGCTAGCTACTATGAAGAAAATTAACTCTACCCCAGACAAAACCAGTGTAGTGGACTACAGCAGACAATTGAATTCTCTGGCAATTCTCACCTCTTGGTCAGCTGTGCCCCAGTTCATAACCAAAGCACTTAATGTGCTATACATATAACTGGCACATGGGAGCGCAAAAGCTATGGGAGCGTATGCTGGCCCCGATGTACCTGTATCAACAAAATGAAATGGAATGGCCCATAGCTTATAACCAATTACAGATTATATAATGTCATTGTAAAATTGCTCTTACCTATAGTTTGTCTCTCCTCTTTCCTTTTGACTTGGGTGCTGACCTAGGTTAGTTTGTTTTACAGGCACAGAAATGATTTAGTGATAACACTCTTATCACAGTGTATGCTGGAGGCTTTCTGATCCAATGTCCCTATCACATCACTGAGATGATGCCATCAATGATGCTCACCTGCCAGCCCAGCTTTTGGATTTCTACCAATGATTTGCAAAGTGCTTACATCAGCTTCTAGAGTCATGTTTTTGTTTCTGGTTTTTAAAGAAAGCTCAATAACATGTAAGGGGCAATAACTACCAAGTAGTTTTGAGATTACATCTGGAAAGGCACACAATTATTTACTCATTAAATAGTTTCTTTCCTTACTGGGGATCTTATTTTTTTCACCATAACTTTATCTAGCAAGACTTGATGCAGGTCCAAGCAATGTTTAAATTGAGGTATTGGAAGACTTAAGTGCTGAAAACTACTTTGCATAGAGAAGGAGTCAATAAAGGTCCTGCTCTGGATGGACTGAACTCAGGAAGTTCATGATACTATAAATAATTTTTTTCATTTTCCTTCTCATTCTCACAATAGATGAATTACACTCAGCTCTCTTACCTCTTGCTGTCTTTCTCACAGGATGCAAACCCCTGTGAGTCAACATTCTCTGTAAGAGCAGAACAGCGGGAGAGCAAGGCCAGAAAGAATGCAATATTTTTGTGGGGGTCTCCTTCAGATTTCTTATCTGTATCCCAGGAAACCTGAGAGCACAGATACTTGCTTGTCAAGAGGCTCTCTGAAACAAAAGTAGGCTGAAAACAATCTCTGAGAGGTCAAGGAACATCCTAGGAAGCATGTGGTTGCCAGCTTCGGCTGGCTCTCTGAAAGACTGGCTTCCACCCTGCTGCTGATAGAAAGCTGGCTAAAAGGAGCCAAACCAGAAAAACAACCCTCTGTTTAATGTGAGGCAATATATTCATAAGGATTGCCTTCCCCCTTCCCTTTTTTCCTGAGTTTCTGTCAATTTGCCTTCAGACTGCAAACTGTCTGTGGGAGTGGGGAGCTGTCCCCCTCTTGAAGGATTAGCAACATCTTAACAATAAGGTAATTCTGTTGTAGAAAAGCTGCTTTCTGTGTTTGCTCACTCTGTCTGAAAGACAGAGCCTTTGTATTTATGGCATTTAATCCTTCAACACAAACATCCTTGCCTGTACTACCTATAAGTAGTAAGAAAATACTTTTACAATTAGTTTCTAGTATTAACTCCAGTTTTAGAAACTCTTAAAAGTATTTCTGTGTAACTGCATATAGAAGAATTCTAGAGCATCCATCCTACAGAAGTAGACTCTGTCCAAATACAATCAATCTCAGAAAGAGCAAAGCTGAAATGTAGCATTTCACATAAAATTTCTCAGTGATATTTGATAGCTTCATAACAGTAGAAGAATTTAGGAGAAATTTGACAGGAATAACTCTCTCTGTTTCAGAAGGTAGCCACCTTCTTTAAGACCTAGTTGTAACATTTTTTACCTAATAGAAGAATTTGTTTTGTGGGTATGACCTTGTTTGGAAACTTGGAAAGCAAAATCAAGTGAGCTTCCTGAATGGAGCTGACCCCCCACTGTTCGATTCTTGTGTATCCTTTAATGTGCTTGTAGAGAATGGATCTTTAGATCCTCTCTTATGCTCCTAGAGAAGATTAATAGTACTGGGAACTATTTATCAAATGGTATATGGGAATGTTACTATTGAGGCTTAATTTTTGGTGAGGGGTTTTTAGTAGGTTTTTGCCTAATTCCCCAGTGGATTGTATCGGTTGGGCTGTCCGCACATGTTGAGTGTTCTAATAAAAGTTCTAAATATTTTTTTTTACATTTACTCTTACAGGATATGCTGCAGAAAATTTTTAATCTGATGACTTTGTTTAGAGATCTAAATTGCAAATCCATCACAGATAAACCCACTCATTTTTATAAACTGAGTAAGCAAAGATAAAAGCACTATCAGAAAGGATGCCTTTTAGCAAACTGTTTTATCAAAATAACCCCAGAACTATTCAGTTAAAGTTCAGGGAGAAGAATTTGAATCAAATGAAGTGCTGTTTATTTCCAAAGAGGATCTTAATCCTTAGTGTGCTTTGCTTAACATTACAGGATCTTCTGGGAGAAGTTAGGGCTTGCCTTTGAAGTTACCAACTGAATTCTGAAGACTTTGCAAGAGAGCAGAGCACTTTGCTGAACTGACACAGCACAAAGTTGATGAAATCACATCACTGTTAATGAATGTTTTTCAGTATATTTTGAGAAGATGAGTTGGAGCTAAAAAGAAGTGAAGGGGATTGATGGTAACTATGCTTTTCATTGTTTGAATAATGTTTCAGATGAGGATATCAACATACTTCTTTTCTTTCCCCTTCCTGAAACTTGATGAGGACATAGTAGAACGGGGAATGTGTAGCAGCACAAACTGTACTGAGGAATAAGATATTACAGTTGGTTATAACAGGTGAGATACCCTGTGTGTTTTCAGTCAGCATTATGGCAAAAATAGGAACAGCAAAAGACTTTTTGAATGGTGAAAGGCATTTTATGTTGAACAGCTTTTAATGTAGTGCAGCTGATCTTATGTAATGTCTAACTAGTAAAGCTTCGCTCTATAAGAGTAGCACAATGAAGTTGAAAATCCATTCTGTATGTTATGAAATAAGTATTTGGAAATAGACTGCTTGATTTGAAGAAAGAGTAGTGAACTTAGAGGTGGAAATTACTCTTGCCAAATATACCCTTTCATGCAGCAGAGTGAAGGTGGCAGTGGCCACATACACATACTGGACAGATTTTTTCCACTTCAGGAAAATTTATTGAATACCATTTTAATGATATTTCATTTCACTGTGCTATATTTGTTTCTTACAGCATTAACAAATGCAATTTCAAATCATTCACTTCAATAGCAAATCTCCTATCAAAAATGCATAAATGTATTCATAGTCCAGAGTAAATCCCAATAAGAGCAAGGCACTAATCAGCCAACCTGATTTAATCAGTTATTTTCCTTTATAGTTGTTCTCTATATTTATTCTGAAATATAATAATGGTAATCAAAAACACATTGCAAAGCAAAACAATGAACGATTGTCTGCAGTTGCAAATATCTGTTATCACAGATTCATTCAATGAAACATTTTCTAAGATGAGTTGCAATGCTATAGGCCTAGCTTAACTCTGATGAGATATGTGCAGTGCACGTATGAGGTGCTAGCATTTAACCAAGAGAAATACAAAGCATTATAATGCCGTGTTGTAACAGACCATAAGGGGGAGTACTTAACAACTACATTGAATCCTTAGAGCTGGGGAATAGAGACTGAAAGCAGGAGCTTTGATGCAAGGCAGCTGAACATAGGTATTGTCTTCAACTCTTGTTGACAATGAAAATCCATTTCCTAAAAGACTTCGTTAGATCTTTAGACTCAAAGTAATTAAGTCCACCCATGTATATATAAAATCAAATAGTAAATACCTTACCTAACCAGGACCGTTATAATTAGTTTTCAAAAACGGAGTGGTGTTTTTTGGTCACTTGGAAAGAAGTGTGATAGTTTCTTGTATTTGACTGCATGGTTACTTTATTAAGTATAAAATTGGGAATATTTACACATGCAAATTTACTGTTTCATTTTCTTTCCTATATTTATGCACTAGACATATGTTCTATCTGTTATTTTACCATAGGTAGTTGATGCACTTTTTTTATGTTGATGTTGTTTACTAAGAGACCTTTTGTTACTGCTGTAACTGAGATAGGAATCTAGCCCACAGTTTACATTCATGCAGGAGACATTTGCAGCTGTCAGATAGTTGGCAGCTCATTGGCTTGTTTTGAGATCTGTGGATAAAAACCAGTGCAGATTAATGACGAGATATTGGATTGTATGTTTTTTTTTGCTAACTGACACTTGGTATCAAGGGGGCTTAATGTGATAGTTGACAGTTTAGCCTGGAAAATTCTATGTGGAAAACATTAAGTAGAGTAATGTCACACTTTCAAAAGAAAATTTTATACTTTGCCCTTTATTTGGGAATCTTCATGTTCTTGAATGCTATTCACACAATTTAAGCAAGTTGTAATTACCAAAGTTAGACAGAATTCTTAACGTTCCCCCATTTGTCAGGAGTGGAAAAACAACAAATACAATGTGAGAGCTTTGCTCTGTACAGGTGTGCAACAGCCTCTCACTGTACCTTCATAAGCAAAATATTGTGGTAACTCTAGAAGATATTTTCAAAATCTGCTCTTTATTGTGACCAGCATATGAAAGGGAGAGAAGTATTAAAGTGCTCAGCTTCACCTTCTCATTTGCCTGCCAGGGCTGATGTTCCCACTTTTGCGTACACCACCTTGTAAATAGAAACTATATTATGATATGCCAAATTCTGGCTTTGATACACTTTTTGGTGAATAGATGTTTGCTGATGATATAATTTCAGGACTTAATGTTTGTTCAGTTTGAAATGAGTCTTAAATGAACACTTTATTTGAAGATGATATACAGACATTGACTGTAAGCCTAATGGATTTTTCTCTCTGCTTTTGGATTGATTAAAGAGTGACTTCTGAGTTAGAGAATTGGGAAGTGTGAAGTGATATTGAACACAGACATTCCATGTGCGTTTTCATGCTTCGGTAAGTCAAGTTCAAAGAAGTGTGTCAACAGTGTATTGGAAACGATACCTTGATCTCCGTCAAACCATCTCTGAAAATGACCAAAACCTTGAAAAGATTTTCTGTCTTAACAATGAGCCAAAGACAAATGTTGCATTTTTTGAAAGGGTTACTTTTTCTTGCCAGTGAGTTTGTGTTTAGGGGAAACAGTGAGTGTGTTCTCAGTCAGGGGCAGTAGTTCACGCTCCCTCCTCAGGTGAACTATTCGAGTATTTGACATTTCTTCCCCTTCCCACCAAAACCAGTGATCACAAAAATGTGGGAACTTAGCTGAGCTGTTCTTACCACAGAATTGTCCTCATGTAGAAACATCATTCCTTTGTGTTGAAGTAATTGATCCAAGTTATTCACTGAACAATTCTTCCTCCATTACAGTTTACTGTTCAAACATTTGCTGGATAAGATATTGCTAGATCTAATTCTAGAATCTGGCTTAAAAAATAAAAAAATATTTTACTTGATTTATTTCCATCCTATGGACAGAATGACTTGGCTTACAAGCTTCAATTAAAAGTATGAGATTATTTCCAGAAGAATTTACATCTAGAACAAATCCCATGAAAGAAGAAATTAAACGTATAGGGATAGTACCAACATTTCTGTAATGCATATAAGGGTCATAGGAGTAATCAGACTGGAATTTAATTAAAGTGTCATGTCTTAAAAAAGCATAGAACATGTTCAGCCATTATGCAAGATATTATGGTATCATATTCTTGCCTGGATAGTATAGTAATAAATAGATAGAAAGAAAATGTGCCCCAGATTAATGTACCCCCTCAGTCTCTGAATCTCTCAGGAAAAAGTTGCTATCCTGAATCTTTGGTGATACAGAACTGCTGTCTCCAATAAAGTAGTACCAACTGAATCATAAATGTTTTCAACTTCAAGGATTTGACCTACCTAATACAGACAAAATGTTTTTAACATTTGTAGAAGTGAAATGTACATATGCATGTATACATACCAGTATGCAGATACACGGCACTTTTTTTCTGCACCAGTTGCAGACTAAAGGGCACCACTCTTCCCTAGCTCTTACCGAATTCTTGTTTACTTGTTTAGACTTCTGAAAATCTTAAATGAATCCCTTATTGAAACACAAGGTTTTTTGCTATCTATTCCAGTTAGTTATACTAACTGAAGCAGAAGTAATCCAGAAGCTGGCCTTAAACCAGGAATCAAAATGGAAACTACTCAGTGTAGAAATCACAGTACTCATCTTAGCCTTCTTTTTCATCAAGGCTTCAAATACAGATTCATAAATTCATAGGTGTTAAGGTTGCAAGTGACTAACAATCATTAGAGTGTGACCTTTTGCATAACAGAAATTATGATTTATGTAAATAAATTCTTGCTTTATATCCTATGACTGTGACTGAACTAAAGCATATAGTTCATAACATTTCTAGCTTTGATAAAAAGACTTTCCAGTGTTTGAAAATTTGCTACAATCCAGCTGCACAGAAATTGATAAAGGTGAATGGATCACATCTGCCATGTATTTCTGGTGAGAGCTTGAATTTATCAAGATATGACACCATATTGGTCTAAATAGATCTAAGTATATCCCATTATGGCTAGTCTTCATATGCCAAAATATGACTACTAAAAAATCAAGATCACAGTTAAAGAAAAGGTTGCAACTTCTTTAAACAATATCATATGCTTAAAAAACAAAAATCCAACGCAAATAACCCCAACCCCAAACACTGTTCAGTAGTGCTGTTATGAAAAGCCAGGGATCCCACATAAAATTTATGGAACTGGTTGTTCTGAGGTTTGTGTTGCCTATGCCCATTTAGGTCTCAGTGTTTACAAAACTTAGATAAACCAGTTAATGTCACCAGCAGAATGATGTGAAATAAAGGGGTGGAGTTGTGTCCTTATTGGTATTGCATCTAACTAATGTTTCTCCAACAGTGCTACTGTTCTGCTAAATTCAGCAGCATTACCTCTGAGATGTTTAATTAAGACAGGGATTTCTATGTTAACTTGTCTTTTAATCACCTTTTGGAGAATGGAGGCATTTCTTCTTAGTGAATTCTAATTACATAATAACACCAGCTTCTGCAGAGCAGAGCAACCAGTGCTGTGTTACATAAAAATCTGGGGAAAAAAGTTCTGGGAGAGAAAAAACTGGAAATAGAGTAAATGCTTTGTTTTAAGATTTGAGATTTATTTTTGCTTCTCATTTAAAAATGGTATTTTAAAATCAAAATAGCCCTAAATTTAAAAATAAAATAAGGAATTAGGAAAACAAGTATTATGAAATTGCTTTATGTTGCTTGCCTTCACATCAAATGAAACACATTGTTCAACCTAAATTGAACGTGGATATTTTTGGATAATTGAAACAAGGACTTTCATTTTTGGTTGAATGAACACTTTCAATCATGGAGAAACATTTTGGTTTCATTTCATGGAAAATATTCCATCTTTTCCAATCAAACAACTATTTCTTTCAACAATTTTTCAGCAAATGAACTGAAAACACTTTTCTTTACCTGCTTGCATTCCTACAGCATGTGTGCTCCTCTGAATTCAGTATAAAGCACTTGCCAACATGAATGCATTAATTTGCCTGAGAACTATATTTAATCTGGGGCCCACTAGGGACACAACAGAATGAAGAAAAGGGTCAGAGTTAGATTAAATAGAGAAAAGGTGTAAAAGCTTAGCTGAGAATTCTGCAGAGGGAAATTGTTGCTTATATGACCACAAAACCAAGCCAGGTGGCTGCTTCTGAGTCAGGTCTGACTCCAGTCTGTCAGACACGGTTAGCCCAAACACAGCTGTTACCTCCCCACACCCAATACACATATACAAACAGGAAAGTTTCTGTATTTCACAGAAATGAATTAGCCATAAACCCATTTAGCAATGTGGATAAGTAACCCCAGCAAATCTGACCCCTGCTACTCTAATATTGTCTGCGTGCCCAGAATTGCTAGCCCAACAATACTTTTAGACATAGGCCACGGGATCCTACTGAATTCAACTCTTAACTCTACTGAACTCTGAACTCAAAATATTTAACCTGTTCATTAATGCTGAAAAATTATTCCTTTTAGCCAAAATCCAGCACAGGTTTCAGACTCTTGCTTGCACCACTGCTCAATCAATTTTCTCATTTTTAGACATAGACTAAAACACAGGCAAATGAGCTCTGTTTTCCCAAAACCTAACAATTATCCTAACCTGATCGTTGATAGGGATATATTGCATCACCCATAATAAATGGAGGCTGCTGGCACAGACTAAATCTAGTCTGGTGGCCCCTTTGATACTGATACCTAAGTACATGCTATCTGACCTTGTTGATCTGGACCCTAGCCCTTATTCCAGATTTAGGCTTTCTTATCTTAGCTACCCTTAGTCCAAGCTTATTCTTACTACCTTTGTTTGTAGCCATGTTAAACACCTCTTTTGGGTAAGTACAAACCAAACTTAAACCCTAATATGTATTTCTGAACCTACCTCAACCTCTTTTTATTCCCTGTTTCTTTCAGCTGTAGCCATAATCTTTATCCAAAACATCATCCTATTCTATTAACATGCAAAAAGCAATATTTGTTATCCAAAATAACATGTCCTAGGAGGTAAAAATTATGTTTGGAGCACTAAATTTTCCCTAAGTACAGTCCTAACCTTACCTTATCAGATGCTGCGGAACCCATTGCCCTTGATTTCAGGTTGACAATGCTTTGGTCATTCCCCTATATTTAGAGTGGGAATAAAAGCAGTTCCTCAGTTCAAGGTTTGTATACAGATGGAGTGTGGTTTACACTTCAGGCACAGATTTAAGACAGTATCTCAAAAGATTGTGAGGTCAGATACTTATATCTAGGGGTAACAGGATTGCTGCTTAATAATTTGCAACCTAGGCTTTCTTAAATGTATAGGCCTTAAGCTTGCTGTATTTGAGTCCTAGGACTGCATGTGATAATGGTTATGTATTCTCACAGCTGAAAAAGATTGAAAAGAAGTGATCTAAATAGAAGGTGAATGAGTTTGGAGCTTCTAGTTGTTTGTGAAAATAAAAACCCCGAAGAGTGCTAAGTATGCCACTTAAATTTACACGTGTCTATTTTGAGATGTGAATAATGGGGACAGTATCGACTACTTTTCAGGCATATTCAGCATGAATTAGTGTGAAAAGTGATATATAACTCTTCAGGAGTATCCAGTTTATTTATAGTACCAAAACAATCTTAGGAAGGTTGAGCATTTGTAATGCATCTGTTTCAATGGATGCCTGTAAAATGTGGCTTCTCAGGAAAGAAAACAATAGGACAGACCTTCAATCACCTCTGTAATGAGAAAATATTCTCAAATTTAATAGGAAAAGAAAATCTGAGCAATCACTGTTTTAATGTATTGCTGAAAATCTTTCTTGCTTGCTATGGAGATCATTGAGGAGGCTGTATAGCCTTTTCTAAAAAGTAAGTCATAAAGCAACTTTCTCTACCATCATATTAATTAAGTGCCTTCTCAGCTTATTCTTCTAACCTCAGATTGCTTAGGCTTTGCAAGAGCAAATTTTTTCAAGTTTTCCTTCGTGGTTTACAGAGTCAGGTGCAGCAGTCACCTTTTCACATCAAATGTACAGTATTGGGTTGTGAGTGACAAGATGGTAAAAAATTGTAACTCCATCTGTTATATGTACTACATTCTCCCCCCTACTCTGCTTTTGTAAGACCCTACCTGGAGTACTGTGTTCAGCTCTGGGCCCTCCAACATATGGACATGGGCCTGTTGGAGTGAGTCCAGAGGAGGGCCACAAAAATGATCAGGGGGCTGGAGCACCTCTCCTATGAAGACAGGCTGAGAGAGTTGGGGTTGTTCAGACTGGAGAAGAGGAGGCTCCCAGGAGACCTTATAGCCGCCTTCCAGTACCTAAAAGGGGCCTACAGGAAAGCTGGAGAGGTACTAGTACTGATAGGACATGTAATGATAGGACAAGGGGTAATAGCTTTAAACTGACAGAGGGTAGATTTAGATTAGATGTAAGGGAGAAGTTCTTCCCTGTGAGGGTGGTGAAGCACTGGAACAGGTTGCCCAGAGAGGCTGTGGATGCCCCATCCCTGGAAGTGTTCCAGGCCAGGCTGGATGGGGCTTTGAGCAACCTGGTCTAGTGGAAGGTGTCCTTGCCCGCGGCAGGGGGGTTGGAACTAGATGATCTTCAAGGTGTCTTCAACCCAAACCATTCAATGATTTTATATTTTAAGTAGTTTAATTTTATGAGTTTAATGCTCATTATTTTCATAATCATTTTGACTCAATAAGTGTGCTAAATTCCTGTGCCAAGCAATGTGAAATAGCCTCAAGAACATCTTATGAATCCAAACACATATAGTAGGACTGAGTATGACTGAAGAAGTACTGTCAGTTACTTTTTCTTTCCTGCTTAGGTCTTTAAAACAAAGTTATCCCCAATTTTTGGCCCTCAAGTTCACCCTTCTATATTGTACGGTCATTTGTTTACTCTGGTGTTTGTGCTGTAGCATGCTTGTGAGTAGCACAGCTGTGGAGATAGCATGAGGTGACCCTGTGGTGGTTTGCTGTGAAATCGCAGGGAGTGCACACCATGGCTTCGTATCTCACCGCAAAGGCTGGTGGAGTTTTTGGTTTGTTGTCTGTTGGTTTTGACCAGTGAGTAATGAAGACAATATGTATAAATGGTTGCTAAAGTTAAAGAGTGTTTGCCCCCAAAACTACTACATCCAACTGTTAGAACTGTAACTGTAATACTTTGGCAAAATAATTTTATATGGAACTAAGAGATAAGAAATTATATGTATATATATAGTGTACATGTATACATACACAGTTTACAATTAAATGCAAATACTCTAAAGATAATTTTGATACTTTTCAACTTTCATTTGATAGTGACTACCAGACAATAGATATTTAGTGTATTTGTTAATGGCCTGTATCATATGCCCTTGATATATGACTACATCCTTGCCATCAACAAGTGCTTCATACTCAGAAACTGTTCTGGACAGAGCAATCTTTTTCCAGACTGCAGCAAAGTGAAGAATATTATTTCCTCTAATATTCTCACCCTGAAATGTGAAGTTTTTTATTCCCTCTCAGAAACATCTGCTCTCACAGTCTGATCTGGGTAGTTGATTTAACCTCCCTCTATCAGTATTTATGAACAAATATTTATGTTTGGTTTCCTTTCATGATGCTGTATGCAACCAGAACAGTAAGGGCTGCTGCAAAGTTGGACTGAAACTTTTCTTCCAGCCCTCTGAGCTGAGCATTATCACCTACAG
Organism: Elanus axillaris; assembly: GCA_026212715.1. Taxonomy (NCBI): domain Eukaryota; kingdom Metazoa; phylum Chordata; class Aves; order Accipitriformes; family Accipitridae; genus Elanus; species Elanus axillaris. The sequence continues at coordinate 25,223,915 of JANZLQ010000100.1, forward strand.
TTGTCATGTTCCATAGTCTCCCCCTGCACCCCCCCAACCCCCCTTGAGTTTCTGACACGTGTACAATGTGCAGGAAAGGATCAAGAAGACATTTTAACTCACATAACCTGTATAGCAGTAAAATAAGTAACAAGAAAGCCATTGAGTCTGCATAAATGGAAAGATATACACTACATATAATTATTTGTGTCAGAGAATTTTCTGGATTTACTGGTGTACAAAAATATACACAGATTTTTCCCCTGCAGGTTGTGCAATATGACATATTTTGTACCTTAGTAGATGCCTCACAAGATAATGAACGGACTGACCTGCTTTTCTGTAGATACAAAACCATACTGTTATAGGAAAATATAATTTGATCAATTTTAACTGCATGGTTCAGTGATTATGACACATCTATACAACTTATAATTTTTTAGTAAAATCTGTGTATATAGTTTCTATATCGTGTCCCATTTTGCTTACACAACCTCTTTCTTACTTGGAACATAAGAGAGATCTTTTCCATACATTTAAAAGCCTGACTACATCTTACATCTTAGTACTTCACTACTATTGAAGTATCTTCCTCTGCAGACCTTTTCTTCTTGACACGAGTTTGATATGCATTCACTTACAGCTGTCAAAGCTGTAGTCTGTGTATGTTGTTATACCCATGGCTTCCTCATTCTTTGAAGGTTATTGTGCAATTGCTGTGCATGTTATGTTGAGATATTCAGGTGTTCTGTGCCATAAGTCTGCACAGCACAGACCAGTGGGTAAGACTCTAAGAGAGAAAAAGCAGTATTTTCCTCAGTGCTTGATGTAAGTAAATCAGTGGTCTGGCCTAAGTACTAAAAACTACAGGAGATTTTCTCCAAATCCTCCTACTTGACTCATTTGCTTTGGACAGTGAAAGCTGGGTGATAGATGGGTATGACTTCTATGGTGCTTGAATCAAGCTTGTAGCAGAACAGCCTGGAATAGCTGGAAATTAGCTGGTTGGGTTTTGAAAACATGTATGTAGTAGTATTGTCAAAATAATTGTTATCTGCTGTATGATAACTTTGGCACTACTGGTACCTCCTCTCTATAACCGTTAGCACAGTTTCAGGATTTAGGCCTTTCTCTCCTCTAACTTGGCCTGATTTTATGTCTTTGTAATTCCACATACTTCAACACAGTTAAACAAAATAGACGTGAAATTAGTCTGTGTATCATGTTTGTATTCATGACATTTTGAATTCCAGTGCATTGTAAACCTCATAATGACCTGCCAACAGCAAAAGAAAACTATGATATTGAATTGTGTCCTTAATAACATCATGAAGTGCAAAGTGACTAAATTAAAATGTCTTTAAATTATAAGCAGCATGTATTTTTAGTAAATTTTGAGTAAATTGTTGTAACAGAACAGCATCCACAAATAGATTACCTACTTTATATCCTTCCTGCTGTCATGCTTCATAATATATGATAATAATTAGTGTAGCATAGGAATAGGAAACCAGAAGGATGTAGGAAAGATGTTGAAGCTTTCTGACAGAAAGTTCTTCAGTACAGTGTGATCTTCCAATTTTTGACTTAATTATTGAATTAACATCTCCATTCATAGTTATGCGATAGTACATTGAGTCTGACTTTCACGTAGCAGAAAATTAGCTTTCATTTCTTAAAACTGAATCCTCTCTGCAGCAATAAACGTGGGAAAGAGGAGTAAAGCTCATAATACAAGTACTTCAATTAGAGGTAATTATACTGTCTCTTTGATTAGTATAAAAATGTGTCAAAATTTGTAATGGAATTTCCTGATAAGTAGGTGTGCATCGTAAAATAATGGCATGAAATTTACATCTGTGATTTAAGGAGTCAGGAAGATGGCTTTAAAGGCTGCCTTCTCAGAAATATCTAGGGAGAGTGGTTTTCTTACAAAGATCGATCAACATACATTCACAGCTAAGTAAGTACATAATGCTACACTGGGACAGGGCTTGTAGGGGCTATTGCAAGTTTGAATTGACTTAGAAATATTGAATTTTCTGCAAGATGAAACAATGGAGCAAATTTTGAGATAGCCTGGAAAAGGAAGTGCCAGTGGCTTTGAGAAATACATTTTTATGCAGCTGAAAAAAATTAACTTTCATTGTAGTGAAAGGTAGAGCCATCAAATCCACACTGCAAAATAAAAAAATGTTTAAGTATTTTGTGATACTCCAGGCAGCTGCCAAATTATAGGTGAAGTCAGTAAGAAATGGAAAGAATGCTTTTGTGGAAACTGTGTCAAGAGTGGTTTTGGATTAAAAAAATCCAGCTGGGTAAAGCAAACTCTTTCCTGCTATGAATTAATCACCCAGCTAGGTTACTTCTGCTGTAATTAGTTCTGCATTAGTGGAACTCAGAACCTCAATAAATCAAAAAGGTGAGAATTCTGCCTCATTTCACTCTGCTTTCTAGTGTCCTTCAGTTCAAATTTCTAGAATAAAGAAGGCTTCTAATTGATTTTTCCTTCACCTGCAAAATTCAAAACACATCACTTAGGTGAACATCTGTTGTTTGGTTTTTTTCTGGAGGTAACACAAAGTAATGTGTAATCCTCATCAGCAATTCTTTCAGCTTCTCTGACTTTTTTTCTGCCTATTTTTTCAGTGGAGTGTGCAGAAAGAGCTCTGTCAGGAGTCACCATACTGTTAGCTATCACCTGTTGCTTTTGCTCAATAGCCAGAAAGTGAAATAAACTTTCTTAACTTTGTGTGATTTGCATAAACTTTTGAGAGGACGAGGGGACATACTGCATTCATAAGTTTTTCATTATTTTGGCTTAAGTACATCTATCTTTATTAAATGCATCATGCTTTACTATCTGTAAGTGTAGAAGGCATAAATCTCAAGCATACTGCCATTTGTATATTTGGTAATGTAAATTGGTCTAGAACTGCATCTGCAGTGTTACAGCAAGATGCATCAATTCCACCATCTAGTAACTATCAACAACTAATTAAAAGAAGATACATGATCAATTTAGCAGTTACATTAGCGGTGTCCTACTAGAGGAGCAGAGGACGAAATAAGGATTCTTTATGAGACAATGAAGGTAGCAGGATAAGAATTTTTATATAACAGTGTATTAATTTCTAGTATTATCTTTTTATATAAGAAGTTTCTGAAATGTCCATGATTACTTGGTCATTGAGAGAAAAAATATTTTCAGCTGCTTAAATACAGAGTGTGCAACATCATTTGTGTAGCTCCTCATCTCTGAAAGGTTGCTTGGTATTTGTTAATTAACAGAAATGCCCTTAATACTGGCAGTGACATGAATGTGAGAGAATAAATAAATGGTACTCAATATCCAGAGACCTTTACCTTTGTAAACTGTGTTTGGAAGAGCTGCAGAACTGTCAAAGGACCTGCCTGACCATGTATATTGATGGGATTATGCGGATATGTCTCCGCTTGCTGCTGAGAGGTTCATGAGGCTCCCACAAGATTACAGTATAAAGAAAACCATTGATGCACCAGCACAAAAAATCAAAGAATAGTCCAATAACAATCACAACAAGGAGCAGCAGCTACCATTAGCAGAGTAACCAAAGAGAGCAATTGTAACCCTTGTTACTGAACAGAGAGACTGAAGGAAGAGTGAAAATAATAGTTTCCTGGGAATATAGGCATATTGATGTGGGTAGGATATAGCTCCTGCCAGCATTTGTCACCAATTACTTTTCCCCATACTGTAAGGGGGAACCCTATTGCTCTATTTAATTATTCAGCACTGTGATATCACTATTCCCTACTTTCCTCAGAAAGGCCTTAGAAGAACAAACCCTTTCTATAATAGCTGTGTATACAACCAGCTAAAGAAGCTGCCAGGTCTTGGTGTGATTTCTGTATGGGCAGTTTTTTGAGTGATGTTGCTAAATACATTCTTCTTGTTCAGGTTTTCGTCTCCAATTTGGGGAGGGGGGGCTAGAAAAATATAATAAGCAGCTATTCTGACCACATACAACAGAAATGTACATTTGATGAAGCAACTACAAGATTTCCTTTCCTCTCTAAGCCTACTTTATCTTGTGTGCCAAATACTGTGATACAGCCAAGTAAGCACATTCAAAGCATACTATCAATTCATCAGTTTTTCAAAATTCTTGGTCATCTGGGTGTTCTATGCAGTTTATCATCTTTGGTGTGAATAACTCAAGCATGTATACTTCAAAGTTGATCCCTGAAAATGTTCTAGTAGTTCAAAGACTATAAACACCAAAGGGGATGAGGGAGAATTGATTTTTAAATGTATCTGAACAGTTCCAGAATATACTTTTCAACATTTCCTTATCTTTAATAATAGTACATTTATTCAAAACACTGGAATCAAATGTAACATCATAATGTTCTTCTTCTGTATTTTGTCGGCTAGCTGGATTGGTTTGCCATGCTCATTTTGTAAGAATTTATATATTAGTATATGGGAAAAAAAATCAGGACTAAAGAAATTGATTCATGCAACATATGTTCAAACTGTACCTTGCTGGTACAGGTAGCACTGTCCAGGAATTCCAGGAACTGACCCCTTTTGTCCAATGGATTTGTAAGATATTGTTAAGGTTGTTGATTATCTGCTAAACAAAAATGAAAACTTCCCACATAATGTGGAATTAAGGACAGAATCTTGAGGCCTTCATGAGTCCACATAGCTCCCTGGTGACAAGAAGCAGAAGATTGAAGTAAAACAAATAAATAAAAAGATGGAAACAAACCCTGTACTTGTTTGTAAGAGACAAAATGTCACAAACAAAGTTCATAGATATTTTCCTTTTTGGTATATGTACATCCTTCATATTTGTGCATTGGCTAACTGTAAGTGGTACAAATATAGAAAAGTTCTATGTAATAACTTCATTTAAAAATATCATTACTAAAACTAGGAAAACACCATATTATTTTTAGGCATTGAGAGATTGGTAGAATAGGTAGAACAGCAAAGGGAATGCTTAGCAGCTGAGAAGGCCAGAATTTAAAAAAAAGCAAAGTTGTGGAGTATCTAGACAAAAACAAGTATCAGAAGGATTTTAAAATTTCCATGAAATTGTTTATTGAAAAATGCTGAATTACCAAAGACTTTATAATGAAAAAGCTAAGAAAAATTAATCCTTGTGAGACAATACTGCATGAAAAACTGTTAAGCCTATATGAAATCAAAAAAGATATCCAAACAATCACTTCTCTCTACTTTTTATTGATGGTCTTGAGGGATGCTTACTCTGAAGGTTAGCATACTGCAGCTGTGTATTAAAAGCACATCTCACCACTCTTCACAGGAAAGCTATATAAAATGGGCAAGTAACATTTTATAAAATATTTAAAGTGCAGTTTACATGAAAGCAGGGCACTAAAAGACTATCTGACAATAATCAAGAAGGTGCAGTGAAAGCATCTGCAAATATGTAAATTCAGAGGAACTGAACTGTGCTTTCCAGAAATTGTGTGTTCCTGCACTTTTACTCCCATGGAAACAACCTCCTTTGAAGCCAGATCCGTAGTTTGGGCTTCAGGCTGAGGTCTGTACTAGACACTGCTTGGGATGCTGTTGTTGGCACAGGCATCACAAGTGATGGAAGACATTTGCTTAAATGCCCAGCAACATTTGTGCACATCTTGTTCTAATCTGTCCCTTTGACAGTATGCAAAACTGATGCACAGCAACATCAGAACATGGAAATTTGCTCTAGATTTGCCTCCAGGGATGTGAACTACTCTGAACTCTGGGAGACTGTACTGAGACGGACAAATTTCTGCAAGTTTCTGTGGTTTTAGGCCACTAATCATATGTGGTGTCATGACTTAGATAACTTTTTCTTTGTCATAAATAAGAGACATGCTTTTCCTCCGCTGCATTTGCTCTCTCCCTAATGCTTATTCTACTTGCTGTGTTAACTCTCAGAAATATTATAATGTAATGTTGTAGGAGAGTAGGTTATTCACTCATCTGGGATATGGAAATCCTGTTAATTTTAGAAGGTTTGTTTAATAAATTTGCATCATTGGCAGGGACCTTTTCATGGTATTATATAGTGTTGATTAGAGAAAATCTCTTTGCATTGGGTTCAAAGCTAGAAATTGATTTCCAAAGGAGCTGGCTGCCTAGGTTGCTTAGCTATTTTGAAAATCCCACTAGGCCTCTGCAGCTTTTTTGGCACCTAAATACCCTTGAAAATCTGGCTCAAGAGTTATTACAGTAACACAAAGGAATAACAACTTATGTTTTTCACGCCAGAAGGATTTTACTGGCACTGAGCATCTTGATGTTACACTGGGGGAAATTATATTTACATGTTTGAGAGCACTGAATTAATTATAACATAAAATAAGACTTTGTTTAACATATGTAAAGAATCTGTTCTAAAATACATTATTCCTTGTAGGGATTGAGATAAAGTAAAGCATTTTACCAAGCCTAGGAAGGCTGTAAACAGGGAGATGGCCAGTGTTCAATGGTTGATTAGTAGTCTGGAAAACAGACATGGAGCAACCAAAATAGATTGCTCAGCCTTAATGCCAGAGCCATCACTATTAATTTTATTTTCTTCCCTGCTGCTATTCTTTTGTGTAAGCCTCTTAAAGTCTTCTTGTCCATTTTCCAGTTCTTATGAAAATATCTTGTATAATTTCAAAATAACCTTGAAATGATTTACTTAGACTATTTTAATGTTATGAATCAGAAAAAGGAATAGATATTTTGGCTTCTGGGTTATCCTTAGGCAAGGGAAGAAATGAATGGATTCTAGTCTATGTACTGAACTATGTATATATTTTCTTCACGGCCTCAGGAAGACCCCAGAGCTGAAAGCGCTATATTAATTTTTGATGGTTAGTTTCTATTCTGATGAAAACTGTTTCTTTATATCTGTTACAATGCAGTTGAAGCAGCAAGACCTATAGGGCTGGGAAAATGTCAGTAATACTTCTATAATTTAATTTTTAACTCATGGCAATAATTGCAGGAAATGGGTTTTGACTCGTATTTCCATGACTTAGGTTGGATATCCACCCATGATAAAATGACAGAAAATAAATTTGATAGATCTGACTTAGACAGGATTTTTCCACCTTGCTTCCTCTCCTGAACATGAGCAATGAGAATGGCAAGATATAACATTTCTGACACATTCTGAAGGACTGGTAAAATCCAAATTCTCTGCTACACTAAAAATAAAAATCCAACTTGACGTGGAAATGGGGATGTTTCTACCACTGAGGTAGATTTGTGCTGAAATAGATGCACATGCTGTAAATCTGGTTGTTTGCACTCACTTTGCTCTGGTGGAAATTCAGGGTGATACCTAACTGGATCCAACACAATGTCTGCAACAAATTTTAGCATAGTTCTCTGATGACCAATACCCCATCCTCTAGGAGAGGATGGTACATAGCCTCCATAATTACCTCTGTAGTGGTTTAGAGGTCACTGGGTGCTTAAAAGCAGTAAGGTAGTTACTTTTTCCCTACTGTACCTGCCACAGATAGCAGTACTTTCCAGGGCAAAAGTAGAAAGCAATGTTAGCAATGCACGCCAAAGGTGTATTCAAGCACATCTCTAATGCTTTATCTTTATCTTTCATTGCCTTAGTATCAAAACAGCAAAGGATTTCTTCTACTGTAAATTTAATTTAAAAAAACTTATTTTTTGCTTGCTCTCTCAAAAAAGCCTATCTGTTTTAAATCAAATTAATTTCAGAGAAGTAGCAAGTGTACAGGCTATTCTACAACATTTTTGTATACTGTTATTTAGTTGTATTCTAAGACATAGTTCCTAGCTAACAGTAGGAAGAATTATTATTTTTTTAATAAATTGAAAGTTATTAACTGCCCTGCAGTTTGGAAAAGTGAGGTCTGGAAATGATTCGAAAGCAGAAATTGATGGAACTAGGCCATTAAACCAGCTGAAGATCTCATCGATATTTTGACTATGATCAATATTATTTGGATAGTCTTTATAGGTAATGGCTGTTTTAAGGAATGATAGCATATTTGCACCTCTCTGGAGTAGTTCTGTGCAAGAAGTCCTAGCTGGTAGAAAGCAAGTGATGTTTCTGCCTGTGTAGCACCTGTTTTTGATTTCAGAGGGGAAACAGAAGAGAATTACTTCAATGGGTGGTGACGTTAAATACAGCTGCTGCCTGGCAGAAAGTATGTTATCTCCCTTTTACCCAAGTGAAAACACTTCTACTTTGTATCATGGATAGGACCAGAGCTCCAGCTGTATTCTCCCAGAGGAAGAGACAGAAAGGGATGTGTTCCTCGAACCTTTCCTGCAGTTATGAAATAAAGTTCAATAAGTTTGTCATTTTTATTATGCAGAGGAAGATGGGGATGTCCAGAAGGACATTTCTGATGGAGTTGGCAAGAAAAAAAGGTTTCCGAGTAGAAAGTGAACTAAGGTAGGAAAACGTTTATATGTGTAGACATAACATGTAGTAATGCTGCTCTAAGCATTCTAATTTAATAAATGTAATCATACAAGTAAGCGTGGTTGAAGATTTTGCCTACATATCTGGTGGATATACTTTGTTTTTCGCTATACTATAAAGATGCTTCAGGATTTCAGTGGGTGTTGCTAAAGCGTGGTTTGTTTTTATTGTCTTCTGGGCAGAGAACAGCCAGAACACAAACATTAGCAAAATTTCTTATTTTTTACCTCTAAAATATGTGGTTCTAATTTATCTTAAATCTGTTAATTTTAACATGTCTACTTTTTTCAGTGTACTGCTTCTCACATGGCAAATAAATACTGTAAGGTGTGAACTTGTTTTTCGCAGGATATGTTTCTATGCATTTGTCTAGTCTCACTGGAATCAATGAATCGTGTCTCTAGCTGATTTAAATCAGCCATTGTTTATGTCCCCCTTGAAGTCAGGTTAAGATTAATGTAAACTTTATGGCCAATTCCTGAAATGAAAAAACATTAAATATACAGGAATGGGAAATGTGATGGGTTGAGTGGGACATGAGTAATCTAATATTTAATCTTCCAGTGAGTAATACACTGATGTGAGTCTCAAAGTTTTTGGCTTACACTTTGGTACAATCTGGAAGAGCACTGGAGAAAAAAAACTGGGAATAAAGTACCACAGATGTGGCATTTGAGGATGAAAACATATTCTGGCTGCAGATTTGTCTGATGGTGATTCAATAAGCCAACTCATTTTGAAGGAAGCCTTCCTCCAAATAGTGCTTTTCATGAGTGCTAGTTATGCAGTTCTCTGAAAGTTACATCGTTACGTAGGTTCTCTGAAAAGCTGGAAGAAAACCAAGTATTGATCATTTGTCTGTATTGGTATGCAGATAGTATACAAGTGGGTCCTCCCTATAAAAGCTCATTTCCACAGATTATTTTTCAGTCCCATTGACTTTGAAAGCCTGAGGAAGAGGGGAGGATGAAATGATTTGTAAAAGCAAGATTCAAGCAGGTATTGAACAGAAGTAGGCAATTAGTGTCTGATACAAAACTAATTGAATTCTTGGGGGGGGGGAATGAACTGGGCTGTTCTGAATCCTACCTTAACAATCCATTGAGGACTGAGTAGAGGCGCTATCTGGTCTGCTTTGACATACACGTATTTATTGCCACTATTTCAGACTTTCTAAGTTGTATGCAAGGCAGGTGTTATGTTTAATTTCAGTCTAGCTGCTACTGGATAAAACATAACTATTTAACTGTTGATTTTTGTTTTTGAAAATGCCAGAGGAAATGCTAAATTTGTTACATTCTGTGCCAGGAAAAAAGTACAGCTGTACAGGTACCAGAGGAAACTGGTGCACAGCAGCTAAATTGCTGCTGTGAGCATAGAGATGGCAAAATTCCCAGATCTGCAGCTTGGTACAAATACATTACATATGAATATTTTATATAAAGTGGAATAAACCACAGGAAGCAGAAGTTCTATGTCTCTGATATTTTTTTTTTCTCAAGCAAAGATGTGACAGTTTAATTAAAGTAGAATCTAGCAGGGTTAGATAATAACAAATGCAATTGTATTTCATGGAGATTCACATAACCTAGGTTTTTAATCTTTTAGATTAAAATGAATTTGGATTATTTTGTTTTCCAATGGACTCTGCTCTACAAGTGCACAATATGGAGAGAAAAAAAGTGCTATATTTTGATGGGGTTTTTATTTCCAAAGTATAGTACATCCAATAAATTTCTTATCTTTCAAAAATATAGTACATTTAATGCATTGGAGAGTTATGTGATACCAGTTTTCTATGGTCAGTTTCTAGTGTTTGTAATTGTGGTTTGGCGATTTAATGAAATCGGTGATTATTGGTATGAATCAGGGTCACAGGGATAGGCCAAGGTTTTGTTGGTCTCCTGGAAAGTAGTTTGCTTTGAAAGGTTGTGCAATCTGCCTTCAACAGTTATCAGCTGACATTTTTAAAGTATATACTAACCAGCTAGCTCTACCAGTGGTGTCCTGTCTGCTTGGACCGGTTGGTGGATTAACTTCTCCAGGTGTTACAGAAGGGCTGCAAAGCAATCTGTCACGTCGGTTTGAAATTTACTGTATATGCACAAGGCAGTCACCAGCATGGGCCAGCAGGAGCTTATGGAGGCTTTGCAACTGGGGGCAGCTGCCATCAGGACAATTTATGTTCCAATTCTAGGCTTATTTCTCTAAAAACTAAGTCAAATAATGACACTGTCTGTCTGTGCCTTTTCCCCAAGAAGTTTAGGAATCTGTTGACTGATATCAATTAATTTTGGCATATATTTCAGAGATACTGAGGTCCTACAAGTTTCATGAAAATGAATAGTTTCCACCTTTATCTGTTTTTGTCTTTGTGGGTGACAGCACCCTCCTGGGGTTTGTGCGTAGAGGGGGAGCGCTAGGAATCACTCAAGATTTCCTACCAAGTTAGTAGTTTTCTAAACTTGCTGAGGAACATCAGGAGGCCAGTTAGAAATTTAGAGATCATCCAAAGTATGTATGTAATTTTTTCTTGAAATGTAACTTTGTCCATTATTTTCCAGTAGAAGGTGTAGAATTATGTCTTTTTAATGATGAACTGTCATGGGATTCTTTCCAATGTTATTCTAGTACATGGACCCAAATTTAGTGTAATGTCTGCTACTGCATTTTTAAGCAACGTACACCATATAATCTATTGAACAATAACTCAATCTGTAAATTTTATATTCATTAAACCAAGATATCAGTTTTGTAAGAGACTGGCCTCTTAGTAGCAAGGAAGCAGTCTTTAGATGGAGTGCATAATTCATAAGATTTAAGTTATGAACATTTGACAATGCCATATGTAAAAAGCTTAATGTAAGAACAGAAAAGTTAAATTTATAAAAAGATATTACTAGCTGTAAAGCTTTAACAAATTATTGTTAACAGACTTTTAAATACTGTAAATGTTTCATTCATTGATCAGGAATATGGGAAGGGGCTGTCAGGTATTGTAAAGTAGCCTTTTCGTTATGGTACTGCTCACGCAAGCCAAATATTTTCAAAGTTGCAAAAAGTGTGTAATAGGATAAAGCCTTATGGAAGGTAAATGATACTGAAAGAAACAAAATGCTGCATTTATAGGAGCTTATGGCTAAAGTCTTCCCTCAAAACAGATTCTGTGACTGGAATAGATATATTGTGATATGAAAACACAACTGCTCCCCACATCCTAATGTACAATATATACTAAAATTTCAGGAAGTGCATGGTAAGTAAATATGGAAATAACAGCTCCATCTGTGTGCAGCTGGGTTCAGGAAAAAAGGAAACTTCTTTTTGTGTACTTCTTGACAGTGACTCTGTGACTCATATTGTGGCCGAGAACAACTCTTACCTGGAGGTGCTGGACTGGCTGAGAGGACAGGCTGTGGGCGACAGCTCCAGGTTTGAACTACTGGATATCTCCTGGTTCACGGCCTGCATGGAAGCAGGAAGACCAGTTGATTCAGAAATGAAGTATCGTCTCATGGTAAGAGAGATCCTTCAGTGTGAATACAATGATGTTCAAAATGCATGACTGTGATTAGTGGTTTTTTTAATATACTTGCGATATAATTTTTGAATTTAAAAACTTTTTTCCCTAAAGTTTACATGAGTATTTCACACAGTTTTAACAGATTAAAAAGACCTTCCATACCTTCTCTGTCAGCGTCTGGTAATGCTAAATTACTATGCCATCACATGTTACAAAATGGAAACATACATCATTTCTGTAAAAAAAAAAAGGGGTGCCATTTCCCTTTAGGGGAAATATCCATCAATGGAGTACTCACTGTTGTTGTGGTACTTGTGGTATTTCCACAAATACTTCAATGTCATGGTAAATGTCCCACTGAGAGAAGTGTGTTTTAATGGGCTCCTGATGGAATACTTTGCCTCTTCAAAACAATACAAAAATATTAAAACCTTCGGTGTTTGGAAGTGATCAGCTAACCACTGGGCCCTTGAAGAACCTCTGAAATGATGGCTGCTGCAGTCTGTGGACATACATTTACAGACTTGGCACCATCAAGTAAAACTGTCCTAAGAGAAAAAGGGGTTTATTATATTGTATTCTCTCTCAATGGGAGCTGTAAGTCAGAGGATATTGTGAATGGCAGGCTGATTATTTGGTGAATAGTGTTTGACCTTGAAGCAATGGATGGTGATGACATATTTTCCTCTGATCTGTATCTGACAAAATTATGTGCTAATGTCTCAAATTAGAGCATAGTGTGAAACGGTGGTATTCAATGCCCCCAGTACAGACTGTAAATGATGAGGATGTGGTAGGGATGCCTGGGTGTGCTGTGCACAGAGCGACAACAGCACGTGCCACTGGGTCGTGAAATAGACCCTGTGATGCAGCAGGATGAACCTATTCCCTTGTTCTGCATGCATTTGGGCCTCACGGTGATGGATTTAATGTGCACTGGTGAAGAAATTAATTCATACATCGAGAATTACAAGTCTGATCTAAAGCTCTCTGAAGTGAGGGATTCCTGCTGATTTCTGAGGGTCTGGATTAGGCTCCATGTGAACTGTTATCCCACTGCAAAAATGATAACTGGGAAACCTGTAAACACTGGGACCACAGCAGGATCATCAGTGTGCACCTTCCTGTGAGGCAGAGGATGCCTGAATATTTAACAGCAATATTGCACTGTTTGCTGCTTCTTCATCCTGAGGTTTAGATTATGAAGGATGATTCGTAAATATCACCCTTCCCCAAGAAAAACTGTAGCTCCTGATTAAGTTTTTCAATCATCTTTCATTGCCAGAAACTATTTTCTAAGATTTTACATATAAGAATTACTGTTTAATAACACTTGGGGGTGGGGGCGGGGAGT
>JANZLQ010000100.1:25242130-25259325 GCA_026212715.1 Elanus axillaris
GCCTTGGTCTAACAACCCTGATTTTATATTGAATAATCTAGTTTTTTCTGGGAAAACACTGTTATTTCAAGCTTATCCTCTCTTAAAGATTTGTGGTTTGTCAATATTACTGCAATAAATAAGAGCAGTAGAGAGACTTGCCCTATAGAGGGACTTTTTTTTTTTTAAATGACAGTGCCATTGAAAACTCCCTGCAAGAACTTACTGCAGAAAATGAAAAATCCCAGTAATCACCAGATAAACTGGTATCGTCAGTGCAGCCAATGTGAAATTAAATGGTTTTCCTAGGAAGGTGGTAGAAGTGTTATTATTCTCTTGCCTTCTCTTTAAAGGTACATATTTTGGGATTATGAAATTTACTTTTGGTATTTTAAGCTATTTGACAGGTGTGTCACCAACCATTCTCCCCCTTTTTTTGTTGTTAGGAACGAGATCAGTCTCCTCCTTTGAATACACTGGAATCAGAAGTGCCATCATTTATTGCAAGTAAAGTATCTCAGTATTCGTGTCAAAGGAAGACAACTTTAAATAACTACAACAAGAAGTTCACGGTAATACTTATTCTATCCATGAAATAAAATCTAGTATAAATAAAATAATTAATACAGTACTTGCATCAGTATTTTCTATGGCACCCCCAGCAAATTCATTCAGGCAGCACAATTATAACAATTTAAAAAGTTATATATCTGCCATACTTAAATTAAAATTAAGTGCAAATTTAATTACATCTTTTAAGTATTGCTGAAAGCTTAACACAGTGGATCTTTAAATACACTAATAGCTTGTAAACATATGAATTTTTAAAACAAATGGTAGAATAGCATTCTGAAAATGTCTTTTAGCCTTTCATCACAGTCTTTAGTTGACAAATTAGAAGTAATGATAAGCAAAAGTTTAGTTTAGGTCAGTCCAAGGCACTTCACAATTGCTGTGCTGCCTTCTTGTTTGCCCAGGTGTTTGGTTCTTCAAAGTGTGATTGTAAACTTGAGATTTTCACAATTGCTTTGTTATGAAAACAGATTGCATGATCAATGTAATTACTTTAACATGATGAAAAAAAACCCTTAAATTGTCTAGTTAAATAGAAATCTTTGAGACTTTCATATATCCTATTTAATGCTCATAACTTTACACAGCTCAGTGAGTATGAAGAGCCTGAGTCATCTGGTCTAAATTCCTCTTAAGTTCTTGTGCCTAATGGCTCCTCTTGGCTGGCTCTAGATGCTCAGTGACAACTATTCAATAGGAAACATTTGACACAGAGACTCTAACGTAGTGCAGTATGAATAAATCTGGCATAGTTACATTCATATGTTTCAACTATAGTGTGAATCACCTTCTCATCTTCCTAAAGTTTTATTATTTATTTTGTTGTTATTTATAATTTTTATGCTTTTACTTTGTGTGTGTGCCTATAAATACACAAAAATCTTTCAAGTAAATATTATTTGTAAGATACATATAAAAAGAATAAAACCAGATCCTAGTAATCTGAGAATAAAAACATTTACAAGGTAAATACTAAAACCTCTGGGAATTCAGAACTAAAGATAAACCTAAGAGCAACTCTGAAATGTCTTAAATGCATAGTTAAAAATTAAAAACCCTAGATTTTTGCCTTGTAGTGATGCTTTTAAATAATGATCAATTATACCAATTACATAATACTGTTTATGGCACTCAAGTAGGTTAAACTGTTTGCTTATTTAAAAAACTTTCCCATTTTGAGCAATGTAATGGGAATTTAGTTTTGACCCTGGTTTCAGCCTGAGGTCCTTTCCAACTCCAATGATAACAATGTTCCCCAAACTGCTTCTTTTGAAATAGCTGCCATGCCCTACCTCCTGCTAGAGAAAAAAGGCTGTGAATGTTACCATTTAACCTCTTGAAAGCAGTCATTCTTTTTCACTGTTTACAAATATCGAATACACCCTGCTGTATTGGAAGATGTCAGAGCAAATATAGTATGACCCAAAGATTCAGTAAAATACTGGCTTTCTTGGAGAAATAGGAACTAAATGCCTTCGTTCTACACTTCCTGAAAACAGTGGAATATGGGAGTCTGACTCTTCGTTGAATTTTCTATATTAAGATGTTTTGTCAGTCATTCTGAAGGTAAAAAATTAGAATTGATGGGTAGTGGCAAAGTGCAAAGGCTACTCCTAGAAATCAACAAGTTGTTGATTTTTAATTGTTGTTAACAATTTGAGCACAAAACCGTCTAGAATAAGGTAGTTCTCTTTTTAATGTTACCTTTTAAAATTAAAAATAATTTTTTAAAGATCTAATATTTTTATTTGTAAATTCACACAGTATTTTTCCATTTTCAAAGACTGAGTACTGTAACTCTAGTGAATATACAGTTTGCCTTCTAGCTGTTGAATTCCTGAATTTAGTCCAAGATTCAGTTCAAGTGAAAACTGTGATAGCAGCAACATATTCATTGAGTGGTTTCTGTCATACTTGTGTTTCACAAATAAGCAGTCCCTAAATTGCTTCCAGATTTACCACTGCAGCAGTCTTAATGTCAGAGGACAACTTGTATTTGATAAATGAATTTAGCTGAGCACATGAGAAGCAGGGCAGTTTGATGACTGAAGTACTGAGACTCCTTTCTGTTATCCTATATATCAAACATTTCTGAGTCTCGGTAGAAATTAGGTTTTGTAATGACAAAGGTGGCAGCTTTTCATCTTTGTACGTTGAGAGTAACTGTTCTGAGTTCATGCTGTATTTTATTTCTGGAGGTGATACTGGATAAATTGATAATGTGTATGAGTCTGCTTAGCATAATGCATCTTGACAGTTGTACTGTGTGGTGGGTTGACTTTGGTTGGATGCCAGGTGCCCACCAACCTGCCCTGTCACTCCCCTCCTCAGCAGCATGGTGCGGGGAGAAAATAAGGTGGGGAAAACCCTCATGGGTCAACATAAAGGCAGTTTAATAAAAGCAAAGGTCACGCACAGAAGCATAGGAAAACAAAAGATTTATTTTCTCTACTTCCCATCAGCAGGTGGTGTCCAGCCACTTCCCGGGAAGAAGGGCTTCAGTTGCGTAGCAGTTGCCCAGAAGATGAATGTCATAATAACAAAGCCCCTCCTCCCCTTTCTCTTAGCTTTTATTGCTGAGCAGACATCATATGGTATGGAATATCCCTTTGGTCAGTTTGGGTCAGCTGTCCTGGCTATGCCCCCTCCCAAGACCTTGCCCAGCCCCAGCCTGCCATTGAGGGGGGCAAAATGTTGGGGACACAGCCTTGATGCTGTGCCAGCACTGCTCAGCAGTAGCCAAAACACTGGTGTCTTATCAACATTTTTCTAGCTACCAGTGCAGAACACAGCACTACGAGGGCTGCTATGGGGAGAATTAACTCCATCTCAGCCAGACCCAATACATAACATAACTCCTTAGGGCTGTTGCTCTTTTTCCCCACAACAAAAGCTTTCAATAACAGCTGAAGGCTTGGGTGTTTATGGACTGCAAGAGCTGGCCTGTTCCCTGGAGGCCTGCCAGTTAGTCTGCCTAATGTCACAGGAGCCTGATTTTCAGGTTTTGCTGTTGTTTCGTCAGTCTTGCATTAAACCTGTAATTCTTGTTCTCAAATAAAAGTGTTCCAACAGATTTTTCAGTGCGAGCACTTAGCAAATGCACTGAAGCACTGGTGTAATTCACTTGTGCATACTGTGGGCAGCCAACCTTTAAATGACAGATTATCCTTGGCTCAGTACTGTATATCCTGAAAATTAGGTCCAAACCATCTTGAATTATAAGTTGAAGATAGTATTATATTATAACAGCTTTATTCCATGGGCCAGGGTTGTTCCCTTTCCTTACAGATTTTCTGTTTTCTTTGGTTAGCTTGAAAATGTTTTTTGTTCTTGCCTCTAACAGGGTCACAAAACTATTCTTTGCTTATAGGTTCTTGGGTGAGGACATGGATTCTTCCCCTTACTGGACTTTGCATTGATACAATGTATCAAATTCCTCTTGCAAATGCATAGTAGTTATGTTAGAGTAGTATTTACGTTTGACATCCTTTAGTCTCTTCAGAAGAGCATAAAAATGGTCACTAATGGGTAGTGATGTGCATACGAGGCTTTGACTGTGCTGTTTTAGACACATTTGGAGACTTCATTTCTGGAGAAGTTGGTAATTAATGATCAGTTTTAATCTTGAGTCCTCTTCTGTATATATTTTACCATGAAAGATCATTTATTAAAACCAAATAGAAGAGATATTTGATGAGAGGTCGTGAGGACAATGTTGTGGTTTAACACACTAGATGCAATTTCTATGTTTAACTGTCCCATGTTTCCTTTCTATTGTAATAGCCAGAAAATAACTTACAGAAAGGTGCACCAGCCAGCTTTACATCATGGAAGAAGGTACAGAAGGGTTGGCAAAGACTGTGCAGATGTGAAGGTTTCATGACTAAGTTCAGTATGAGGCAAATTCTACCCAAGTTATTTTTGTATGAGCTGTTGAGTAGTAGTAGGGCCTGTTGTGTGAAGACTAGACTAAGTATGTCAGATTGCATGCCAAGGAGATAGTGGCATTGTGTGGCAGTTCATGGAGAAAAAATGCAATCACTTCAGGCTTGTGGGGCCTCATGCAGTCTTCGGGTCACTGTACATCACGTACCATGAGGCCACAGTACACAGGTTGGGAACCACTGCCATAGGCTTTACTCATTTGGGTGATTTCGGAATGCACCTGAATGCATAGCCCTGATTCCAGAGGTGAACTGTAGCTGTTCAGATGGGTAAAGGTGCAAAACAAAAGAGCAAATAATTTCACCAGAGGCTGTGCCTTAGCATGTTTCCTTTACGTTTGGCTTGAACATTTATGTTATTATGGACTGTAATACTATAATATTGTTCTCTGGCTCATTTGTAAGTAGCTAGACATCCTCCCCCTCTCCCACTGAAAATATACACTTGGGGGCTGCATTGTGTTTTCATATGGTAAAATAAATGGAGTCATTCTGCTGTGCCTGAGAGGGGTTGTTGGATTTGAATATTAATACCAGACTGCAATAAAATTCAGAAAGACATTCTTCTGTGAGGAAAATACAATTTAATTCTTACAGAAGAAACTAATTAAGTCAGAGGCAAATGGTTCTGTGATTCTGAGGCTTATTGCTAATGCTACTGAATGTTACTCTGCTTTGGCTGTTACTCATGGTAATGAGAATGTGAATGTTTAGCATGGGAAAGATGCCTGGTTTCCTTTCTACTCTGTTAGAGAGAAAAAGAAGAAAATCCCTATTTTATTTTCTCTTCTTTTTTACCTACAGGACCATGTATCAGTTGTGCCAGTGGCCCAAGCATTTATTATTATTCAATTTTAAAACAGGCCTTGGGAGAACATAATGAACTTGGGAGCTCTGTAGGTAGAAAACCACTAACTGAATGCATATCCTTAATAACATGTACTGTCTTACTGACGTAGCCTACTTCAGTAAAAATTCTTCAGACAGTATATCAAAATTGCAAATTTTGTAAATGTATGTGAAGCGTATACCTACTCATAACAAACTGGTGGTTTGGTCTAAGGAGCAAATGTCTCTTCTCACTTTTAAGGTAAGTAGGAGGGTGCTCCCTAAAATACCAACAGAATTTAAATACATGTACACTTTTTGGCAACCCAAATTTGTATGTATACATCAAGTCTATGCTGCTTTCTTTCATCACATTAATATGTGTAATATACATTTAGCATTTTATGTTTCTTATTACACTGTGTGTTTTTTATCTAGGCCAGTGTTATGTGATTGATACTCTAACTGCATTTTTGTGCTCTGTCAGCAAATCTTTTCTCAAAATTGTCTTGTTTTCTTTCACATTATGTGGAAAAATACGGAAGCTTTTCAAGAGTACCACTCTTTTCTGTTGTAAGAAATGAACCTGTTATTATTGGTTAATATGAGGAGCAGCTGGAGCTAACATTTGTTTCTAATAACAGTGTGTATACAAGGACCCTGAGATCGTGCACATTACTGTTATTCTCATTCTCTCAGCTTCTTTTTTTCTCCAGCTGATATAAGATGGTGTGATAAAATCTTTGGACCTGGACAAGTACTGGGCTTTTCAGTTCAGGTACCAAAAATAAATAAATAAAAATAATCAGACTGAACAAAAATGGGTCATTTTATTTATGTGGAAATCACTTTAGTCAACACTATAGTTTGGCTCAAATTGCTTAATTCTCCTTGAAATAAACACCTAAAAGTGTTTATTTTTTCTCTTTCTGTATACAAAAGGTATTCACATGCCCTGTGTCTCTTCCCATTGACACATGAAATTAGGATTTACACTGGGGAAAGTGAGAAGAAAATTATTTGAATGAATGGTTTGCTCTAAATCTCTTTAAAATCACTTTGGTCAGTTCTGAATGGACACCAAACACTGGCAACAGCAATGTGATGAGAACTAGGAGTAACCCTTTGGATTTATGACTTACTAAACAAACTTCAAGTAGAAAACGGTGATTGAGAGGAAAAGCAATTTAACTCACATTGCTCTTCTGAGTATAATAGCCCTTCAAGCAGGTATCATGTAGGATTTTGTTGTTGTTTAGCACACTTAACTATTTAGCTCTTTGGTGGATTAAGTTCACCTCTACAATGGTATGTTTTTTGTTTTTTTTTAATTTGTGCTGCAGTAGCATTTATAGGCTCAAGTAAGATAGAAGCCTTTTTAATAAAACATTCTGTACAAACACATTGTAAAAGACAATTCAAGCCCTGGAGAGTTCATAGCTCTAATAGACAGCAAAGGAAAGATAGCAAGGGAAACAATGGCAGAGAGGTCTGAAGTGGCTTTCCAAGGTCACACAGCAGATGAGCAGTGGGTATAGGCATGGGAATAAGTCAAGTGCTCTGTCCATGAAGCTGTAATCCTTTTTTTTACAAAACAGACTAGATTTAAAATATGTTCTTGGTAGTATAATATTGGTGATATCTGTTCTCACAGAGTTTTAAACTCAGGAAAATTTTGCAAGTAGCAATGGAACTGCTCTGATAATCTTGTTGAAACAAGCAGGATAGTATGAAGCATAGCATGGGACCATTACCTTATTTTGCTTTCCTGAATGTGAGTGGACTCATACTCTGATATTCATGCTGAACACTATTGGGTTAGGTGTTCAGCACGCATAAACCAGCATAGCATTATTGATTATTATTTTTTTCCAAGAATTGTTCTCATATAGTAGTTGAGAATCTTGCTCTTTCTGTTTATTTCAGTGTTGTGATTTTAGCATTTATAATATTTTAGTGTGCATTTTTACATGTGCAAGATGCTTACTGGTAACTTTCCTCCATTAATGATATTTTGTCTTATTAGGTCTTATATCAGATATTAAATGAGCTTCAAAATTCCTGTCAGTAAATCCATCTTTTTCCTTATTTTTAACATAATTCAACAAAATCTTTGTGTACTTTTGTATCTGACCTGTTGGGATCTGGAAGTCCATTCCATGCCCAATATTTTTCCATAGCCCAAGTCTCAGCAACATAAATTCCACAGTTTCAGACACAGATGGAAAATTTGCAATAACTGAAGAACTGAAATGTAGCCCAGCTATCTTTCACATTTAATTAGAGCAGCCCCTGCAGAATACCTCAGAGATTATGAAAATCCCACATGTTGGAAATATCTAGAAATTTAGTTTCCCATTAAACTAGTACCTTTTAAACAGGCAATCTGAGTATTGATCTGATTGCTAAAAAGATGGTGAGGTGCTTAGTAAGAAATACGAAGGTTTAGAATAAATCAGGGGTCAGTAACTTTCCTTTTTATATTGCCGTAAGTAGATTTCACTAGAGATCTAATAGACTGCAAGCTTTTTCTCAGCTAATATAGGAGTTTCATGTGCTTTTCCCTTCTGGAATATTATTCAATATGGACTATAATATTCAATAGACAGCAACTCCACTTGGAGAGCAGTTGCTTTCTTTTTTAAAAGCAGAAAGATTTTATCAAAAAGAATGTCAAAAGCAGTTTTATGTAAAAAGACAGATCTGTAATTAATTGCAGCATTTGCAGGCAATGTTTTGTACAGGGAATAATGAATATTCAATACTATTTAATTGTTTATTTAAAACAGCTTAATGAGCTTCATAAAGGCTGGAAAACATTGAAAAATGCCAACTAGAATGATAAAAACGCTTTGATTATATTTTCTTACTGACTGTCAGCAGCCTCTGAGTAAAATGCTACATGTGATTTATTTTATTTTTTTTTCCCCTCAATAATGGTGGTGACACAGCTTTTCTGAAAACTGCCCTCCTGCTACTAGGAAGGGGCTAATACCTCTCTAAAGCAGCAGTGATGCTGGTATATGCAGACACATTTATCATGATGGCTGATTATTCAGTGTAGAATACCTCTATTTAAATGTGCACGTGAGAGGCTGCCTGTTGGGAGTGAGAAGAAACATCCCTAGACTTTATGAGCTTCCTAATCAAGAAAATGACTTTGCCAGTCTGTCATTACCACATACTGCTGAGTAGGTACTTATGAGAACTGTTTTCTGTCTATGTATTTGTCTTTATAGACCATTTTAACAAGAAGGTAACAACTACATCTTTTTGGTTCTGTTCCCTGATTAATTCCCCTAGTGTTGACTGGAGTAAGAAATTTCTTGCCAAACACTGCTTTCTTGAGTGAGTATTCACGTGCACAGATTGTAAAAAGAGAAGAAGAAAGCAAAAGTAATCATAATTTTGTGACTATAAACCTCAGTTAAAGCAAGAATTAGTCTTTTATTGTATAGAAGGAAAGAATCTTTGAGCTGAAAAAAAAGAATAAAAAGAATAAGAACTTGAGACAACATCCAGAAAACTTTACAGCAGAGGAAACATCTGACTCCTATCATCCCACTCATAAAAATATATATATTCCACATTTGTTTTGCAGTACTTTGTATGCTGTATTTGTTCTTCCATATGCAAACTGGGATGAATCCGTGCTGCTTGCGATGTCAAATTGGTAGTTTCCCTTTTTTCTGCATTAGTTTTCTTTCTAAATGGGAACTATAATGTGCACCTGTCTTTAACCAAAAAAAGTATGTAATTAAATACAACATAATCTGTCAAGCAAATAAAGGTCTTAAATGTGGAAAAAAAAAGAAAAAAGAATAGCAGTTGAACAAATCCAACAATTAGCCACTGCAAGAGCTTTAAAGACAGCTGTAAGGAAGAGAAGGTTTTGTGCACTATTTTCATAATAGAAACCACCCCCACCCCCCGCCTTAAAGAGGTGTTTTTCAACCTTCCTTTGAATCCTTATACCCAAGGGCTAGCTAAATGTAAATACTGGTAGAAGCTTCCAGATCAAGCATTTGCTAAACAACTCTCTATATCAAGAGGTCTTTCATGAAATGTTATGAAAATGGAATTGCACAGTGTTTACTAATCAGGGTAGCTGATAAATAAATATGCAGCTAAGGGGAGGATTCTTTCAGTGAGATGGACAACAGGTGACTAATCCTTACAGAGATCAAGGAGTAAAGTTATACTGGTGATATGGAACAAAGCAAATTCTCTATACCAAGCCCTTTTTAATTATTTTTATACATTTTAACATGGTAGCACAGAAAAAAAAAAAAAGGAAAGTGAAGTGGTTTTGTTCAGCTAAGGTACCTACTGTAAAACCAATTAAGATCTCATGCTTTTGATTTGTTAAGAGGAAAGCTTTGCAAATCCTGGGGTCAAGAACATTTCCTTGAATATTTTGGTTTAAACCTTCATTTTGCTTCAATGAGACCATAACGTTTATCATCTGACCAACATGACATATTGGTTGGCCTATTTTTCTAGAACTGACCAAACAATAAAATGTAATATGTAAGTAATCTACATTAGTTTATGAAAAGCACATTTAATTTTAAGAAGTTGTTCTATTTTACTGATCTAAATGATTGTGTCTCAAGTAAAATCTTTCTGTTGTTGTTTAAATCAGGCTGTATTCCTTCAGTCCAGGGTGACAGATGCTGTTCTCAATTCCACAGATGTAAAAAAGGGACTACTTCACTGGATTTGCTGTCATGTCATTAAGGGGGCCTGGAACTGATTCCAGTTCACCTGGAGATATTATGCATGTAGCATTTAGGATGTGCAAGGCCTGCTGTTTTTTACTTGTGCTTTATATTGGAAGATAAAGCCATTAATGTTAAGATAAAAACCAAAGCAAAATCTAATTTTTTTTAAACTATATAATGATACATTTAATTACAAATTAAATGAAATACAAGCCTAAATAGGAACAGTGATCCCATAAACACTGAGGGCAGGAAAAAGCTGTTCAGTCTCATTCCTTCCTACTGTCCACTGCAGTCATTGTTCTAGTAAGCCATTTGCTGTCAATATCTGTATCACAGGGCGTTACTCATCCTTATTCCAAAACCATTTCTGAAGAGACACTTAGACTACTGCTCAGTGAAGTGATAATTGCAGGCAGATGCACACTGACAGCTACTTCTTTGCTGTTTTCTAATGCCTCGTGGGGCAAAGAAGAAACAGGAGCAACTTGGAAATGAGGAAGGATATGCAGAAGCTGATAGAGTGGGACATGTGTCCCTTTCAAGGCTGGGATCTGTTAGCTGCTCTTTAGAGACTTTATTAAATGGTAAGAAATGGGATCTCCAGGAGGAGTGCAGGACACAATGCAGTGCGGGAGCTTTGCAAGGTTGGCCTGTTTACGGTCTGTACCTAGCCTACCCTGTGCCATTTGAATGGTGCAGAAGATCATCCCTAACAGCCAGGTGTGGGATGCATTTTAGATAAATATTTTGAACAGTGAAAGTCTATTCTGGAAATGGTACACTCTTAGGTGGTTTCTTTGGAGACGTTTAATTTTGCAGTCTTTTTTGAGGTTTTGTGCAAGGTTTCATTAAGAACTCAGATTTCCAGTTGCTAGTCAGATGCAAGCCTTCATAAGTTCTTATCTTAGGTTATCACAAACTTTTTTTTGCAGCATTTGTTCTCTCCCAAAACATAATGTTTCACAGTGGGAAACCAAAACCTGCTTCTTTTCTCTACCACTGTGTGATCTGTTCCTTGCATTTAATTTCTAAAAATTTTTGCTATTAAGATATATATATATTTACACACATATATTCATATTCTGGGAGGGAGGGAAGCTCCAAAGCTGCATAAATGACATATGGATAGTTTAAAAATAAATAAATAAATAAAATGTACCAGCAATCTCCAGGTAGTTTTGAGTGCAATGTCAAATAAACCAAGCCATGGGTAGTAAAGAACCATAAAGAAAACATTTTTCTCTTTGCATGGGTCATACATCTGAAAAAAGAGGAAAATGTTTGTTCCTTAAATTCCTAAATGGAAGCATGTCTAAAAGTTCAAGAAGAAGGTGGTTTCCAGTATTGCCACAGACTCCTATTTGTTTGTGTCTGAAAATGAAGATGTCACATACTGACCTGCTGGATTACTTATGTTTGGGCACAATTCTAAAAATTATGGTGCTCTTTCACACTGATTTATTACATCTGCACAGAATATGGAAAGTCTATCTTGCAAAAGATTTTAAAGTTTGGCTTTGTTACAGATCGGAATCTTTTCCCACATTTGCCTCTCAAATACCATTTTTATGATACCTGGAAAATTTCAAGTGGTTAGAAAATTATGCTGAATTTTTTTTATGAACTCTATCTTTTCACCTTGGTATAAAGAAATCATTCTTGAATTAGCATACAAAGTAACCTTTCTAAGAAGTATACTGAATAGTTTAAGCTTTTATTAACCTTTAACTTTTTTCTACACCTGTTCCCTCCCCCCTGCACCCTCCCCAGGATGTCTTTGAGATAATGGCTGAAAATTATGAGTTCAAAGAAAATGAAATATTCTGCCTGGAATTCCTGAGAGCAGCTTCTGTGCTGAAATGTCTTCCATTTCCAGTAACCAGAATGAAAGATATACAAGGGTTGCCCTGCATGGGAGACCATGTCAGAGATGTCATTGAGGTAACATACCTCTGAATTATCTGCCAATTGATTCTTTTACAGATCTACTTTCAGAGATCATAGAGTGCAGCACTGATATCTATGTGTATTTACACAACCTTCTGTATTTCCTGTAATAACATTATATTGCCCTCGTTACTAAGATCACAATGATTTCTGGAAACCTTTTGTAGTAACATAAGGTTCTATCACGGACCCCCTGCCCTTAGGAATAAAAGTAACTAATGAATAAATACAAATTAGTAAGTAATGCAGTATCATTTTTGTATGTATTTTTTAAAGGCTCACTCTGATTTGGATGTGACAGGTTAACTGTTAATAGTTCTCTTCATGTGACTTCTGCCCTTGGCAACATCACTTTGCTCACCTGAATGCTTTATTAGAAATGCTATTTTTGCAAAACTGGTAAATATTTTAATACTTTAATGTTAAATCCTACCTTGCTATGAGTTATAGCAGAGCCTCTTATCTAGGTGATGGGTGAACTTTACATTCTTACTGGAGCTTTGAGTATTCCCAGCGTTTTTCTTTAATTCTTAGCCTTTTCAGGACCTCGCATCTCAGGTGCTGTTACTCCAGCAGGCAGCTGATCAGGGGGTCTCAGCTGTCTGGAGAGGTCATTGCTGACTGCTGTGACTCACTCCACCAGTTAAGAATGTAGCCCCTGAAGTGCTCTTTGTACCTACTACTTGGGGACTGGGAATTCAATTACGATGCCACAGAAAATAGGATGATTTGGGGGGTTTTATTGGTGTGTGTGGAGGTTTGTTAGTCTTTATCAGAAAGGTGAAAGGAGCTGTATACTCAAGAAAAAAATATATCTGTTCTTATAAAGTTCTTTTAAGAGAAGTAAACTCAACCAAATAATGAAATCTAATTTTCAAGACAATGCATTGATAGTTTATGATAAATAACTGCTTTCTGGCTGTGAATTTATGAGTAAATAAGTACTGTGAAATATATTCCATGGTCCCAGTTTCTACTTCATCCTTGAGTAAATTTATGAGTAAATAAGTACTGTAAAATTTATTCTGTGGTTCCAGTTTCTCCTTCATCCTTCAGTAATTATCTGTCTGAAAAGGGATTGCAGAATTTGATCCTAATGCAATAAAACAATATGCTTGCTAAGGATGCTCTTCATGGTTTTACAGGTTGATATGACTTTCTTTTAGAATAGTTTACTAAATCTTACCATAATCCTGATATTTTTTTAAAGTAACATTTTTTCTTTGTTTAGGAGATTATTGAAGAAGGAGAGAGTTCTAGAGCTAAAGAAGTGTTAAATGATGAACGATACAAATCATTTAAGGTAAATCTTTTGAAGTTTGTTGCTTTTGTTTAAAATTGCATATATTTTCTTCTGTTTAGTAGAGCTTAGACATTACCATCAATTTTATTATAAGGAAACATCCAATATCAAATATAAAGAAAGAAAATTCTTGAATAAAGAGAAAGGGAGAGAGAGAAACTGATAGAGTAAGGAATAATGGTGAAACCAGTTACCTTTCTAATCAATGTGATGAATACACAACTGCTCTTAAGCTTGAAGTAAACAATCTCTTTTTCCTGAAAACTAATGCAATGCATTCTCTTTCCTGTAAGTTTAACCTGATGTTGGGTTTATTTTTTTCCTCATTTGATTATTGTTATAACACTACACCATCTTATTCTGGCATTAAGAGAATACCAGGGGAAGAAGATGACTCGGATCTATTTTAATTCGCTTTTGTGTGAGGCAGAAGGAAGAGGACTGGAGATACTTCTTTATTAGGCAGATTGTAGGTTCAGAGTCATGGTCACACTTCATAGTTACAGGGAATCTAAACCACAAAAATACTGCAGTTTGCATTTCTTAAATTTTCAGCAAATTCTCCACTAGAAAAATATATAGCACAATTTTTTAATTTTATCTACAATTTTAACATCTAAAAATATCCTGTTTGTGCTTTTAGAAAAATTTAGATCAGAGTAAAAGGAATGGGACTGTTTCATTCTCCCCTGCATTATTCACTTTTATTTCAGCTATTGAAAGGCTCTTCTATTCTCTCTGACCCATTATACAAGTATAAAAGGATGTTCAGTGGTAGTTTTTGATGCTATCTATAGCAATACTCAGAGAAGAGGTATAGATTCACATGTATAGCAGGATTCAGGAACCAGACCTGCTTATTAATGGTAATAAAGATTGCGGAAATACCATTAGATTTTATGTTTCAGGGTTTAAGAAAATTTCTTGGAGATCAGAATAAAGCCTATCAGGGGACAGATTATCTCAAATACGCTTTATGCCTTGTTTCACATGCCAACTTACAGCAAGCTTAAGTGGCTCTCTTGTTAGCTGAGTACCATCTCAACATTTTGACTAAATTACTTTTAGTCATTTTTTTCCAACAATTTTTTAATGTGTTTCTAAGAAAGCTAGGTAGAATCCCAAAATATTAGTGAGTTTCTCAATTTTACTGTTTAGCGTGGTTCTGGTAACTGCTACAAATCACTGATCATGACTTAAATGATTACCTGTGGTCCCAGGACCACAGTTATCAAATGACTGAAATTATGCAGTTTATGTTTGAGAGGTAGGGTACATGAATGACATGGTCAGTTTGCCTTGTTATGGAAGTGGATGCTGCAAAGAACAAGTTCATAAAATTCACCAACTGAAACCCAGCAATGATTGGCATACACAGTTGAAGAAATGAGCTACCTACTACTCACACTGCACTCTTGGCAGTGTCTCTAAATTGACATCTGTAAATGTATTGAATAATAATAGATCTTAGTATGAAAAGAAAAAAATGTAGTTGTTTTTTACTAAAAATTTGAACAGTGGTATAGAATCTCTTTTCTTTAGTTCTCCATCCCAATATTAATTAAGCCTCTTGGAATCATTCTAAACCCAGTAATAGAACCTTTTGGAAATCTTTTAGTACTAGCAAAAACATTAAAAGGTAACAATCTAAGTATTTAAAAAATCATGTTCTTTCATAAACACCCACGATTCAGACAAAGACTAAGTAATTTCATCCATTATGTAAAAAATGTAGGGTAATTCCTATTTAATATTATCCAAGAAAGATTTTAATTTTTTTCTTTTCTTTATCTTATTTCCAAGAAATTAATTTCTTCAGAAAAAAAAAACCAAAATAAAGCTAGTATGGTTGGAATTCAGAGGTTGTAGATTCAATGGAAAACAGCAGTTATTCGTGTCTTACACAGCTACTCATTGAATTCTATAAAAGTACAAAGAAACTATTGAGAGCTTCAGTATTGACAAACTGAACGTAAAGAATGTTCTTTTGGGCAAGCATGAAAGTTTTCTCTCTTGCTTTTATATCACTGTTCATCTGAGATATTGATCCACTGAATAAGGCTTGCAACTGTGACATTTTTGCTTTACATCCTTTCTTGGGGAATAAGTTAGTGTACAAAATTACTTTGGAATAAATGGAATATAACCCTACTAAAACTTCAGAGACTGGTGGATTTGGCCATTTTAAAAAATTTTATTTTCCATTGGGCAAAATAGTGAAATCTGTGCTCCAGGTAAGATGTACAGGAATTTAGCTTGGCTCACATGAGGACTGAAGAATTGTAAGACTATTTATAATATGCAAGCAAACAAAAACTACCATTTGTACTTGAAATTGAATCCCATTTTGGAAAACAGTATTGAGCGTGACCTCCAAACATATGTGTTTTATGGAATGCAGTATAAGAATAGATTAGTTGTCTTTACATACTTACCATCTGTTTCTATGCACCACTAAGACCCATTGCCCTGGGTGCAGAATTTCAAGAGCCACAGGGTTCTCACTGACCCCAACTCTCCGCAGTGCTGCAGCACCAACATCATGTGTACAACTGGGAGCTGGTAGTGCATATAATAGAATCATAGAATCATTTAGGTTGGAAAAGACTTTCAAGATCATTGAATGCAATCATCATCCATGCCCCCCCAGACCATGTCTTGGAGTGCCTTGTGTATGTGCTTTTTGAATACCTCCAGGGATGGTGACTCAACCACTTCCCTGGGCAGCCTGTTCCAATGTCTGACAACCCTCTCAGTAAAGAAATTTTTCCTAATATCCGATCTAAACCTCCCCTGCTGCAACATGAGGCCATTTCCTCTCGTCCTATCACCAGCCACCAGATAGAAGAGACCAGCACCCACCTCACTACAACCCCCATTCAGGTAGTTGTAGCAAGCAATAAGGTCTCCCCTCAGCCTCCTTTTCTCCAGACTAAATGGCCCCAGTTCCCTCAGCTGCTCCTGATAAGACTTGTGCTCCAGGCCCCTCACCAATTTTGGTGCCCTTCTCTGGACATGCTCCAGCATCTCAATGTCTTTCCTGTAGTGAGGGGCCCAAAACTGAGCACAGGACTCAAGGTGCGGCCTCACCAGTGCTGAATACAGGGGAACAATCACGTCCCTGCTCCTGCTGGCCACAGAATTTCTGATACAGGCCAGGATGCCATTAGCCTTCTTGGCCACCTGGGCACACTGCTGGCTCATATTCAGCTGGCTGTCAACCAGTACACCCAGGTCTTTCTCTGCTGGGCAGCTTTCCAGCCACTCTTCCCCAAGCCTGTAGTGCTGCATGGGGTTGCTGTGACTGAAGTGCAGGACCCGGCACTTGGCCTTGTTGAACTTCATACAGTTGCCCTCAGCCCATCGATCCACCCTGTCCAAATCTCTCTGCAGAGCCTTCCTACCCTCAAGCAGATTCATCCTGCCTCCCAACTTGGTGTCATCTGCAAACTTGCTGCATTCAATCGCCTCATCTAGATCATTGATAAAGATATTAATCAGAACTGGCCCCAACACTGAGCCCTGGAGAGCACCACTTGTGACTGGCTGCCAACTGGATTTAACTTTGTTCACCACAGCCCTCTGGGCTCATCCAGCCAGCCAGGTTTTTACCCAGTGAAGAGTACGCTTGTCCAAGCCATGGGACACCAGCTTCTCAAGGAGCATGCCATGAGAGACAGCATCAAAGGCCTTGCTGAAGTTGAGGTAGATAACATCCACAGCCTTTTCCTCATGCACAAGGTGAGTCACTTGGTCATAGAAGGAGATCAGTTTGGTCAAGCAGGACCTGCCCTTCGTGAACCCATGCTGACTGGGTCTGATCCCCTGTTTGTCCTGGACTTGCCATGTGAGTGCTCTCAAGATGAACTGTTCCATAATCTTCCCTGGTACCGA
>JANZLQ010000100.1:25259425-25274939 GCA_026212715.1 Elanus axillaris
CCACCCCACCACCTCTTCTGCCTTGCCTATCCCTTCTGAAGAGCTTATAGCCATCCATTGCAGCACTCCAGTCATGGAGTCATCCCACCATGTTTTCGCGATGGCAACTAAGTCATATCTATCCTGCTGCATGATGGCTTCCAGCTCCTCCTGTTTATTGTCCATGCTGTGTGCATTGGCATAGATGCATTTGAGCTGGCCTACCGAATCCACCCTTAATATTGGCATGCTTCCCCCAGGCTCATCTCTGGTGCACCTAGTTTTACCCCTTACCCCCTTTAAATCTAGTTTAAAGCCCTTTCTATGAGTCCCGCCATCTCATGAGCGAGGATTCTTTTACCCCTTGGACATAGCTGGGTACCATCTGTCACCAGCAAGCCTGATGCTGTGTGAACTTCCCCATGACCAAAAAACCCAAAATTCCACTGATGACATCAGCCTCTGAGACACGTATTAATCAGGTGTGTTTTCCTGTTCCTTTCAGTATATCTCCCTGCCACTGAAGGGATTGAGGAAAACACTACCTGTGCTCCTGATCCTTCCACTAACTGCCCCAGTGCCCTGAAGTCCCTTTTGATTGCCTTTGGATTTCCCTCTGCAATCTCATTGCTGCCAACCTGCACAACCAGTAATGGGTAATAATCAGATGTCTGAGCCAGACCAGGGAGTTTCCTGGTAATGTCTTCTACCCGGGCCCCAGGGAGGCAGCAGGCTTCCTTGTGAGATGGGTCAGGTCTGCATATTGGGGCCTCTGTTCCCCTCAGAAGGGAGTTGCCTACGACAATTACCCTCCTTTTTCTTTTTTCAGAGGATGTAAGAATGCATGGGGCTTCCTGACTGAGCCTAGACACCTCCCTAGACAGGGCTTCATCTACAGCCTGATCTTCCTTGACCTGGTCCTCAAGATCCAGAGCCCCAAACCTGTTGTGTAGCGGCAACTGGGAGGGTGAGGGAGACCTGGATGGGATTTTCCTGCTTCCCCAAGCAGGGACCTGTATCCATTCCCTTCCATCTCTTAGGTGCCCTTCTACCTGGTGGCAAGAGGGCAGGGGAGCCTCCGCTTCTTGCGGAGCCTCCATCTGCTGCCTCTGCCTCAGGGATGATAGGGTGTGGGTCCCCCAATCTATCTCTCTCTCACACTCCCTGATACTCCTCAACCTTTCCGCTTCCAAGTGGAATACAAAATCAGAATGTTGGCCAATGAGGAAGATAGTCTTCAGACATCTCTTATTCTGTGAAGTCAGTGTAAGGGTATCCAGCTACTTAACATTATTGTTTACATTTCTATTAAGAAATGCAGTAAAAATAAAGATTACTATCCTTATTTCAAACCTCAACTGAAAGTGTTCATTTAGGTAAATCACGTAAAGATGCTGGAGCTGCTACTGTATTATTGTTTAAATTTCATTTTAATGAGAACTGTCCATGTATAAAAAACAATTGTCTGTTTAATGTAACTATGCAAAGCAAGGAAGCTGAATCCGTATGTTTGTATTACAGTATCTTCAATGTAGGATAAACTGTGCCCAGTGTTTCCTGTGAAACCTCATTATTACTTACTTATTGTTAATTCACTGCTTCTTTAGAAAACAACACTGAAATGTGTGTTATTCTACTGACCTTAGCTGTTTACCTCAGTCTTTGGAGTGGGAGTGAAGACATCTGAGAAATGGTACAGAATGGGTTTACGAACTCTGGAAGAGGTAAAAGCTGACAAGACCCTGAAGCTGTCAAAAATGCAGAAAGCAGGTAAGGTGAATGTCTCATAAAAACTTGTATCTCAGTGCTCTAAGAACTTGGTAACAGAATCAGAGGAGGAGGCAAAGTTCACTTAGACATTGGTTTCTTGCTGCAGTGTCTTGTGAATATTAAATTATTAGGTTAAAATAGTATTTGGGCTAACAGAGCTCCTAGTTAAAAATGGTGTAATTCAAAACATATCAATATGCATGTTTTTTAATTGCTTACAGAGATACCCAAATGAATTCTGCTTTTATACACAAAACTATTGATCTGTCATTATTGCACAGATAGTGAAAAAACTTACAGCATTAGGAAAGCCCAGAACTACTATTCAGAGAAGACCTGTCTCCTTCAAGGCAACCCTACTTCAGTGATAAATCCAGGTTTCTAATAAAGTACTTGTAAAAGTACCTCCATAATCCTAGCACATCATAATTTTATTTAAAATGTTAAACATGGTCAAATGAATAATGTTGCTTCCCCATAGATTTGTGTGTGTGTGCGTGCACATGCTATTTCCCTAAATAAAGGAACTCATTTAAACAAAGGAATTGGTTTCATTAAGAAAAGGAGATTATATAACAGGACATTAACATAATGTAACTATTTTTGCATTAAACCCATGTGTTTTACATCACGTCAGTAACTCTTGGATCAGCTTGCCTGCATTCATGCTCCGTTGTCATTTTTTCTTTTATACATCATACCCAAATGTGAAGCAAGCTGCAGGACTGGGCTCTTTTGATACTAGCTCTGTGATCAGACATAAAGATAGCTGGAATGTTTCACATACCTCTGAGCCCTGTACTTGAGCAGAATCCCATCATTTCAGGAAAAGCACCTTTTTAAGCAGTGTGTCCCAAAATGCCATGGATGGGAGCTGGTAAAGAAGTCAGAGTAATTTATAAATATTCAGGTTCTCAGCAAGTGGAACAATTATCCTGAATGCTATGTTGTTATAAATTGTAACAGCAAATTATGATGTCTAAAATATATATAAACTATAAGGATAAAGATGAGGGAAGGAAGAGGCTGTCTCTTGCCTCTGATCCCCCACAGCCCAAGCAGGAAGCTGACTCCAGGAATGGTGGGGAGGAAAGAAAAGACTCCTGAACAGGCTGGATAAAAATATATTTCTTCCCACAACATGTCCTGTAACAAACCTATAGTGTCAGGTTCAAGATAAAGCATTTCTTAATTCTTGCCATTAGACAAGGTTCCCTTGCCCATGCTATGAGTTGTGTGGTTTAACTTGTTGGTGAGAGCTGGCTATTTCACATGGGGCTTACATAACGGTATGCAGATTTTGATAATTCCACAGAGTGATTGGCACTTTTTTGCCTTTGATTTCCAGGGTTTCTCTACTATGAGGACCTTGTTAGCTGTGTATCTAAGGCAGAAGCAGATGCAGTAAGCTTGATTGTCAAGAATACTGTGTGTACGTTTCTACCAGACGCTTTAATTACCATAACTGGTGGTTTCAGGAGGTGAGTGAAAACAAATGAGGTCACGTGGTTGTTTTATTCAAGTACATACAGAGTGATGTTTGTGTCTTGGAAAAATCAAAGAAGCTTAGTAGGAACATATCAGAGGGGTTTTTTTTCACACACACACACACACCCCCAAACAGGAAAGCAGTTCCCAAGTTCCTGTGTCTTATTACTACAGATAGTTGGTTTGTTGGAACAAAATCTAAGAATAGCAAGCTGGAAAAATGATGTTTAGATCACATACCATACTTGAGCATATTTTTTTTTCTCTTTTAGTGGCTCTGAATTCTGAGGACTGAGACTATTGTAAGGCCATGTTGAAACAAAGATACAATAGCTTTACAGCAGTCTTGGTTTGGTGTTTTTTTTTTTTTCTTTTTTTTTAAGAGAACTTGGTCATATGTGACTGAAATGTGCTAAGGCAGAGTTTGTAGTGTTGCAAGTATACTTTGCAGTAAACACTGACTGAACTGAATATAAAGCACTGACTGAATATACACTAACCTCTGTATAGCTAGGGTGATCTCAGAATTTCTTTCCTGGGTGATTTTTGTTCTTTAGACTTTTAGTCTTGCTTTGTAAAACCAAACCCAGAACTGTTGCTCAGGACATAAACAATTCATTCTTTCAGCACTTATTTGAGAGTTTTCCTAAAGTCACATAGCAAAGTATTGAGACTGGGAATAGTCTTCAGGAATATCGGGTTCCTTGCTCTGTACTCAGTCCCCTGTTATGTCACTACTTGTAGTTCATGTCATGCTCATAATCCTAAAAATCTTAGCACCTTAAATATCTTATTGCTTAATTTGTTACTGTGTAAAACTTTGACTATGTTTTTAATATAAAAATATCTTTCAAAAAATACTGGAAGTATTCTCTTAGAACTCAAAATACACAGTTCTATCACTCTCATGCAACTTAAACTGGTACAAAAGCAAAAAGACAGAAGAATGCTCATAATTAATGTATCACTTGTGTGATTTATTATTGTAAACCTACATAGGTCTGCATAGACTCACTCTTGTGCTAAATTAAGACCTTATAGGATTTTTAATTGCTATATACATATGCAGTGATTGTGATGAATGTATTTTATCACCTTTGTGCTCCCTCATGATATTTATAATTATTCCTTGTATGTCCCATATTTATTCTAAGAATGTTTGCAGCCACCAGCTACATGTTTTCTATAAAACAGTGTGGTCAATAAGAAGCATTATGCTCAAGTATGAACCCTGACCAAAGGTATAAGAACAAGATAAAATTTTATATTCAGAACCTAAAGTGTCATTGTTCTCTGAGTCCTTGTTTAAGAAAGATGATGCCTTCAGTGAGTAATCCTGTATACTAATTATGTGCCTTTAAATATACAGAGAATATATTAAAAAACTAAGTTTCAAGATGTCAGTCCTAAATGATATTTTACCAGCTCATGGAAAACAAATACTGCAGTGTAAGATTTGTAGAAAACTTGATTAAATGGATTGAGTTACCTTTATTAAGCACCTATATTTTAATTACTGAACTGCAATAGAGTTGACTACTCTGTTCTTTTTTGCCTGTCTCGTATAGCGGCACTACTCATCAGCATGAAGTATGTGTAAGCTCGCTAGCTAACAGTTTCCAGTTAACAAATTATTATTTCTTTCTTTCATCATTATGTAAATATTTTAATAAAAGTAGGCAAATTTTATTAATCAAACAACTTGGATCCCTCATACTACACCTTGTACACTACTAACATAAGAGAAAAAATAGCTTGTGATTGCTCTGAATAATATATTCATTCCTCAGGACCCACATTTGTCTTGGTTTATGTATTTGTTTCATAACTTAGAAAAAATAAGCAGTTGTTTGTGTTCCTCCAGATTTGACTGTAGAGTTGAAAATCAGGAGTCTTATAAACGTTACTTACTGTGAGGGAGGACTGGGTGAATTACAAGGAACAGAACTTCCCTTAGCAGTCTGCAGACATGGATATTCAATGGGGTAGAGATGAACTACAGGGAAGTTATGTTCTTTTTCCCAAACTTACCAAACACATGGCTGGAAATATTTAATGCGTCACTAGACCTTTTCCGTTAGATTCCTGGAATTTCATGAAATTGGATGTTGTAGTATTTCTTTTAATCAAAATTAGGAAGCATAGTATAAAATTCCAGTAAATAACAACTTTTTCTGAAACCCCAGAAAACTTGTTCATGGACTTTTCTTTGGTTTAAATTAGCTTTCACATTTAGTCTTCTGTATTGCTTCTTGTACTAGTCTTAATGCTAGTTGGTGTTTATAGCAGCCATAATCATGGATGATGGTAGATTAATCACATTTCAGGTATGAACGAAGGAGCAGTTCAAAAGATTAAGAGCAAACACAAGAGAAGCCACTACCTGAAGTACAAAAGCATCAGAGCATCAATCCTTCAGTAGTCAAACTGCAAGCACAAGTGCAAGAACAGACTTTGTTGGCAGCTGTATGTTAGAGAGCAACAGGAAAACAAAGAGAAGGATGGACAATTGACAGTGAAAATGATGGAGTCTTGAAGAGAGGAGACAAGGATATTTTGAGCACAGGTTTTGCTGATAGTATGGGGACTGTGTTAGGACACTGATCACTGCTTGTGTCAAAAAAGCAGAGTTGCAGGATTAAGCCAGTAGTTACCCGTTTGCTGATTATGTTGTACTGGAGACTAGTGTTTGCATATTTCTAATTCATAATGGTGGAAGATTCAGGGGAAGAAAAAGGCCATAAACAGGAAGTGGAAATCAAAATACTAGTTTGGATCTATGTGGTTTAATCAAAATACCAGACCTACAAGTTGTTAGAGTGAAGCATGAAAACTGGAAAAGCTGATCCAATCTTACTGAGAACATATCAAGACCTGTTTCTCTGACCTGTTGTGTACAATTTATTTTCTCTTTTGCTCTAACATTCTGTAGTTTCAGCTTAGCCCCTGAATTCTTTCTTTTACCTTTTCTCAAGGGTCATATTACTGAAGGAGACTTCAGTGTCTGCTACTTCGCTGATGCCTTTTCTTTCCGACTCTTTCATCTTTCTAGCTGTCTTCACAAAACAATAGCCTATAAAACATCTTTAATCAGAAGTGCTTTCCTTGTGTTTTTGGTTGGAAGTGGCAAGAATACTACCTTTGGTTGAAGGCAACTCTCTTTTCAGCTATCTGAATCCATAAAGGAATATGAAGACTTAAAAGTAACTGAAATAAAGGATTGTGATGGCAATTCTTCTGCAGTATCGCCCTAATTTGAAATCATTCAGGAGCAGAAATGAATAAATTAATGAAGTCTGGATCAGTTTATCATTTGTTATTCCCCTACAGAAACACTTAGCTAACTGCCTATTAAACATACTCCTTGAGTTTCAGTTGGTATAGTTTCAGATGAGAGGTTGGGAGAATTTTTTCTTTTTTAAAATCTTTTTCTGGCACCTATCCAGGTCATTTTGAAACAGAAATTACAACGCTGAAAAGCATAGAAATACAAAAGTAGAACAATTGTATTTATAAAGTAAATAAATCACACCACACAGTATGGATAGCATTTCATTGTCTATTTAGAGAGGCCTATCAGCTCAACTGTAGAGAAGGAAGTATTGAAAATGCTGATAATGCACTATAAAGCATACCATGGACAATGTTATCAGAAAGACTGAATTTGCCGTGCAGTTTATTTGAATCGGGAATTGGCATGGCATTATTCTCAGTGCTCAGCCTGCCTTATTTTGAATTGCTGAGATTTAAGACTGTTTTCTTCTTAAAGTTAATGTGACAAATTCTGAGGTGGGGAACAGCACCTCATATTACAAGTTACACAAGCCATTTTGGGTGAAGTTTCCCTTCCAACATTGAGTTAAAGAGAGGCCCTGGGGTGGGGAGAAAAGAAATTTTATTTTAGAGTGCAGTATCCCTGATAAGTACTGTTTGTCCCAACTATATCCCAGGCAGGAGTGTAGTTTAGGCTAATGTATATTACCACTTTTAAATGAGAGTTAAACTGAGGACCTGATAATTTTTTTTCCTGGCTATTAAAATTGTATTTTTATTCTATTAAGACATTTAAGGGTTTTCAGTAGTAATAGCATTATCTCATCTTGTATGTTAATGCATGTTACAGAAAGTTTGATTATTATTAGCAATGTGTTAATGCTATTATTAATAATATTAGCATCTTTGCAGGATTTTTAGTAAGTAGACAAGTAGACAAGTAGAGAGAAAACTTCAGACTAGGTTTCACGGCAGTAAAACTGGAGTAGTTTTCCTCTTTTACCATAGCTCCATGTTAGGACATGGCTTCACAGTGACTTCAAGAACAGGTTGTCATGGCCTGAATCATTATCAGCACATTCTGCAAGATCTTTGTTTTTTTGCTAACTTGATTTAGCTGCTGATATTTGGTTTTGCCACAGGAGGTAATCTAGATTGAGGGTTTCCTAAGAGCAAAAATGTTTGGAGGAAGCATTGTATACTGTATGTAATTTATGGCTTCAATCCCTGTACTGGTTATTCATATCTCGATACACACACCCACAAAACCCAATTTTGACTGGAAGAGTTCAGAAAAGGATCTGGAATAAGAATTAAATACAACAATAAGGATAAATCATCATGTTCATTAACTGCATTTCCAGTATGGCTTTCTGTTAGGCTTTCTGTGTGTTTTGTCCATATGATTAGCAAATGATTTACAAATTAGGTGTCAGTTTTCTTGTGTTTCATGTAGCACACTCAAATAGTTGTGGTTAGCTCTGCAGCAGCAGGATTTTATTGCTATGATATGAGCACATAGTTACTATATCATCAGTAGGCACTTATTTTTTAGAAGTTACCTAGGCATCATATTGGTATTATGATTTCAGTTTTGGCTTTCTCAAATGAGATTTACTTAGACACACTTTTGTTAGTTTCTCCCATCTTTGCCTTAAGATAGAGTGAATTAGACTAAGGAGACACTTTGTTTTAGATAAGTTTTCATATTTCAGTTCTTAAGAAGGTGTCCAGGTGTCTTAGGCAGTGCATCAAGCAGAATAACTAGTGCCTATCGTGTATTATTTGTCTTGGTGGGAGGCTAATTTCTCCATCCTGCATCAGTCTTCAGGGAAGTTTTGTCTCAGAGTCTCTTGTTATTGAATTCTGTTCTAACATGAACCTTATTGTAGATCACTACCTCCTTGCTTGAATTTTATATTACCTTTTGAAAATCAGGATTTGAGGCTCTGTAACATTTGAAGATAAGGATTGCTAACAGAAAAGCAATGAAGAGAGCAAAGGACAGGGTCTGTGTGTTTGTCAGGCAGCACTCCCATGCTTTTGTATATTACAATGCAAATATTTCTTCCCTGTGTGCAGTGACATTTCTTACAAGGCAAAGGAATGTGTAAAGGAATGACATGGGACAGGACTCTGTTGTGTATCAAGAAAATAATTTAAAGAAATCCCTCCTTTCAATCTCAGAGATAAAGTAAAGTGAAATAGCTGGGACAAGGAAACACTTTGAGGGATTATTTTACAGGCTCATTTTACAGGCTCACACACTGATGAATAACTAATGTTATTGTGGCACCTTCATTTCAGAAAAGAGACTTCTATAAGGCATCTGGAATCACAATTATCGAACTGTATTGACACATGCTCATAAATGAGAGAATGTGAGATCGAATGTATGAAGAACATTACAGTTCCCAAGCTCTTGATATATACTCAGGACTTCATGGTTTATTTGAGCTAGTCATGTGGCCTCTGACTGAATTTCTTGATAAGTCCTGATAAAAAGTTCTATTTGACCTTTTCATATTGGATACTCCTAATAAAAGTATTCTTTAGCAGGCTGTAGAGGTTCTACAGTGAGGCTAGAAGACCTGACAGGACACCAAATCTTTGTTAGGTTCTGAGAAATGAATGTATTTGAAGTCCTATTACATAAATTTTTTTCTTTCTGCTCAGATCTAGGATTAAAATAGTGTCAAGTTTCAAACTAATATAATTAATTTAGTAGAAGTTTCTTTCATGAAGTTTTTAGACACACTCCTAAGCAGAGGTTCCTTATTCTACTCACACTTTGTTGTTATAGTGTATCTTTACATTTACACTATTCTTAGATACAGTTGTTTCTATGGTTTTTTTTACTCCAAAACACAAGTTATAATAGGTAAGATATAAGCTGTACCCAGCTGTTCAAGTCCAAATACTGTAATTTCTGCTCACTTTCTTCTACTGCTGTTATAAGAAGTAAATTTTTTAATCTGCTGTTATTTAATTTTGTCAGGGATAAATGTGCTATAAAGGAGCTGTGGGGCAAGCTGCTCACTGAACATTTGAGCTGATACAGTAATTTGCACACAGTCTAATTTAAGCAAATCTTGGAAGAATCTAGCAATTCTTCCAGCAACAGACTGGAGACTATTTGGATATCATTCATGAGCACAGCTTTGCCTCTGATAAACTATAGTCCGCTTTGGATGAGGTTTTTAACCCAGAGGTGTTCTAATCTGATCTGCTTGGTCTTAACGTTTAGCAAGACAGTTTCACCTTACTGAACTTCCTCAGTTTAGAAGTGTTTGACCTTGAGGTATTGGGATACTGTGAATAAAAATATTCTGTGGCAGGAGTTAGAGGCACTGCAACTGGGAAAGAACAGAGGTCATCACTAGTTTCTGCTTCTAATTTTCTGTAACCCATTAAAAAATAAGTTGAGAAAGAAGAAAATATTTTTTATCCAAATTAATGGCTAGCCGAGTCAATTTAGATGATAATCTATTGAAGTCATTCAGACACTTCCTTTTGTCATTAGAGCTTTGATTACTTTTCCACTCGTTTCACCTATTATTAGCCATGATGAATCATGAAGTAAAAGCTGATGAATAAGGTATCTGGGAGTCATGGACAAAAAAGTACTCAGCACAGTGTATTCTTTCAAAGCCTTTCAAAAACTTGATTCAGTATTTTTTACACACCCTACTCTACTCAAACCTTTACCACTTTCACAGGTTTATCAGCTCATTAGAATGATGGTTTTTAGTTATATACCTCTCTTCTTTCTAAATCTACTTCAAGTGATGGTTCCAGAGTGGAGGTAGCAATGCCGCCAATTTCTGTGAAGCCAGAAATTTTACACTGTATATGTAAAGCCAGATACTCCCTGGATTAGCCTTACAGTCTCCATGATAAACTACACTTTCTGGAATGCATTTGTCACAAACTTAACAATGCTTAGCATTCTCCATATCCTATCAACATTGATAATAACTACTAGTAAGCAAGCCAGAGCAATCTGAGTAATGTTTATACAGCAAGATATGAAATCCCAAACTATATTAATTTAGGACTATTACAAGAAAGCCTTCTATATTAGCATTTTTTTTTAACTGAATTGGACAAAATGAGAATGAAAACCAAAACTAGGGATAATGTATTTCCTTGTCAGGCAGTCAATCTGAAATTTTAGTTATGTACTGATCAAGTTTGTTACCATTTTAATTCTAGAAAAAGTTTTTTTTTTTTTTTATGGAACTGGCTAAAATCTTTGAAGTTACTGCATTGATGACTGCTTTATGTTTTTTACTATATTTATTGTTATACAAAGTATAAGGAATATCGGCAGTAGCATTTTCAAATCACAAAGGCAAAGCAACATATCACAGGTACATTGCTAGGAGTAAGATAGGTATTGTCTTAAAAATAGATTATTTCTTTACAGTTCACATAATAATGTTTTGTTCATTTGATATCCAAATCTGATATTCAATGTTAAAATGAAATCCAAAATGTGCAATTAAAAGAAAAAATGCAAGAATTTCTATTAAAAATGCAACATTTCTAGTGTAATAACAAAACTATTAACTACATAGATTAGTTTGGCCATTATCAGAGGCAGAAATGCCCTGTAACAGAGAATCCTGTTGATATATGTGGTAAAATGCAGAAGTTTAAAAACAGCAACTGTGAGAAGATAATTTATGTATGTATATGTCTGTGTGTATACAGTAATATAATACATATATATAAAGACACTCTCTATATATGAAGAAAGGACAGAATGACAGCTAATAATGGTATTCAAAGAATTTTTCTCCTTTTGATTTTTTCCTGATTTGCCCTTTAAGGTCACTTTAAATCATTTTTGGTACATAAGGGTCAGCCATTTGACAATTTTGAGTTTCTGAATTATATGGAAATATTTTTAGAATGCTTGCCACTGCATAAAACCAAAATGTTAATGGCTTCACTAAGTCAAATTAAATTTTAATGGCCATAGTTTAATTTTTCTTTTAGCCTGTTCACATCCTTTAAGTAGCATTAAATGTGATTCAGTTGTCTTCTAATACCAGCTGACCTGAATAGCCTTTTCAATTAGCCTTTTAGATGAAGCAGATGTGATACATTTTAAATAAATAAAGATTTCTTTTTATTGGTTAAATGCTGATATTCACAGCTCATTTAATCCGTTTATTGAGATGCAATGTCAAAAGAACAACAGTTTCTTTGTGCAATGCTGTTAAATAACGTGTAGAGATGAGACAAAAAAAATCACAGGATCTTTGTTTTGTAAGTGGATGGAATTTAAGGAAGAGGAACTCAGATCTATTTAAGATTTTAAGAAAGGTGCATGACTGAGAAACAAAGAAACTTATTTGCCAAGAAGTTACACATTGAAAACATTTTAGGAAATACTGAGAGAAATAGTGAGCTAACAATGCAGATTCCCCTCATAAATTTATTCTGATGTCTTGCAAATAATCTAATCTCTAAAGAGTAGATGGATGTCCCCATGTTTTTTAAATCTGTTCCTTCTATGTTAATGTAATATGTTTTAAATTAATCTTTTCATGGATTATTTTAGTGTTTACAATGTCACAAGCCTTTTACTTACACAAAAAGTAATAGAAATTGACAGAAATCTACCATTGTTCATTCAAAAGCATTTCTGATGTTTCCATAATTCTGTTCGATGCTTGATCTTATTTTTGGATGACAGTTTCTCAAAACCTTCACCATATAACAGAGACAGCCTACTGTGATTAAACTTTCACTCTGTATGGGACCAGGCATGGGGAAAGAGGTTTCTGGGTTTGCTTCTGTTGTATCCCATGCTGAGTGTCACCCATCTGGGGTGTCTGTTAGAAGACCCAGGTTGAGGATGGTTTGGACTGTAGATGTATCGTTCCCAGTGGCTTTGGTTATCAAAGTGCAAGGGAATGGTATTGTCATTAGCTAGAGAAGATTTCAGCACTGACTTCAGCTTTGCCTTTACGGACTTCAGCACTGCCTTCAGTTTAGTTGCTTGTATGAGTGTCAGATTATAAACCTGCCCACAAGTAACTTGCTTTCTCCTGATGTATAGTCCTAGCTCTGAAACAAATAAGAGTCTATCATGACGGCTGGCTCATTAGACTCACCTAAGTGGAAAGAAACAGTGACAGCTGTCAGTATGAATAACACTGCTCCCAGCTCCAAACTCCAGTGGCTTGTGCAGTGGCAGTCTTTAAGATAATATACCATTAGAATTCAAAAAATGTTAAAACAGAATTTGCATTATGTACACAATTTTTGTAGGCAAGTTTGCCAGAGTGAATGTTTTGGGAAAGTTACAAAAGGGGGTCCCAATGTATTAATGAGATATACTTAATAACCTATATTCTATTGATCATTCCTATTTTAAAAAGGTTAGCAATAAAAATAGTTGTGATTTTTATTATGCTAGGTTAACTGAAAATTATTCATTCATCATTTTAGAACAATTGACATATGCAGTACTGGATACTATTAGCATTATGAAAATTAAACATTACTAACTTCTAGTATGACTTATATTGAAAACACTTCTCTGGTTTTTTTTGAAGGGTAAATGCTCTGCCTTTCCTTGAACATGATTCTTCCAATACACAAATATGTCATTTTTCAGTGAGCAAAACCCACATATTAAATAAGCTCACAAAAGGTCTTTTGCACAGGACGCAGGCATTGGTGCTGATACAGTTTGAATAGGATATCATTTCATCCAAAAAAATCGCATCACGTCCAACGGCCCCAGGCATTATTATAACATACAGTCTGGGGCTGGGGCAGGGAGGCAGGTTGCATGATACAGAGCATGCACTAAAATTGATTTATCAGTATAATTTTCTAAGCTGGAAAATCTGCTTCCTACACTAATGGTGAACTATTGCTCTTTGAATGTTTTGGTAATTTGGGAGTAGATTAGTATGATATGTCATGGGGGAATAAAAGCTGTTCTGATTAAAAGGAAGCTGTACAAATAATTGGTACCTAACATTAACATGTACAGAGATGTATTCACAGACTGAACGAGCCTAATTTTCAAAATCTGTAGAGAGAATGACAAGTAATTCTTTACAAGAAAATCTCAGGCAAGATCAATGATGATAACCTTGGAACTATTCTGTAGCAGAGTCGTGTTATATGTGCTGCAGTTAATTTGAAGTGCATGAAATAAGGCTCATGCAGTTTGCAGTCTCATTCTTTTTCATGCCACTGATATTAGACATATAATGAGAATATGAATATCTAATTTTTAGTGAGTTTTTATTTTATCCCATGCTTCACTATGTATAAGGTAGCCTAAATTCACTGAAGATTTGATTAACTCTTTTTTGAATTTTATTTTAGTGGCTTTTCACTAATGTTTGGTTGTTTGTTGGTGTTTTTTTTTTAATACTGGGGGACAGGACAATATCTATATTAATATTTGGGAAGAAGTTTGATGAAAGGGGATGCTGGCAATGTGAATATTGGAAGCCAAAACATATCAGTGGTGTTATAGAACAGCTCTATACCCAGAAACTAAGATAGTGAGTGAAGTAGATCATACATTTGTATTTAAAGTTAGTTGGAAAATATCTGTCAAAGTGTTTATAAGTATCGTTTGTTCTTCATTGAAGAACTGGACAGAAATGTCATTCTTTTGCCTGGTAGGGCCTATAATTCAAGTGATTTGTGTATTTTTAGTGAAATGAGTTCTTTAGTTGGAATTTCTCATGATGAGCCTCAGTAATAGAATTTTCATACTATATTGTGTCATTTCACCTAAAGACAGGGCTATGTGCATCATTGAAGAGGTAGTCAGAGATACAGAAACCTCTCTGAAGTCTTACAATGCCTTTTCAAGATCA
The DNA here is from genome assembly GCA_026212715.1 of Elanus axillaris. Lineage (NCBI taxonomy): Eukaryota > Metazoa > Chordata > Aves > Accipitriformes > Accipitridae > Elanus > Elanus axillaris. Next base: position 25,273,798 of record JANZLQ010000100.1, read on the forward strand.
CTGAAATATTTTGATTCAGGTTTTGGCCAAGAAATTTAAATGATAACTTGGATTAAAACATTTATTTCTCATTTAACTGTCCACACAAATCCTTCTGCTTTCTCTCATTTTCCTGACGAACTCTGCTAAATCCTCATTGTAAATAATAGAGTGATTAGAGAGAGAATAAACTATCAACTATAATTATCACTCAGAACTTGTAGCAAAATCAAGTGCCAGCAAATATTTTCCAGTCAGTGATTTTTTTAATAGTTGGTTTTTTTGGCCTTTTACATGGGTATTCTGAGGTTGCATAATATTTTGAAGTACTGCTCTGAAAAGTGACAATAATCAGGGTGTGTCTTATAAATATTTGACACGAAGACAGCTAATATCATGCATTGATTTCTGAAATGCTCAGCCAGTGAATTTAAACAGACTGATTTTAATACTCAGGCTAGGAAGTATGTTGAAGTAAGATATCTAAAATATACTACTTGAAAAGTATTTGCTGTAAATGGATAAGCACTAAGGGTTTTACGGGCTGGCTCACAAATAAATAGCTATAGAGTAAAATATATTCATGGTAGTACATAAAACTGGTAAGTAAAAATCTTCTAAAAGTTATAGAGCATTAGGTACAAGGAGGACTATTAAGATAGTGGAATATATTCAGGGAAAGATGAAGTAGCAAGATAAAAAGAGACGGGAGATTTCAAATAAGGTGGTAAGATAAGAACATAAAGAACAAGAGGTCAAATCAGAGACATATATGGCCTTGATGAGATAGGGATGTGTAGTTTGTTAGACAGCTCTGTTCCTTAGATTTTATATATATGTATTGCATTTGTATGGCAAGGTTTTGGTAGCGGGGGGTTACAGGGGTGTCTTCTGTGAGAAACTGCTAGAAGCTTCTCCTGTGTCTGATAGAGCCAATGCCAGCTGGCTACAAGACAGGCCTGCTGCAGGCCAAATCCAAGCCCATCAGTGATAGTGGTAGCGCCTCTGCAATAACAGATTTAAGAAAGGGAAAAAAAAGTTGCTGCAGCACAGAAACTGCAGCCAGGGAGAGGAGTGAGAACATGTAAGAGAAACAACTCCGCAGACCCCCAGGTCAGTGCAGAAGGAGGGGGAGGAGATGCTCCAGGCGCTGGAGCAGAGAT
>JANZLQ010000100.1:25276992-25307219 GCA_026212715.1 Elanus axillaris
CAGGGCAGCTGACCCAAACTGGCCAAAGGGGTATTCCATACCATGGGACGTCACATCCAGGAAATAACTGGGTGGTGTGGGGCTGGGAATCGCCAGTCGGGTACTAACTGGGTGTCGATCGGCAGGTGGTGAGCAGTTACTCTGCACCATTTGTACATTCCAATCCTTTTACTATTACTGTTGTCATTTTACTAGTGTTGTTATCATCATTATTACTTTCTTCTTTTCTGTTCTATTAAACCGTTCTTATCTCCACCCACGAGTTTTACTTCTTTTCCCAATTTTCTCCCCCATCCCGCTGGGGGGGGGAAGGGTGTGAGCGGCTGTGTGGTGTTTAGTTGCTGGTTGGCATTAAACCATGATGTATGCTTAGAGCAATGACAATGTACATTTTGCAGATCCCTGTGAGCAAGAGTAGTCATAGTGTTTTGCTTAAATGCAACATGATCATGCTAGTGGTTTGGGGACATGATAATGAGGAGGTAACTGCTGGCTAAGTTGTTGTTTTTTTGCTACAATATGTCAGACAGGACATTTTCCACATGTCAGATAACAAGGAAAAGACTAAAAACGTTGAAAATAAATCATGTAGGAAACTCCTGAATTACAAGATATAGCCAGAAATAGTCTTTTTAGTTGGTTTCAGTTTGGGAATGGTGGAATTGATTATGGATTGTTGCTATACTGTGGAAGAGTTGATGGAAATGTTTCAGGCAATCTTTCTGAAGAATGGAAAATCAGCATTAAATAGAGAGCAGCAAAACTTGATAAGATAGACTTGACTACAATCATCAGCTATGATAGCTGTTCTGTGAAACTACTAGGGGCTATCTTGGAGAACAAAAATAAACCCCATGAAAAACTTATGGATTGCTGCCTCTCATATACAAGTTTATAAACTCATATTAGTTCTTAAACTAGTAACTTTACACTCTGTATGTTATGTTAATGAACAAAGACTGCAGAAAGTTTTCCTTTTATCTTGGCATATCTTACACCTAAACACAGTTCTAGTGGGTAAACACAGCAAACATTCCTGGTTATTTGATCCTGATGCAGAGGTTACTGTGTCCAGCTGCACCTAGTTTGTCTGCATTAGTAATAAGATCCTCAGTGAACATTGCTTATGGAAACGTCTTCATGTTGATATTATATTATGCATTTGTATCACTACCATAAATAGTACTATATCCAGACTTAGTAATTTTAGATCGTATCTCCACAATTCAAATACCATAAATGAAATGTGAACAACCTATTGGTACTTCTAGCTAAAAGGTATCTGAGAGACTTGACACTGATTTCAGCTGAATCATGACAAAATAGAAGGGTACTTTCACCTGATTGTTTGAAAATTTGAACTGGCAAGAAATGGTGACCCAGGAAACACATCTTCACATTTCTCCTAAAGAAATAAAAATATGTAGCTACAATGAAGATACCCTTAAAATGCTCCATTACCTGAGGTCACACAACAATGCAGGTTGAAAAAGTCAAGGTTATATTCAGAAAGAAGTCAGAACAGAATTTTAGAGAAATATGACATAACTGGTTCTTTCAGAGACTTGCTGAAAATAAACAGCTAGAGCTTTACAGTATCTGGATCAGGAAAAAGGGCACAGAGAGAACACACAAAAGTTACATTCCCAAACACAGTATCTCCTTGCCATGGTTTGGGAATTAAGAAAGTTGGTGAATAATAATCAGAGGAGTTTTCAATTTAGGATTAAATCAACTAAGCCAACTTCATGATCTCCTTAGACTGATGGAGGATCATGTCTTGAAGCAAAGCAAGGGAATTTTGTGAAGGAGGGTAACAAGATTTCACTATGGAAAGATTTACTTAAGGTAGAAGGTAGATTCAATGACAGGTTTGTTTACACTTTAAAAGGCTTTTCTGGTATGCTTATACTTGTAGAATATATTGACAGCCTTTCTCTGTGGAGATGCAGTGTTCCTTTGCCAGTACAGTTTAAGTGATTTTCTCAAATGAAATAACTTATATTGGTCCAAAGGGTATAACTGTTTCAGCTCCAGGGAACTGTTGGCTAACAGTGTGATTTCACACAACACAACTACCTTGGCAAAACACTGATGTAGACCAAGTTTTGAATTTCAGTTTATGTTTGAAAACTGATTGCAAAGCAGGCATAGTTGTATTCCATAATTCTGGTGTAATATATGTTCATTTTAATAGTAAATATTTTCTATGTAAAATTCTAAAATTTCTTAAATGTGTCCCATCAGTTAAGAGTAAAATCCTCTTCCCTTAGACAAAATTAGTTGATTACACAATCCAAATTAGGTCTCAAAAGAGAGCAATATCATTTTCTTTAGATTATGCCTCTGTAAAATTCCCAGCTACCTTACTTGCAGTAGGGGTATGCAAGCATAGTTATGGAAAACCCATATGTCAGCCCAATCCTGGAAAGACTTAACTGTTCACTCTAAAAATTCAAGTGAGTGAGCAATGTCATTAAAACTGTACACATACTCAAAGTTTAAACTGTGCATAACTTTTTCAGAAGTACTTGAGTAAAACTTTAGTGTCTTGGTAGAAAGGCTAGACTCAAACAACATCTTGCAGCTGTATGCTAGCAACATGCAACTGATTAATTTGAAATGAGTAGATATTATATTCCATTAGATGGAATAGGCTAATAAGATATCTTAAAGTAAATCACAACTAAAGTAGAATTTTACATATTGCCACAAAATGCCTGAAAGTTCAAGTTCATAAATCAGCTTCTCATGTCTTTGTGACTAACCTAAATGCATGAAAAATCACTTGCACTCCTCAGCCGTCACACCAACAGCTCAAACAGAAGTCTTAATCCTATTTTATGTTAGAATTTGGGGGGATGTCTTTTTTTTTGGTGGTTTGGGGGGGGGGCTTGTGGGGTTTTTTTAGTGGATGCAAGCAATCTATTTTTCAGTTCAAGGAATTTTAATAGAAAAACTGTCATGTTTATATAACTTCCAGTACAGCTGAGCAGAAAGCAAATAGAAACCTTTATTTTTATGGTAGGTTGATTCTACAGATTGTCCCATCACTGCCAAGTAAGTGAAACCCAGGCTGAACATCTAATACCATTCAGACATTCTGAAAATGCATGTTTCCTTCCTTGCATGAACATTAATATTGTTTTTTAAATTGTTTAAAGTGAATGTTTTGATTTTTGGAAATGCCAAAGTAGGCATGCATGAAAAAGAACATTTTGATGGCAGTTTCTGTGACAAAGGGATATGACAGAAATAATCCTTTTGAAACTCTCAAGGGAATTATCTAGAGAGAATTAAAATGGACTGGGATTGAATGCATGTTTTCAATATGTCACCAGAAAGCTTCAGTATGGCAAAAAAATGTTGCTATAAAGCCATTTGTTAATTTTATTATAGTGTCAGTATAGGAAAATACCTTTTTCTTTCTTCTTTCAAAACAAAATATCATATCTTAAAAATTAGCTTATATATATTAATGAGATTCTGAGTAGGTAGAATAGAAATACAATTCTTAACCCAACAGTTCTCTCTTGTACAGTAATAGTAAATGGAAACTGCCTTAGTTGCAAAATCATTTTTTCTAGTTAAAAAAAATGTTGTGTGACAATAGCTTCATAAAAGCATTTTTCAAAATATACAGCTTTCATAATTAATAATGCAGAGTGTTGTCTACTTATTTCAGTAAATAATTTGAATGCAGCTGACCTTTCTGTTTTCCCTGCTGTATTATTAATGATGTTGAAGAGATCACTAGGTTATTGTTTTAGCAATATATAACTCATTTAGCTGAGGTTTTTGGTTTGCAACTAATGCTATTTGAAATGTGGCACCTGAGTAGATTATGTACCAGCCGAGATGGAAACAAAAAACTGGAAAGCTTTGTGACTTACAAATCCAGACAGAATGTCAATGCATTTCAACTGTTCAGTTCCACGTTTAGGCAATTGGAGTACATATATAATCTACAGCCAGGTCTTGATTACTCCATCTAAATACCTCATGATGGCAAATTTCATTCTCTGTCAGAAAACCAGCAGAAGGTGGACATGGCACCTGAATTTGTCTTGTATCAGAGCAATTTCTATATGTAATGATTAAACCAGATCTAGAAGGGTCCAACTCTCCCAGTTTGTGCTAGACTGTCCTGAAAAGTGCTCGTCACCAACTACCTCCAGAGAAATCAGACATTAGTCCTAAAAACCTTAACCTTCTCCTTTCATCATCTCATATTGATTTATTGTTGGATAGAGAGAGAGATCTTTTCTTTACCTTTTTTTTCTTTGGTTTTTTTTTTCCAAAGTTCATATTCTGAGAGTTCACTGAAACACCTGGCATTTCTGAGTGCACTGATCTCTGTGTTGTATTCTTCCTAAGTAGAGGTAGTTGAATTTCCTTGACTCCTCTCTCAGTTTGCATAAGTCTGAAGTCTTTGTTAAGCCTTTGAATTAGGCCAAAACAGACTAGGTATTTCAAGATTTCTGAGCAGGTCTAGTCTAAGATGCCTGCTCTTATAAATAATAAAACTGTACCTTCTCTCCAGTCCAGCCTTATTCTTCAGTACTTCCTACATATTGGAATATGTTTTTTTTCCTCTGCAGATTTCAGAATAATTAAGATTTTACAATTTCTGGTAACCAAAGATACTGTACCACTGTCGTACAGACTATTTCTTAAAGAACGGGAAAGCTTGCTCCAAGTTATCTTAGAATATGCTGACAGTAGAGTTTACACATGCAAAACTAGATAGATGTTTTAAGACTGAAGTATCATCTGCATACTCTTACATTCCAGCTGAATACATGAGATCCCAAATCCACATCAATAGTCATTGGTGTGTATATGTTTTTCAAACAGTGTTGAAGAGGTTTTGCTTCACCATTGATTGGCACTCAGCAAAATTGATGTTTGCAGGAAGTTTCTATGATGTCATTTGAAATGCTTGATTGGAATGGAGTGTAATTTAAAGGGTTTGCCAAGACAGCAAAAGCAAAACTTCAGCAATGTATTTCATGACTTTAAATAAAACTGTGACAGATTGGTATGGTACATTTCATAAGCTTTAAAAGCTTGAAATTATATGGACAGCTTCCAGGTACAGTTGCATTATTTACATGAAATTGAGACAGCACTCTCAGTGATTCAAAGCTTAAGCATAGTTTTGTTTTGGTTGGCGGAATAGTGAATTTACTTCAAATATAGAATTCGGAGAGCCTAGAGCTGTTAGTAGTAAAAAGTCTTCTTGTGTGCAAGCCAAAGAGGCATAAATATTCAGCATCAGGGTATGATTGGTAACAGCCACATTCAGGCAATTATGTCACAGAAAGCTGGAAGACAATAATGCCATCTAGGCAGTGAAACTATTATAATATATAGAGATAGACATACTTTCTAATTAAGAAGTAGGTGACAAAATTCTTACATGGCTATTATCCTGTTTTGCTGTCTCAGTAGAAACCAGGCTGGTAGAAGACTAGTTTTATAAACAATTTTAATAGTGTGTAATAAATTCAGTTGAAATTTAATTATGTAACTATGTTTCACAGATTTTTTTTTGGTTTGTTTTTTAACAGCTCTGAGGTTGAGTTAAGATTGAAGGGAATTATTTTCAGTATGTGAGTAATAGGTGGTCCTCCTCAAGATAATGCATACAAAAATAGGTCAGTCGTTGTCTGTAATGCTTTTGTTTGTGCAGTAATGTTTTCTGATCAATTATAACCATTTTCTGATTTATCTTTTCTTATTGCCTTGAAGTAACATCACGTATCTGCTAAAGCAAAGCTTGAAAAAGACATCGGCATGACATGCAGTACCCAGGTGTCTTTTCTCTAAGAAACAGTGCTTAGGGGTCATAAAAGACACACACAGCCAAGCATAGCATGACATACACTTGGTTTTTGAAAGCGTGTTTAATGAGAGACTAGGTGAATGGCACACATTGCTATACTTTTTTGAGGCAATGTTGTCACTGAGGGTGAAATTAGGTTTTAAGTAAGATTTAAGTGGTATTGCGCAGGTTTTGCACTGATTCTCCTCGCTTCAGTGATTTTCACCCTCAGAGCATAAGTCGCAGAAATATCCAGAGATGTGATCCCTTCTGCTGCAGCAGGTGACACTTTATCCTGACTTGAATCAAGAAAGATCTTTTAAGTAATGCATTCTCTGCTCTGTTAGGTGTTTCCCTAAAAGTCTCCTTGAACAGCAGCTACTGATGCTCCATAGCACTGATATCCTGCTGAATAAATGAGAAAACAAAAGTGCTTGTTTTGTGTATCCAATATTAAAGCTATATTCCCTTACACCATATGAGTAAAGTTTCTGCTCCTAAAGAGAAAGGGATTTTTCCATTGCTACTTCATGACAGAGTTGGATTAACTTCAAAAATAAAATAAATAGCTTCCACAGCTATGGAAAATGAGTTCTGCCCCGGTATATTAGAATTAGTGTTATGCTGGGCAAGAAAAGTAGTGTTTTAATGAAGTGTCCACCCTCAAGCACCTCTTTCAGAGAAGATACCTGTGAATCTTTGCCAAATACTTATGTAGTTCTGCTGGGTTTATGTTGAATTACTTGGCTGGGTGAAGAAGCTGCCATATGCTATCTTTGGCAATTCAAAGCTTTGTAGAAGCCTGATTTATAGCTGCCCAGGAGAACACTGGCACAGTTTTCACTATGTTTTTGTTTCAGAGACAGTCTAATCTAAAATGATTTTACTCTTAAATCAGTGGGAAAAGTAATTCTACAGACAAAGCTACAACAGCAATTTTTTTCTAACCACAAATTGCCTCAAAATGAGTCACAATATCCCTGGTAACTGTATGTATCTTTTCAGTTAAATATATCATGAATTCAGTTTTAATTTTAATTGTCTTTGCTGGTGGCAGAATTTACTTCAGTTAATTTAATTTGATTATTGCTATTTCAGACATTAATCAGCACCCTATTAAACCATCTCACAGATATTAATTATGCCCCAAAATAGCCCTGTGATGTACAGTCGGAGAAGAATTAATCCTTGAGGGACAGGAATTCCAGAATTTCCTTTGATATGGAATATAAAATTTCAGTCAGTTTGGTTTTAGATTTCCAGAAATAATCAACTCTCAATTTTTATCAGCTTGTGCAAACCAAGTGCAGTAGGGTGACTGAAAGGCCGGGCTCTAAAATCAGAGTCCAGCTACAAAATGTCTGTGCAAGTATTTTCCCACACTGGCACTTCTCATCTCAACAGGTTTTTCATAGTATGTTACCACCTATATGGTATTAGAAAAGGAAGATAATTAATTTTGGTACTGGCTGAGAACCACTACTGTCGAACTTCAAAGGCAGCTAGGATCTAATTCAAATAACAAATCAGGAGAGCAGAAATTATCCCAAGAAGCCAGATATTCCCATACCCTCATATCTATCTTCCACAGAGCTCTGATCAGATCTTGCTTAATTGTTTTCCTCATTACTTCAGACATGTTACTTTACTTCTGAAAAGCAGGGCCTGACTGTGTATGTGGACTGTGGTGGGATTCATTCACTTGAGGTGAAATAACAAATGACACCTCCCATAGATACTTTCAGGGTAAGGTGGGGAGGATCCTTCTCAGTTGTTCAGTTTTTAATAACCATGGGCAAAATTATGATCTAGGATTTGTAATTATCCATTGCATAAAATAACCTGATAATCTATACAGATCTCTTCCTGTTTATCACCCCAGTACTTCAATGGAAGTCTTCCCTGAGTTTTAATTCTGGAATGAGAGTGATCTGTGATTCCAAAAACTGCAACCTCTGGGAGGCTTAGTTGTCTTCATGTGATAAATGGTATAGATGAGCCTTCTGATTATCTAATTTGATGAACTATAAAATGGTATCTTGCCTCTGGCATCTTCATCAATCTTATGTCTTTGTCACATTTAAGGTGGAGGTATAAAGATCATGCACCTAGAGAGCAAGTGAAGCTGCTGGTAGAGTTTGGTATGTCTGAGTCCCCCTCGTTTATTCTGGCTGAATGTTCCCTCTTCCACTCTGCCTTCACTGACAAAGTAATCATTGTACAGTGTGAGTCACGCCTGCAAACAGTTACTTTTTGCATTTTGCTGTCTCTGCTTTCTCTGTGTCAGTGTTTTTGGACTGTTAGCTTTGGTTGAGATGCTTTTGCACTTCAGTGAGCGTTTATTTTCTTGCTACCTACTCTATATGTGTATGAACCACCATTGCATTGACAGTGTTGAATCTAAATGTTGTTTTGAAAATGTGGAGCTGACTTGAATATTAAGGAAGACCGCTGAGCTAAAGCTGACAGTGATTTGAAGAACAGCTTATGTGTGGTGTACAGGGTTTAGCTGGTCATTTATGATAGCAATAGACTGGTACAGTATTATGCTATTACTTAGGCTGTTAATATTCTTTACAGCATTAATCAGAATATGTAATTGCAAGTTTCTGAGGAAATAACTTCAAATAAATGTTACAGTATTTTATTGTAATTTGGAAGACCCTTTCTGTCGCAAACAAGATAATTTTCTACCTTTTTTTAAGCTATCTCCTAGTTCGTGTTGCAAATGAAATGAGACTGTTGCAAACTTTATCATTTCTGCCATTCAACAAAATCCTTCAGCATGAAATCACTGTTGCAGAAACCCTTGCACAGATATGGTTCTGTTCATTTCCTTGGAAAGTGCCTTGTTCCTTCCTGTCAGTGTACTAATTATGTATGTAGCAAAGGTCAATGTCCTTTTAAGTCAATAAAGTCACTTACTCTAGGTCCAGATTTCAAATCTGAAAAAAAGGTCAGAAGAAAGTGTGCTGAAAGATTTGATTTGTGATTAAATTCTGAATTGAGTAAATTCACTCGGGCAAAACATTCTGAGCATTTTACTTATTGGTCTACTTTGCATTTATATTGTATTAAACTGCTAGTAACTCATACCTGAATATAAAACATTATGGAAAAAGGTTTTGAAAATCTGTAGTATTAGAGCCAAGAATAATTCTTGGCTGAATGAAATTTGTGACTACTTTGCAATCAATGGGATTTTTCTCCTCTGGCTGTTAAACAGTCCAGGATTTTACCTTCTGTGTAATAGTCGTAGCACTGTCACACTCCAGGACTTCCAGCTTAAAGATAATTTTTTCCTTTTTATAATGGGGTTTATACAAGAAAAAGGTGTAGTTCTTCATAGTCTGAGTGACAGTAAGTCAGAATGATTTTAATATTTGGCTGTAAGAAATTGTCCATCTCTTGTTCAAGGTCTCAGCAAAGACTGCTTAATAAGCAAATCCCAAGCATGCAGACTACCTGAGATTTGGAATAAAAATTTCTGTTCCTCTCTTCTGAGAATGCATATGCTGGTGGGAGACAGGTAGTAGAGGTACCTTAATCAGGACTATGGTTATTAAAGACAGCATTACCATGACACTTCTGTTCAGTCAAACTCAGATGATGTCAAATAATAGTTCTATGTTGCTAGTACAGTGGGAGTTAAATTTGACCCAGCGTAGGGGATACCTCCCTAGAGTAAAAATATGGCATCAACATCAGAATAGTCAGAAATCTTTGAACTATGTATGCATGTATGTGCATGTTTTGTATATATTTGACTATGCATGCACAGTATGGCTACTAGAGTTTTCCCTCAGGAACACACATTTTATGGTACTTATAAATTATTTGTTTGCTGTATCTAAAAGGAGCAATCCTGCTACTTGTCCAATCTTTCTCTTTGCTGCTTAAACAAAAGTTCATTGTGCTATATCAGAATTTGTCCATTCCTTCAGCTATGTGTAATCTTCTGCAACATTTAGTCCCTTTTCCATTGCCACACAATCATCACTTCAGCAATTGCATTTGGTCTTCCTAGATGTTTATGCATATTGCTCATCTATATTCAAGGGAATATTCAAATGGCCTCACATATTTTCTAATCACTTGGGGATATCTGTCTAGAAGCTGTCCTCCCTGCATTTCCTAAAAGAAGAATGCAGAGAAAATGACGCTTAATTTAACATGTAATGAATTCCCATATTTCTTTCCACAAATAAAGGACTCGTCATTTTTTTATATCAGCTTTCAGCATTTTAGCTAGTATCCAGCTTGCTATACAAATGAATTTCAGCTGGATTGCTTTTAATGTGAGTTCTTTGGAAAGAAGGGAGAGTTACATCCTCTGGTATTTTGCACACACTCTTTACATGCTATCTAATGTTTACTTTTACTGATTTTCCTAGCTTTCTGTATCAAAATGCAACTATACAATAAAATGGTCAGGAAAGTGAGAGTTTAAAAATCTTACCGGTATTGTGGTGAATATTGGTTGCATAGCAATTCCTAATGGCCTGATTTTTTTTTCTGTCTTTCCTGATAGCAGTCATTCTCAGGAAGCTATTTCACAGCTATGGATTTTTTCTTATTCAGTGTAAAGGCTTCAAATCATATGGGTTAAAACATCCATTAACATTTTTAAAAACTGTTTCAATCTGCTAAATCTGAATATTACTATTGTCATAAATGTACTGGTTTAGTAAATAAAATCCATTTTCATCAGACAGACTAACTCAGAACATTAGCCAATATCCAATGTTTAAAAGTTCATATGCCTTCCTTCACAACTAATATTATCCCACAGTTTTAACAGGAATAAAAGGTTCAGTCAAATAGAAAGAAGCCCAAAATATCTATGCTAAATCTGTTTCTGTTCTTCATTATTTGTCCCAACTTCATTATGTTATATTTTGTGGCAGCCAAATGAGTGTATGATTTGAAGATTTATTATGTATTTAATTATATGCAATTAATTTGCTTCATTCCAAGAACCCTACATAAATTTTATGCTTCTTTATTATTTAATATAGTTGATCAGATGTTGGAAATAAGCACGGTAGTTGTTAGTCTTCCAGGTTCTTAAATATATATGCTTGGCTTCATGCAAGTGATTCATGCCACCAATATCCGTGGCGATGTTCTCATGTGTGAAGTTCAGTATGCATGTGCAAACACTGAAGGATTTAGTACACATGCAGCCTCATTATGCCAACAAGAATTTTGTCTGAATAAGGAATGTATAGGATTTGCTTAATCAATGGAGACTTGGTTATGCTGTGACTGTTACAAAATGAAAAAAAAACCAAATTATTTGGAAATTTTCCATGTGTTTTTTGAGAAACAGAAATACAAGTTAGCCAGCTTGTCTCCAGAGCCAGTGGGCCACAGTCATCTCTGATGATCTTTCTAAGCTGCTATTGAAAACCTTTTTCTTCTGAATATTAAGTGCCTTCTTCCCCAAAAAGAGTGCTCAAGTGCCCTTCCTAAAATGATTTTGAGAATTGATTGAATTATAGAAAATGGCAACTGTGAAGAAAGAGTATTTTAGTCTGCCCTGGAAAGTCTGATACTAAAATGGATTCCTGGTCCAAAGTTTCTAGCCAACAAAAGAAAGTTCACTTTGCATTTCTCATCAGAAGTCAGGCAAATTGTTTGTTATTTAGCTGACAAGGACAGATCCAAGGGAAATAGTTCAATTGGAGAACTGTTTTCACACAGAAGTGAGAGTTTTGCTTGAGAAGGATTGGTAAAAACTATTATAATCCCACTCTGACTGAAGTGTGAACCTCTGAAAACAAGAAAATGCAGTCTGTAAAGCAAAACATCACAGTGACCCATTACCAAACAACCTAAATAAACCAAAGACTAATCTAGTACAGTGTTCATGGTTTTAAAGTCAGAAGTGTTTTTTATGATCATCTAGTGCTGCAGATAGGCCATCCAGTTAATCACTTTAATGATTTGAAGGACTTCACAGAAGACTTTTATCCAAAGATTTATCCTATTCATCCTGGTTTATTCAACAGCAGGGTAACAGCTGGATTGTCAAATCAGAGAAAACATCTTTCAGAATATGATTCTAGGAACTTGAAAACTAACAAGTACATTTAAAAAAGCTGTTGGTGGAAAAGAATAAGTGAGGTACACCCAAGAAGAAAAAAACTAATACAGAGCCTGTAAAATCAAACTAGGAAAGAATTTCAGGGAAACAAAAAAATACGTAGATCTGTGTATTTGTCTTTATAATTCCCATGGTCTCTGAATGCTAAGCAGACAAGAGTGAGAATGTAACTGCAGTAGAGTATAAAATATTTTTAAATAAATTATCCATATTGTGAAAAAAAGGGAGGAATCATATTGTAGGTCAAAACTATAAAGACCTGAAAGAAAACTGGACATAGAGGGAGCCAGTGAAGAAAAACCACAATACAGTAAGCTTACCTGGAAAATACAGGGTTGTGTGTATGTACTGCGAATAATGCCAGATTTGGATACATCTGACCATAGCTGAAGAAAGGGTCTGCTCTTGGAAAAAGGCCTTCACAACTGAAGGGAGCTGATAGAGAAGATGGTGGTGAACAAATCTAGGGCTTAGACTGCAACATTTCAAAGGAGAAATGCCTTTCCTTGGTTAGCAGGTAAAGCCAAGCATGTTTTGGCAACACCGAGAAATAAATAATATTTCTATGCACAATACAATGTCAATAGTAAAGGTAATAATAAATCATTTTATGACAGATCCATCCAAAGGTGTTGTGCTGTTTGTGACTTTACTTTGATGCTTATATTTCCTAGAAATATGCCTGAGCAGGAGATGCAGTTACTTTTATAAACACAGGCTGTTGATGTTCACTTTGTATTTCATGTACTTTGGGGGGCTTGCAAGGTTAAGAAAAGCTTACAGTTTTTCCTAGTGCAAGCACACACGTGGAAATATAGTATCATCTGTATCCACTTGAATTCTGTGTAAGCACAAAGATTGCTAAATGGTTTCAGGGTTTTGACACATAACTTATTGCTGCAAAAAAGTGATTTAAGCTCCTCCATTAGTAAAGTTTTGTGAGCGGTAGAGGAATGTCGGTCCATCTTCCCTCAACTAAAGTCACTTTATCAGAATTGTTATTGATATGGTTTAGCTGTTATGTAATATCTTGGGATTTCAAAATACTTTGCGCACATACTACTCTAAAATGTCTAATCATGCAGATGTTGCCCTTGTAGATTAAGACAATATGATTATCCTTTGCCATACATTCATATGTTTAAGTTTTAGTCATAATGACAGTTATGTTTGATGACTTGGAATCTAGATTTTGTACTAAAACAATAACAGCAAAAAAGAAAATTCCAACAAACTTAAAGAGAATTAATTGACTACTAAGAAATGCTTACCAGCTTTATACAACTTTATTCAGCCAAGAACTGAACACAGTTAATTAACGGTGCTCTGTCTTTTATAGTCTCCAGGCTTGAATAAATTATTACGACAAAACCTAAACCGCAATTTCAGTTCTACAAGGTGCTGGGTTTCTTATAGCTTCTCAACAAGGATTTCAGTTTAAATTTAAAGAAAAGAAAAAGAAGATGTAAGCAGATCTGAATAGCAAATCCAAAACTTGAATCCATGTCCTTTCCTGATCAAAGCCTCAGAAACCTAAATTCCCCAGTCATGGCCTGATTGCTCTGCTCCTAGGGACACCTATGCTTTTGCTTCGTAACAGCCTGAGCATTTCCAGGTATGAGCAAATAATTTCCCAGATCCTTCCTGCTTATGCCCAGAGGGAACCAAGAAACTAGACAGATTATCGGTCTCATTTCATAGGAGGCCTAGAAAACAGACAAGCTGTGAGCAACTCTCATACACACTAAGAGGATGTGTATTATTTTTTCAAAAAAGTTATTGCAGCTGTTTTTAATTTTAAAAGTATTCAAATTTTATATAAAAGCCTTGTGATTAGAGTATATAGGCAGTGGCCTGCCAGAATCAAATCCCTACATCTCCCACCATCCATTAGTGTGCTAAAATCACTAGCCTGGGTGGATTTATGCCACCCTGCAGTATAAAATGGGAGATTTGTAGACCCAGGGAGAGTGTGATATAGCGTAATGACTAGGATGCCCATTTAGAGAGGAGAATTCTCAAGACTCTGCTCCCTGCACCAAGCACTGGCTCTGTATTTTGTATTTCACAGTCAGTGGATGACAAATAACTTGGCTGTGAAAACATCAAACAATGTTCTCCTTCCTGGCTGAGTGGTTTTAATCCAATCGCTAATAACAAGTAAGTAAATAACCTGTGGACACTGGCATGGACCCAAAGGCTATCTCCGAGCTCTCGTCCTGGAACTGTACCCCAGTTGAAGGCAGGAGGAGAGGAGACTGAAGAGATGCCTCCTGTGAAGTGGGAACATTGCCAGTATTCCTAACTGAGAAAAATAAGGCAATAAAAAGACAAGGAATCACTGCACCAATCACTGGGCTACCAAATGCAATACAAAACCAGGCACTGATAGCATCGATTTGGTGTTTGTTTTTCAAACAAAGTGTTTGTTTTCATTTTAAGTGAATGATGCTTAGTCAACCCCTTCAGTCTCTAGATCATGGTGGAGCCCATCTGTAGCCCTGTGTAAGGAACCTGCTCTCTTGAATGTGAAGGGGTTTGAAAAAGACTGCAGCCTGCAGCATTCCTCTTGGAAAGCTTCAGGAATGAACAAGAGATTGAGGTTTCATCTCTGAGGCACTTAATCAGGTGATGAATTCTGGGATTTTATATCCAGTTTGAAGACCAGATGTCTTGTACCATGGTGTTTAACCTGTATGTAATCAAGTCCTGTATCATACCTAGTCTTCAGGTATATAGTTGGCTTCAGCTTCAGTGAACTGTTGATGTGCATGTAGAGTTAATTGTTGATAAACAAATACTCACGTTTACATACTTCCTGAGCTGGGGACAGAGCACCTTAGTACTATCCCATCCCGTGTGTCTTTTGTGTAATTTTATGAATACCCATGGTTGTACGTTTACATGTATATACGCATAAATATATAAATATATAGATGAAAAGCCCTACCCTGCTGAAATCAATGGCCACATTCCCTTCAGCTTCAGTAGAATGATGGTCTGAAACTATGTGCACTTTACTGCATCTTTTGCTTAATTTACAAGCCATGAGCAACATATATTATACAGTTTTTTAATTTACTAGATTGTTTTTCTATTTTAAGGAAGATAATAGATTTTTCTAGGGTGAAATACATTATTTGGTAAAGAGTACTAGTGGAAATTAGACTAAATGTTCCAGTAACAGCCTCACAAATTCAGTCAGAAATTAATCCAATGTGAATTAGTTTGAAGAGAAGCTGAAATAACTCTGACAATAACAATGATTTTATACTGTGTGCTTTTATATGAGATTTAAACACTAGCTTCACAAATAAAAAGCATTTCAATAAATGCTCTCTGTCTTGGGAAATAGATGTCCAGTGAAATGCCTTGGTTTTCTTAGGATTTTATGGCTGGATTGATGCAGGATTTTGTAGATGTGTTGAGTATCAGAGGAAGAATTGGGAATCAGCTCCCAATTCCATCAGCTTCCAATTCTTCCTTTGATTTTTTTAAAAAATAATTTTAAGCAAGTTTTCTTATGCCACTTTCTGCATCTCTGAGATAGGAATAGCAAATTCCTTCTCTTTGAAAAAACATTTTGAGACATGTAAGTAAAAAGTGCTATGTAAGAGCTTTGGATTTTTATGGTAATTTAAGAGATAATGAATGTCATTCTACAAAATAACTCAGAAAGTGTTACATCCAATACTAAATGTTTTTTAACTTCTTGAGTTTGAATTGCTGTTCAGTTTCTAAACCTAGACTCTTTGTTTGAAATTTCTTTTCAAATAATTTCCACCTGTTTAAGCAGTTTGACTTTGCTGCAGACACAGCACAATAGTTGCATTATAGTGTGTTAGACTGCTTGTCAAATGTAAACCCTAGATTTTCATTTCCTTACATCTTGCTGCTAACACTGTTCAACTATCCATCAGTTAGATGATTTCCTGTCACGCAAACGGGAGTTGGCATGTCTGCCAATCAGTTCTGTTCCTACAAATTTCCAAGTTTAAGAAATCAAATTCTGTTTTATGCACTATTTTAAAAGAAGAAATTATTTCATGAAAAACAAAAAAGCAAATCTTTTGTTTTGTACAGTTCCCATTTTCATTGCTTGTATAACAGTTCACAAGTTCTCTGAATACTGGGCACAGTGTTGAACTGAAACACACCTCAGCTATAACATAGTGTACCCTTATGAATATCAGCAAGAAGAGACTCTTCCCCTGAACGCAAGAAAAAGATTTGGAATACTACACTTAGGTGCCACTACTCCACATTTCGGGTGCTCACTCTGCCTCCTAAGTACTGTACCTAGTTGCAGAAATATCTCCTCTGCTCCTTTCTCCTTAGGCTGGCCTGGTTACAGACAATAAATAGATGTGTATGCAGTCCTTGTTGCTGTATTTAGACCAAAATGAAAACCTTGTATTGGTTCTGCAATCCTCAGATAAATTGCTCTCTAAGATAAATTTTCAGATGTTCTCAGACATTTTATAATTCTGAAGGGAAGCATTCTGACAGCATGCTTTTGCCTGTTTTCCAATGATAGCTACATCTTAATCTGACTTAAGTTTAACATATTTGGTAAGTGGATGAAAGGCAAGCTGAATGCTTAGACTTAAATGAAGAGAAACAAGAGGTTATGACATCATTTTTCATTGAGAAGATTTACAATTAAACTTTGTGCATATTGATTTAGTTGTGAAATCCTTAGTTGGTGTAATAAACAAGCTTTAGTCACATTAAGGCTGAACTATTCTTGAAAAAAAATCAAGCTCAATCTCTGCAAAAAGCATTGTTGTATTTTAAAAGAGAAGAAATGTAAAATGCTCAGGGATTTTATGTCTGCTGTTAAAAGAAACAATAAAATTATTCTTAATCACAGTTTTGTTCATTAAAGTGTCCATCAAAAGCTAAATATTTAAGCCTGCAGTAGTCAGTCTAGCAAGTTTATCTGCTGTTACTGCACTGGACTCATAATGCGTACTATCGTATTCTGATTATGCTTTTTATCCAAAGATGACTGAAACCTTTCCTGGGACTTAAGGGGAAGAAAGAGAGAGATTTAACATCAGCAAATGGATCTGCAGTATAGTTGAACAACAGAGAAAATACATCAAAAACCTTGAATTATTGCTTAACAAAGAACACTGACAGACCTGATAAAAGAAATAGAAGATTCCATTTTGATTATGTTTCAAGAAACATTGCTATCACTTTATGCTGCAAACTGTTTTTATAATGCAACAAAAATATTCTCTTCAAAATTAGTGTGAAATTCAACAGGAACTTATCTCTTTTAGTCTTCTTGTTATTTATTGCTTCCAGGGGTAAGAAGATCGGACATGATATAGATTTTTTGATTACCAATCCAGGACCAAAAGAAGATGATGAACTTCTGCATAAAGTTGTTGACTTATGGAAAAAGCAGGTATGAACTAAATAACATTTGGCCAAAAAAGACATATTCTAATAGTACTGAATTAAGCCTGTGTAGTGCTTCAAGAATGTTGACTTCATTTTACAGATGACTGCAATATTTTAAAATTGGATATTGCTTTATTTGTTTATTAATAATAAAGATGTAGATGCATCCTCTAGCTCTGAATGTTAACGTTGAAGGTTATATCACAAGTACCCTACACACATTCTGTTGTATCTTACCCTAAGAATATGCAGCTAGTTAGAGGCAAGACATCAAGCTAGGTGGAGTTTTGAGTGACACAGCAAAACTGTTTATGCTTTGAAACAGAACTGTAGTTTCTTAATTTCTCCTTGAGATGGGAGTAGGTTCTCCCAAGGGGAACTACTTCAAGGATCTCCAGCTTTAACTGTAGTGGATTTGAGTGACCTCATGGTGTGAGGTGAGCAAGTCTGAAAGCTTAGGTGCCAAAGGCCTGGAATTCTGGCTTCCTTTCAGCCCATAGATTAGCATTTTTCCTGGTTTCCATTGCAATATTGTCAAAATTGACATAGTCTTCTATGATGTCTGGGTTTGGAAGAATACACACATTTCACAGAGGAATTTTTCATCTAAGGGCTTTGGGGTTTTTTCTATTCAGCTTTCTTCAGTTTCAAGCAGCTTTACAGTTGGAAGAGTCTGAATTATAAGAGGTAGAGGTATCTCAAAATATTCCTGGGTCAGAAATACAGTATGTTTGGAGTAGTAAGCTTTTGTTTCTTTTTCTACCTTTCTAGCCAGATAAGATATTTTTCAATGTTTACTACCTGTACTGTTCAAAGGAATTGAGGACATTTCAACAAGTAAAAGGCCAACTCTGTCTGAGGCGAAACACCAAATACCCCACTGCTAAGTAAAGTCAGCTTTCAGTGCAGATAGCCTGGAGAGAATGCTTTTGAATTGATTCTTGAACTATATACTTTAATTAATGTGTAATAGGTTGACATGTGAAAGACATTAAAAACATCCAACCAGATAAAGCTTATCTGACTGCATAAAGTTAACTGTTTCAAGGTGGTCAAAACTTCTCAGTTGGCTTTAATGGAAGGCCTTCAAAATTTTTTTCCTGGAAAAATACCACCTTAGTTGAATTCCTTTTCCTTCAGTTGACTTTTGGTCTTTGAAGTGTTAACAGATTATTATTAATAATTATATTTCTGTGACTTCCATCCTAATTCTGTATGGAAAGTGTATGTATTGAAGTAGATTGCTAGCAGGTATAATTTATCATACTCCAATGAAAAGCAATGAAGCTGTGGCAATTAATGAGTGCTGAGGAGCTACTCTATTTTTATCTTATTATTATTTATGTGAAATTTCTTTCTTAATCATTCCACTCCCTTTATTCTGGAAAAGTTGCATTTCTCTTGGAAGCTGTCCTGTTACCTTTCTAAGCAGACTGGAACCACCAGGAAGCCATGTGTGTGTCCTCCAAAAATCATGTTTATTATCACACAGCAGAAAGAAAAAGCAATGACAGGCTGAGGCTAAAGCCTGCCCCGATTGCAGCCTTTCATTCCTTCTCCCATTCCATCACATTCCACTTACATTAATGAGAAGAATGGCTGTGATCTGAGAAGTCTGGCAACTGCTGAAGCTTTTCAGGTCACTCTGAGCTGCTTTCATTAAATGGAACTGAAAGGAAAGAAATAGAAAATAAATTGTTCTTGCTGATTTTTTTTTTTAAGCATAAGACTTGGCAGAAGTGAGTGCAGGGAGAGTATGGGAGGTCAAGGGTGGCCAAGGGTTTGAGGAAAAGATTAGGATTCCTCTAGGAATCACAGCATGAAGAAAATGTCAGAAGGGGAGATGCACAATGGCTGTAGAAACCGAACCCAAACAAGCTGGGGATTGTTTAAAGCTATGGACAAATATTTTCTGTGTTCTATTTGTCCTCCAAAATTTTTATGGCTTATTCTACTAGCTGTACTGCTTCTCTACTGTGGCAGTTGTAATACATAGGCTTTTACTGGCACTACTAAAAAATAAGTTGCCAGCAAAATCAAAATGCAAAAAAGGAGAGAAATTACACTCCTCTTGCCTTTTTATTAGCTTTGATTTCTAAGGGGGAGGGGAGTACACAAAAAAACCCCAAACCTAAAGCACTTTTATACTTTTTGACAGTATATCTGTTGTCTGCTTCACAGCTTTCCATTTTTGTGCTGTTGCTTCAAAGCTCAAATTCATCAAATAACATCACTGAGGTCACGATGTTGACGTCCTTTTGGCAGCTCTTGGTGAAGGATTCTGCAATATTTATCTTCTGAACTATGGACCTCAGCCCTATTTAAATAGTTTAAAGGGGTCTTTTTCTTAGCTGAAAAGTCTAATGTAACAAGATCCTTCCATTGAAAGATGTTGAAAACTTGAGTGGTTAAATCAACACTATCATGCTCTTTGATGCAGCTGCAATGCAGGTTATGGTTTTAATGGTTCCAAAAATCTTCATTAAGAAATTACTTCTGTGTGCTAGAGCTTGGAAGTCCATGGCCAAATAGGCTGAGCCATCTGTGTCAATGCAGTTTCGTTCACATACTGTGTAAAGACATTCTCATTTTTTGCTTAAAACCTATATAGCTATATTTAGCACAGTTACATATGTACTTTCAACAAAGGAAGAGATACCGTTACTACAGACATTCCTGCACTCTTCATTTTTCCCCTTTGTATTCATATAAGTATAATGTTGCATTTTTCTTTTGGCTTTTAGGAAAATGAGGAATGTAGATGCCTGTGCTTACTTATTTTAGTATTTTAGTGGTCTGGTTTATACTCTATTATTCACCCTTGCTGAGGTGAACAGGTCAGGAAGGGAAAAGCCTTAATGTCCCATTAAGGTGGGTGGTGAGGAGCAAGTAACCAGTATCACTTTTGCATTGCTGGAAATATTTTTTTGTAAACAGATTCACAGAAGAGCAGCACATTCATTATTGAGTGACAGCTGGATTTTAGCAGCAACAAAACCTGTTTCTAAGATACAGAAATGGTTTAAAGGCCAGAACAAAGAGCTTATTTTTTTCAGATGAACACTCTGCCCATAAGGATGCAGAGTTCCTTTGTGAACGCATATTGTCTCACCTTTTGACTCAATGCATTATGATTTTTTGTTGCATTCTGGCTCTGCTTCAGCAGGAGCTGAGGATGTTCTTACCTAAAATAGACTAGTGCATGGTGGTTAGAGCACTGGACATGAGAGAACTTGGCTTAAATCACTTTAGGCAGAGGATGGGGCTGAATCTATTTGTCCTGCTTGTGAGGTTATTGCATAAAGTGGGCAGAAGTGTTCCATTTCCTGCTATGTTTTATGTGAAGATCCAGGCAGTAGAGACATTTCTTATGACATCTGATCCTTCTGGTATGTATT
The DNA here is from genome assembly GCA_026212715.1 of Elanus axillaris. Classification (NCBI taxonomy): domain Eukaryota; kingdom Metazoa; phylum Chordata; class Aves; order Accipitriformes; family Accipitridae; genus Elanus; species Elanus axillaris. The sequence goes on from JANZLQ010000100.1 coordinate 25,297,742, forward strand.
GTATATCTTTATGTGGGTGTGTATGTATATGTCCCTATCTATCCATCAGTTTATCTTGCTCACCACTGCAAATGCTTATGGCATAGTGAGAGAGAAACATCTTCGTTCCTGGACTCTGGTGCTGGTCTGTCCATTGCTGTTTTAAAACCAGGCTGTTCAGGACATGCCCAGAACTAGATCATTCTGATGTACAGGCAACTTCAAGATGAAAAAGAGGCCAAGGCATCTGCATGGTTATGCAGCAGCTGCAAAGGTTTGTATTGCTGATCAAGCCTTTGATGCCATTTGCTAATGATTCCTCATGCTAACAGGCCTGACTGCTCCCAAGCATAAGTTCCTTGAGCTGTTCCACTTTATAGAATTCCATGTGCCTCACCTAGGTATTGATATTTCTGAACTAACGTACCTAGATCCTATTTTGTATTGGCTATAGATACTTCACTGAAAAAATCCAGTTTCATGTTATTAAACCATCTCAGAAGGAAAGTAAGAACAACAACATATATATACGTTTCAGAACATACTGGTTTACGTCTTCAGGTGGCATAAAATGGTCCTACTTAGCTTTAACAGATTTAATCCAGCTACCAACAATTGAATAATGACAGCTTGTAGCATTAAAAATAGGATAGGATTTCATTTAATTAAAAATGGCAAAGAATGCTAATGACCATATTTGGATTGATTTTTCAGCTGTTGCTTTCATATTTTTCTAAAAATTTACACTTTTCCTCAGTTTGATCATGGATTTACTCCAATATCAATGCTATTGATGTGCCAGCACTCAGTCTATTTAAGTAAAAGTGTATAATCATTCTTAAAAGGGAAAATTGTTGTGGGTATTAACATAACTGCCCTAAAAACATACATTTGGTTTTGATGATATTGTAAATTTGAGAAATGAAAATGCGCACATTTTAAAACGATTGTGTAAACAAAGTCTACAGCACTTTATGATGTATAAATCAAGCTGAAATTTGCAAAGAACTGCAGATTCCCTGACACAGAGTAATGAGAAGGCTGCTGTTTTGCAGCTAGCAGTAGCCAGAGCTTCACACAGTCTTCATAGCTGACTGTCCTTTCAGGCAATACTTTTCCAAAATGTACAGAAGTGTCATTTCAGCTTTACTTTATGGGGTGATAGTGATGTCCAGTGCCTAATCAAATTAGGTTAATTGGAAACATTATCCCAATGGATATGACCTAGGCTTCGGCTCCTATTTAAAGGTGATATCCTGACTTTGAATCAGGTTTCAACTGCTTGTTGAACTCAGTACTTGTGTAATTGTTGCCTAATTGCCTTTTTTTTACAGTTGAAGGAGATATTTACAGTGGTCTACACACCCTTGTGCTCTTCCTCTTAGCTTTAGAAATTGCCCAGCCAACAAACTATGAAAAAAATGCTACAGAGTAACCCAGAGAGAGGTAGTCCTAAAACATCTTTCTAGTCACCCTTGCTAACCGTGGCCATCTGCAAATACTTAAAATGCATTCAGGTAGAAGACACAGGCTAGTTGGCAAGGGAAAACAGCAGTAAGAAGGCTACAATACTGATTTGTCGTAACTTCTTCATGATTGCTTGATGTTAAATCTCAGGGACCCCAAGGAGTGTTCCCTTGAAGTTCCTAAGTATGAAAATAGGATGAGGAAAAAAAAAGAGAGAGGAGACCCATCTTTAATGCTGTGATTTAACAGGCAGAATTTGTACTCTTCAAGCAGCTGAGAGATCTCGAAGGGACGACCTTTAGTAAGTGTGATGTCCAGGATGACTTTAGGTAATTTCTTCATTTTTAATATGGGCAATGCAGCAAAAATTTACATGTCAAATTTACCCTGTTTCGTTTGCTACTATATATTCCTGTAATGAGTAACAAGCTGGAAAAAATTACTCTGAAAACTAAGTAAAGCTGATGCGGAAGAGATCATCTGTAAAGTGGTAACACAGCTAAGCGTTAGAGTGAAAGTATTGATGAAGCAGAGGATACAATGTATGATTAAAAGTTAAAAACTAATGTCTTAAAAGGCCTCAGCATTTTATGTCAGGGCCATTTTATCTATTATAGACACACAGGTAATACATAATCATATCTCCTCAAGAGCTTACAGGCTAAAAATCCAAGTATGGGGTACTGGTGGCCATGTGTGACTGTCCCCAGATCTCACTGAGACAAAACACTCTAGGTTCTTGTCTGCTTGCTCCTGGAGAGAGAAACCACTGCAGGCTGTGATATCTTGCTGGGTTTCTCAAGTGGTCAGAAACAAAACTCCTTCTAAGACTTCCCACCTACAGTAGGAATTCCATTCCTTTTGTAGTCCATCTAAATAAAGATGGCATTTAATTCCTGATTTCTTGCACCAGAACTGACGAGATTTCAACTTCCTTTGAACAAAGAGGACACAAACACTTATATAGACTGTGGCAAATGTGCAAAATATGTGATCTGAGCACACTGTCTTCAAACACCATACAGGTACTCAAAATTTAGTTACTTGGAACTGTAAAATAAGACTTTACCAAAAATTAATCTAGTTAGGATTCTGCCTAGGGACATAAACTATTTAGATTCATTCTGGGATATGTTCTGTAATGCCTCAAATCTCAAAGAGCAAAAAGGAAAATGAAGCAAAAGATGAGAAAGCACTGATGAAGTAGCTAGATTTTTATAGAGAATGGGAAGAATGTCAGTGCTTAATCAAAGCTTGAAATCATCAATTAATGGTCAATGATCAATGAGATTAAATGCTTTTTTTAGCATTAAAAGCAACAAAATTAACCTGAAGGCAGTGAGATAGAGTGAGATAATAAGCAGTTATGCATTAACATTCAACAGTCGGTTTGAGTTTATATTTGGAAATAGCAAGCATCAGTGCCTTGTGACATTGGGGTAAAATTAAGAAAAAATTACTATCTGTTTTAAAGACAGATGTGAGAGAAGACCTGCTAAAATTAAGCATTTTCAAATCAGCAGACTTGGAAACTAGTAATCCAAGAGAATGAGCTATATAAGGACTTTTCTTGTATTAGTTTATAATAAATCTTTAGAATCAGGAAAAAAATCTAAAGAAGTGAAAGAATGTCAATGCAAGTCAAAAAGTTATCATTAAAAAGGTTGGCCCAGTGATCCGTAAAACAGCTTGTGACTGATTCCCAGTAAAATAATGGGATCATTAATATGGAATTATCATCAACAAAAACCTGGAGGCTGAAAATATGATAATACCTATCAGTGTGCCTTCATGGAAATCATATCTTGTTAGGTGTTTTTGTTCTGCTTTTTTTTTTGCCAGAATTAGAGCTCTGAGCAATAAAAGTAATCGTTGTTGTGAAGTATTCTCTAAGGTATTTAATGTATTATCATGTAAAGTTACCACACTTGCACTATATTAAAGAAATAATCAAAACCTCGTGTTTAATAAGGAGATAATCTTCCAAAAATCAGTTCATTGTCACCTGTTTTCATAAGAGGTCTGACGTGGAGACAGTTGTAGTTAACCATCAACAGCCATCAAATAAAACCACTTCTACATATGCTTAGTTCAGTATTGCAATTTAAAAAGAAAAACCAACCACAAAACTAATATGATTCTTTACCATATATTAAGGGGTATGTTAACTAAAAGTCAGGAGGCATTCTTGATCATGCTTTTTTTATGGTGAGTCTAGTATAAGAATTCCTAGTCCAGAGGAAGGAGAATGTATAAACATTCAAGACACTTCAAAGGAGAAACAAAAAATTGATCCAGGGACCTAAAGAAATCCTAATGATGGAAATTTTAAGAAACTAAGTCTATTCATCTCATCAGTGAGAAATCTGAGAACTGGGTTTGATCGATGTGTATGTTTAAAGAAATGTAAAAGGAGATATGAAAAGACATGTGACAGTTGTAGACTTGTTGATGTTGAAGATGAAAACTAATGAGCTTACCTAGTCAGAACACGAAGTTAGTCAGCTTAGTAGTTTTCCTTGTAGTAATAACAATTGAACACCTGATAGACTATGAAGAAAGTGGTTTATGCACTATTGTTGCTAACCTTTGTAACAAAGTTAAGTTTCTTTTGCAAAGGCAATTATCAGAAGTCTCTACTTTCTGTGAAATCAGGAGCTCAGATGAGGCAGCCGCAGTGGTCTTCTATATTTTATGACTCTATAAAAGCTAAATTAAGGGTGAGTGTACCAGGACTTAGGCACACATCTAAGTGTTTTTGTCATGTGGAACCACTCTCAGAAAGCAGAATCTTTTTGCCAGCTGAGCCCTCCTGCTAGAGATGGCTTCAGTGACACTGAGCATTGTTGTATTATTATGTATCAAGCTCCATTTCTATTCTGAAGACTCAAGGATGAGTGAAGGAAGTGGTGTGATGGAAAGTATCAGCTTTATTTCTTTGTTATTGTGTATTTGAGTGTGTAGTCATTAAAAAGGATGTGCTGGGCAGCAGAGAGAGAGAGGCTTCTCTTTGTCTTGTCCCAGGTGCTGTGGGTGATGAGAAGTTTTCTGGCTAGTGAGGGGAGATTGCACTTTACCTGATGGCAGCTGAACATGCAGAGTCCTAAGAAGCTTTGGGAGTACTGGGTAAATCTGAGATGTCCAGGAAATCAGTAGCCTTGGAAGCTGCCTAGAAATGCAAAGAACAGGCACAGCGACAGGCCGGAGGAATGACAGAAAGATGCTTTTCCTAAGGGCCTAGAAGGGATAGTGGAGAGTTCACTGCAGCTCCAGGAGACATTGAAAGGTTGCTAGCTACAGAGCAAGGCTGGAAGGAAGCACTCTCTTTCCACCCAACCCTTCCTACAGTGCTGGATTAGAAGGAATTAATTTACAATGCTCCATTACTTCCATTTTTCTTACTCTGGATGTGCTTTATTATAAAAAGGAAATCTTGTTTATATTTTGATAAAACCTTGTTCTTGAGGATCTACAGTTTTTTGGTGCATTCTCTTCAAACATAAGGCATGGGCAGGGCCCTTCCATCTCTCTGGAGACTCCAGACCTTGTCACAAGGAAATCTCCCACAACAGACACAGTCCAAATGCTCTGTTTGGAATCTGTCAGCAAGACTGTGCTGTGGACTAATCTGTTTTTCTAGATGTCTGCCATGTAGGAAAGCACCAATCCCCACTCAGAAGTTTCTGTTGACATAACTACAAAAGGCTTAGGAGGAAAGGATGGAGAGGAAGAATTGCAAGTATTGTTTCCTTAGTACAGGGCAGGACATAGCCACTATCAGATGACCACCACTGCAAATTTCCCTCAAAGAGCCTGCTAATATTTTTCAAAAAGCCACAGTTATTTCATGTCTCTGCTTAGCCCAGATCTGGCCTGGCACAGTTCTGTGTTTACTGAAACTACATTTTCCATGATTTTTTAAGACAACTAACTAGAAACTCTGGAATTACAGTAAAAACCAGTCCAGCAATTCAATGTGAGCAATGTCTTCTCTTTAGGGCTTACTTCTGTATTGTGATATCATTGAATCAACATTTGTAAAGGAACAGCTACCAAGCAGAAAAGTTGATGCCATGGATCATTTTCAGAAGTGTTTTGCAATTTTAAAACTGTATCTGTCAAGAGTAGACAACAGCAGTTACAACGTGTCAAAAAAAATTGATATGGCAGAAGTCAAAGACTGGAAGGCAATCCGTGTGGATCTGGTCATAACCCCCTTTGAGCAATACGCATATGCTCTGTTAGGCTGGACAGGCTCCAGGGTAAGTAACCACAACAGCCTGTGTTTTCTTAGCATTTCTAACCTATTTTTGCTGTTGCAGGACCATACAGAGTTCATGGATTTTTAAAAAATATTCCTACTCTCCACATGTCACATTTCATGCTGTCATCAACCTGTGATCATAGGTTGGAGCTGATGAACTCATCACTGACATTTATGGATATCTCTCTAGAGGAGTTAACATCTATATTCCTCGAAGCTTAGTGTTTGGGTTCATGGACTGAATAGCTAGATTTTCAGTGAGTTGTGTTGTCTTTTTACATCATGCTAGTGTTAACAAGCAATTTAAATGGTTACTGAGTAGAGAGATAATTTGGAAAGTGTCACAGAATTTTACAGGAAATTAAACATTTGAGGAAGAGATGTTCTGAATTGGAACTTCATTTGTTTTGCAGGAAATTGAAAACAATTTTACGTGTTTCTTTTTGGCTTAGATAAAATGTTTTGTTTCAGTTTTATTTTAAGTGTTTTATATTGTAAAATATTGGAAAATTTTAGAATTTACACATTAGTTTTGAAAACTGGAATAAAATATGTTTTGTTTAATATTTTACTAATTGAAGAAAACTTGAAATGATAGCTACTTTCACAATAGACACTGTAGTCAGTGGTATAATATAAAATAGTACAGTATTTTCAAAATAAAAAATTCTAGCTAAATGCAAACTCAAAATTCAAATGAATAGTCTCTCTCCAGACAGAATTATTTTTTAATCTGTACTACACATTCATTTTCTTAGGAAGTGATTACATGGTATAATGGAGAGCTGCTGAGCCTGCTCTGAACACTCTTTTTGATGTGCTAGAAGCAGTACAGGTGCATTGCCACTCTGTTCTACTCAGGTTAATTGGAAGCAGGATGTTACAGACTAGGCAAAATGTTGCAACTGATGTGTTCTCCTGCTGAGCTGATGAGTTACTTCAGTCACTTTTTTGAGATAATAAAATGTATTTATTTGGACGGTGGATAAGTTCTGCAAACTTTGGGGTCCTTCTTATCCTGGAAGTGTTTGGCTACTTAAAAGCCCTTCTCTCAACTGCATGGGTGGGTGTCTACACTAAAAATGCGCTTTGTGAAGCCCTTTCGTTGAGTAGGCAATGACTCCATTTTTCTCTGCCTCACTCAGCTCCTACTCCCTGTTGAGATAATTCACCTACAGACTGTGGGAGCCCATCATAGACTTACTTTGTCGTACAGTGCCTAACTATTCTTGGACTAACCAATGGAAATGATGGACCATTGCCTATCAAAATATTGTCCTTTCAGATGATCAATTTTTTCAGACTGTAGTCTTTTAAGAGAGGTAATTTTTACATGTTAGTTTATTATTTGGTTTGGTGTTGGAACTCTTATACAAAGGATAACAATTTTGGTTTGTCAGAATTGCTGATATTTGCTATATCTTTTACAGCAATTTGGACGTGATTTGCGGAGGTATGCTAATCATGAAAGGAAGATGATATTGGATAACCATTCCTTATATGACAGGAGAAAGGTACTGTTTATTCTCAGATATAAAGCTATCGTGTTTTTATTTCTGAGTCTACATTTTCAGTTTATTTTTGATATTCAAGCATATAGACTATTTTGGCTTGATTCTCTATCTACTGTGTGGTAAAACAGTCCCACCTTCACAAGATTTAGTTTCACTGACAGAGCCCGATCAAATCTGAACAAGTAAGTCCGGAAATTTTCTTCGGCACTACTGAGTTAATTTCTGAAATTTAACAAGAAACATACATTAGACAATGGTGTTTGGAAGGACCTGTACAACCGTCACAAAGCTGAGAACTCATCTGCAAGTATTTGAAAAAAGTCTTTTATTATCCTGTTTCAGAAGAAAAGGTAATTTCTCTGTCCCAGGCACAGTTTCAACAGGGATTGTGCTGACATTTCAAAGGAAGAAGGGATATTGAGTGGTAAAGGCTCAGCTAGGCCTGAGGAAGTTTTTGTAGGGTATGATACTAAGTGGAGATCAGGGATCATCCTGCTTTTAAAGCCCTGCATTCAGAAGTCTATGTGGAGTTCTGTTTAGCCAGGCTTGCCAGTGTTGGTAGTAATTGGTGTTTTTTCTGGTCTAAATGCTCTTGGCTGCAGTTATACTGATCTCTGCATTTATCTGGCTTAATGTCTGTATTTGTATTAGGCCATTTTAATAATAAGCAAAAAATCAATATTGAAGATGTTTATTGATGTCATTATAGGGGAAGGCAAATGTACCATGTCAAGATTTTACATTAATCTTTCCTATATATTCGTTATAGAAAAGAGACTGCTTTTAGCATCTCTACTTACATGCAGCGTTGTCTCATTGTTTGTGAGATGCAATAATGATCTAAGCCCTCACTCCATTTCAGCTGTCTCCATATGTGCTTGTCAGGCTCAGATGCTATGGCATCCTCAGTTCACATTGAAACCTGGGGAAATGATCAGACTAATGATCCATTTAGTCAAATATCCTGTCTCCAACAATTGTCAATACTAGATGCTTCAGAAGAAAATATAAAATCGCATAATAGATAAATATGCTATCAGATGCCTAAGGGGGGAAGTTTCTTCATTAACTCAGGGATGATGTCAGTGTCTTTCTGCCTGTCTTGTATTTTGAAAGTATTCAAAACATAGGCTCTTTGCCTCAACATAATATAGCAAATGTTATTATCTGCAAGTTAACATGTGCTCTGTTAAATAGCTTTTTGGGTGTAACAGATAACTGCACTAAGGAAATACAAGGAATATAAGAAATGCCGGTGTTATTTTTTGTGTGCAGCACAATTTGCCTGCCTGGTGTACAAGTGTATATATATATATCATTATATCTGCTGCTTTTACCCAGAACACTGAGGTGTTCAGTGATGCAAAATGGACACTGTTCATTCATAAACAACATCAATCAGTATTATTTTTTCTTTATTGTATTTAGGCTTTATATCTGATGTACCATTCAAATCCTTCTGGGAAAGAAAATGCGACTTTCCATGTTTATTTCGCTGGACTAGCCACGATGTTTCACAGATAAATGATGAGTTTATCTTCACAATACCCTCTGGGAAGAAAGATGCTCTTGTCTTTGCAAATTTTCAAGTAAAGAACTGAGGCAGAGAAAGATTTAAGGCCCTAAAAATCCATTGATTTGAAGGGCCCCCTGTTTGCAGTGACTGGACTGAATTTTCTCTTGTTGAATATCTGCCTCAGAACTTTGAAAAATACATAGAAATTTGTATATCCATGACATGTTTCCCAAAGCCATCAGCTGTAGCTGTAACTGAATCTCCAGACCTTGTACATGGCTGAGTCTCAGCTTACATTTCCCCACTGCACTGCCCAAAACTGAAGAAACAGAATTAGTGAGAGGACTGAGAAGCAAGACTTACAAATTTTTCCTTATTATTTATTATAATGCAGGAATTCTATGACAAGGGCAAGGAAAAAAAAAAAACAAACCACAAAAAACAACCAACCAAAACTTCAGGGCAAATTTCAACTGTCTTGACCATGAAGTCTAGGACTTCCATATATCAAATGAAGGACATGAATACATCAATTGTCCCTTTTTGTGGGGGGACTCTGCTTTTGAATCTGTCCATCATCATCCATGCCACAATAATATCTGTCTCCCTTTTCTCATTTAATCCCAACCAGTTTGCTTCCAAATTTTTTTTCTGCTGCAAAACACAGACATACTACAGATTTCAAGACAATAAGTCATGTTAATCTGTTGATACAGCAGAATACTGTTCTTGTCTTTG
>JANZLQ010000100.1:25307244-25340790 GCA_026212715.1 Elanus axillaris
ACATCAGCTGAAATTTTCCATATAAAAGAAAATTCTAAGGCAGATATGCAACATGAAAAATTTTAGACCAGGCAGCACTGAATTTTTCATCTACTTAAACCAGGGTCTTTTATCAAGTAGTGTCATTCTAACAAGAAGCGGGGAGACACTCCCCCCTTCTAAGTATTCTACTATTTATAATCGAATGTGTTAAATTAAAATAATTTTTTTCTCATTTTTAACTTTGTAATTTTTTATTAAGTTATTCCCATAAAAGGTATTTTGAACAAAAAGTCTTCCACACTGCCACCCAGTGTGTAATGAAGTCATGAATGTGCATAATACAGCAATGGGGTCTGTAACTGTGAAACTTGAGATGATGACCCATAGTGGAAGAGGAGAAATTTGCAGTAAGTTGTGTGGCTGCCAAGGTTGATTAATTTTTAGAGTCATCAGGTTAGTAAGCTTAAAATCACTGATTACAATATTTAGTAACTTTAGTGCTGTTTCAGGGAACATATACCCAAATCATGAAATGTTTAGGGTGTTTTTTCTTAATTAAATTATGAAGACTAGAGAATCTTTACTGTAATTCTAGTGCTTTTATTTAAAGAACATTTGACTCAGGAGGAACACTAAAAACATAGATGTTTTTTCTGTACCATCTCTTAAATTTAGATAGGAACACGAGCATATGTATTTAATAAGGACATTTTTCTTTGTGGTAGGAAATCTTCCTTTCTCAAAGGAAAGCTTTCTTGAAGCTAAAAAACAATCAGGAAGCAGATATCCCTTGTGCAAGCTGCTCAAGATCCCTCAACAAAACCTTAATTAAGGTTAATTAGGCACCATAGGTAAAAATTGAATCACATCTTTTCCATATTTCTCTCCTTGTTTGCTGAAGAGAGGTTACCTGATATCACTGGCTCTGTCCAAGCAGAAAAGCTTTCATGCACATCTCTGGAACAGTCACTGGGGTATAATTCAGGAGCTTGGCCAAATCCATTCTGCTTAATTCTTCTTTTATTACTCTGTGTGTGTGTACAGCAAAAGGGATAGAAAGGTCAGGGAGAGTCAAACTTATTCTCGATCCTGATGAAGGCCAAATCCTTTCTTTGAAAACACTTGCCTGTTGTCATTTAAAATTTTGCAAGCTGATGTAAGTTAATAAACCATGCTATAGCAGATAGACTTTATTTTTCTTTGATGGAATGTAACAGTGCCCCTAAAAGAGTGTATTTCATTATAAAAGACAACAGTTTCATGGTTTACTCTATGTTCCAATATATAATTTGGTATACTTTATCCTTCTATATTAATATTTATCAGCCCTTTGGCACTGAAGCTTCCTCTGTGGCCCACTGTCTGAAATGTGATGCGTGTCAGAGAATCCCAGATTCCTGCATTCAAGGGGTTTAGTCAGGAGAGAGTCCTGGTTACTTTAATGTATTTCCAAAGGGATTCTGACAGGAATAGGGACCATTAACACAGTAGTTAGGAATCAATTACATAGCTTTGCAGAGGGGAACAAAAGCAACAGATACTTCCTCCAGGGTCTTGTTACAAAGTTACACTGTGAAATTATTCCTCAGCCTTGATTTTTTTTTTCCCTAGTGTGAATCTTTTTTATATATTTGAGGGTTTTAGAAGTCAGTGTGCAACTATCAAACTAATGATTTTTTTAATGATATTTTATAAAATAAAAAGGGCATTTTGTAGATCTTCCTTTGGTAGGAAAATTGTGACAACAAAAATTGCAAATTTACTAGCAATTATCTGTCAGCCTCTTTTTCATAAAAAGTTGAGTGGATGTCCAAATCTGCGCTTCTTTAGAACTATGTCCTAAAGCTATGGAAATCAGCACTTGTATATACCAACTTGAAGTCTGAAGTTTCTGTGATTTACATCAGCTGGAGATCAAACCTTACAATGATTCCCACAGTTATGGAATGAAAAAGTTTGTGGATCAGCCATCAGGAAGAAAAAGAAATTGGATGTTGCCTGTGTCTTATAATATTATTGCTGTTGCACTGGTTACAAATGGCATGACACATTTATGAACCAGGCCAATAAAATTCTCACTGTAAAACTTTCCTGATTCATGAATGAACAATATGCTCTCTAAGTAAAGTAGAAGTGCCTTTGCAAAGAAGAATTTCATTTTTCTGTGTAAACCATAGGTCAGGTCAGCTGAACAACAGGCTTTTCCACAGAAAAATTAAGGTCTTTAAGCTGGAAACCGTGGCATCACTGGTTGTTTTTACATTGGATTGTGGGTCATTTATTGCTTAATCCACTATAAAGAACTTTTGGTTACAACATGTGTTGTGTCTAGACTTAATCAGGAGGTAACAGAAGTGTAAGCACTAACCTCTGTTAGGTATTTATGTAATGCAGTCATCAGTTCTCTGTCTGAACTGCAGGTTTTAGTGTGCATGTGTATCTGCAGTTTGCTACATACTGAAATTTGAAGGGCACTTTCCTTGATTAAAAGTTTATGATGTACTAGGGCAGTTGTTAGCAAGTTTTAACAACATCCTGACAGCTTTTTAACTGGATGAAATGGAAAGAGATCTAGTGGAACTAAAGAAGATACAGCTCTAAACCCTGTTTTATTTTTAAACACCTGTCTTTAAGCTGAACAACTATCATCTGCTTGCATGAGAATGCAATAGATGTGTGAATTACTTTCACTTTAATGTTTTATTATTTTTAAAGTGATTTTCAAAGTGGCTGGCAAACCACAGGCTTTCTATTCTTAAAGGAGTGGCTGTCCTTGAAGTATGAGTGCTTCTCCCCTTTTACAGTGTCAGCAACCTGGAATAAGATTCAGGAACCGCAAAGGTTGTTGGCTGCTTCTTTACCAAACTCTGGTACTATTAGCTAAAGTAGAGTATCCTTGTCATGCAGAAGGGCACTGAGGAGAGTGTCTGAAGCTGGACTCTATGATATTGGATTTTTGCACTCTTCACCAAGAGGCTGGGTAAGACTTAATGTGGCATTACTGTTCTCCCATGAAATGGCTCTTGGACTCAAGTGTATGCTTCAGTAAGAATGTTACTTAAGGAAAAACTTCCTTGTTCTCCAGAATATGAAATGCTGTAGTCCAGTTGGCTTATAAATCTAACGTCATCTTTAACTTTGAAGTTTACTCCACCATAAATATAATGTCTTATTACCTGTCTGTGCTCTCCGTGTCTTTACTTTGCCTCTATGATTAAGCTCATCCAAGTCTCCATTTCTTCTTAATTTGACATCGTTTCATTCAGTTTTGTTGACTCCAGTAGTTTTGTAGACTTCAGTGTTGCTGCTTACTTTCTCCTGGGTACTATTAATAGCCCTTTAAAATCCAGGGAATGACTGTAAAAAGGGTGGCTACAACTTAGTGGTGTAAAATGTCAGTTTCAGAAGTTGCTTTCCTTACCCCAGTATAGAAAGGATCCAATAGGCTCTTGTGAGTTACCCAGAAAGCTGTTGTAGCTCTGGAAGACATAAGCTGTCTTTCTGCTGAAATTAAAATTAACCAGTTTTAAATACAGCTTAGATTCCAGACTGTAAGCACTAAAATGAAATTCAAGTTCCAAAACTTTATCATCAGAAAAAGCTGTGGTTTTAATTTAAGCTAATTTTGTTTTAACTTCTGTTATTCTGACATTTGCTGTTAGCTGCTTTTTGGCATTGCTGCAAAACCTTTTTGTGGCTTGATACTCTTAAACCCTCCTGTTCTTACAGGAATATAAATATGTTGGATTCCATTTTTTTTTCCTCCCCCCCGGCCCCTTTCTCTGTGTCCCTGGATGCTATCTGAGATTGCAGCTTGCAGTTTATAAATACCAGACTGTTGCAATCCTTTTGTTTCTCATGGCTCATCCATTTGAAGATACAATTCAGATACCCAATCTTTGTTATAAACAGCTGTAGATTTGCTGCAGTCTGGCTGGTTGAAGCTCTCTCTGCTCCCTCTTGTTCTCTATGTGTAGTCACTGGATATAAAAGATCCTTCTTCAGCTTGCAAAAACCCTGACATACATGGTTGTTAAGACACTATGGCTGTCACTGGTATCTGAATTGTTGACACTGATGATTGTGAAGACAGTTGTCCCACAAATTTCCATTCCCATTGAAGAAACACAGCCTGGATAACTTAGTGTTTAAAGGAAAGGTTGAATGAGCAGACTGAAAATAATGTGATGTTTTATCAGTCAGATTCTTCAGGGTTGTGCAGTGTCCAAACTCTGAACTTGGAAATGTCTTATGTGCACAGCCAAATCACTCTGAAATTTATGTGTACAATTTTGCACACACTGCTGTTGTTTTGGCTCAACAGAGAAAACAGTCAAGAATAGCTATTAACATGAGTGGAAGGCATTTGTATGCAGACTGGAAGTAACATCTGGAGATGACCTACTCTATTTGTGTATTTTCTTACTCTGCAGTAGGTCTGCTCTCGCCTAGTAAATATGTCTTTTCTTGTATCACTTTGTAACAGGGCATCGTGTCACGCTGGTAGACTGATGTGATTACAGTCAGCCAAGAGATCATGTACCAGTTCAGACTTGTTACATCAGAGGGCATATTCAAACAAATTTTGGGTTTTGATGATCTCTCATCCCTCTTTTAATCCTGATTTGGCATGTGAAAAGGCAACATGAGAAGGAATTTTGACATTTGGCATGAAGTGACAATTGTGTGAGCTGAAGAGAGCATACATATTGTTGTAACATGGCCTGAGGAAGGAGGTTGGTACAGAGGTTTGGCTAATAGCTTGCAACTCAGGTCACAGTGTAGCCAAATTTTCTCTGTAGTTTTAAGCAGGTCATTTAACCTTCCTTGATCTTACTTCCCAACAGTAAAACCTAATTCCCACAATGCAAAGGTGCAGTAAGGACAAGTAGTTAACCACTGTGGCAAAAACTAGTTCAGTTTAATGAAGAATTTTGATCACGCAGCATTTTGCCTTTCCCTATAACTAGGAGAAAGAATAAATTTTTAATGAAGAATTTTGATCATTCAAAATTTGCTTGTTCTTTTAATCAGAGGGAAAGTCAAAATGTTGACACTTTCTGCAAAGGCAAACGCTTTTGGAATCTCAGCTTTGGAAACAATCCAGGGACCGGACTGTTCCAAACCTGCAAAGCTCAGACAGTTCTTGGGGCCTCAAGCTCTGAAGGCACTCAGCTTGGCTGGGTGCTCCAGGCTCATGGAGGATAAGCTCTGGGGATCCTGGCTCTGATGTAATTACAATGACTTATTTGAACTCCCAGTAATGTGTCAAACAAGTTGTTGAGAAGATGGGCAAGCTAGCAAGAGCTCAAATAAGCTTAGATTTTTAAAAGTGCCTAGTAAACTAGATTCTATTGGTTGGTGGTTTTTTTTCAGGGCAATATCTTGATAATTACATCATTTTTATGGAACATCCAGGTTTAGGTGAGTAAGAAAATTCCAACAAATCTAAAGTCATTAGTGTTTTGCTGAATAGATCTGTTCACAAGGCAATGGGATATTATGTTTGTGTGACTATATGTGCGTTAAGTAGAAATATTGTTCCTAGAGCTGTCTTTTCTCTGGGAATCCTGGGAAGCTGCATTCCAGTGATTCTCAGCTAACAGAATCCATATATCCTGTTTCTCTGTAGAGCTTGGTGTGAGGATGCCCCAAACTTAAGTACAGAAAATGCTTCTGAAAGGTCTACTGTGCTATGCAAAGCCCAGCCCTACCACTTCTACCATGGATAAATCTGAGGTTTTAAAATGCAGGATTTATCAACCTTTTTTACTGTTACTTCCTAACTAAACTCTCTTATCTGAATTAATTTAAAACTAGTACCATTATCAAATACTTTGGAACCCATATTGTCAGAATAAAATTAGCTGCTTTTTGTTGTTTTTATATTTTGGTAACTATTTGGAAACTATTCCTTGTAGCACATTAAAGAAGGATGTTTAAAACTTCCTCACTGTACTTCACACAGTTTCAGCTATAGTGGGATTCTCTATTGCTCTATCCTTTCATTCAAGGTGTACTCACTATTCTTGATGTTATTTGTTCAGCAGTTACTCAGAACTGAAAAGCCTGGCAGAAGTCTGCTGTATTTAGTGTCTGATCTGTAAGCACTTCCCATTTCATAGGAGAAGACTCTGCATAAAACAGGAACCAGTTTAAACTCCTCCATTCCAGAATTTCTGAATGATATATTTCCTCAGATTATTATCTTTTGAGCACATGTGCGAGCATGTGGGAGTTAGGCTGAATGAGAGGTGGAACAGGCTGGATGCATTAAGCTGCTGCAGGTACTTTTCTCTATTTGTTTTGTGGCGGGACATTTCTAGGGATGGCATATGCAACAGCTTCACAGCTGCATCGTGGCCATGTAGAAAGTGTCTCTTGCACCTTTATCACACTGCTACCCAGCAGAAATCCTCAAGCTGGTTGTGGGATCTGAGGGCTGGATTTGTCTTGTAGATTTAGCTTTTTATCTTATATAAACCTGTATGTTTTCACAATAATATTCCAGAAAATCACTTTTAATTCCAGTTATTACTTTATGCAGTTCAAGGCAGAAAATAAAATTATATAAATAATTAGCATTGCTTTTTTGTAAAAGGGTAGCTGGGATTCCTAGGGTATAATAGATTGATTAAATTATTAGCATATGAATGTTTTTGCACTGATAGTGTAGGTTGTTGAGTTTTTGTAAGAGGAGGGGCACAAGCTCAGTGTTATTTTGAAGAATCACTGGAGCAGAAAGCAGTTATTAGTTTTATGTCCTATGAAACTTTAAGACAGGAAATAGCTGCCTCTAATGTTTTCTGTTGTTAAAGAGATACTGGAAAAACTATGACACTCTACGCAGAAGACTGTATATGATTGATGACAATTTTGCATTTAAAAACTATTGTGTGAATTTGAATGGCAGTAAACAATATTTAGTTGTTGAATAGCGAGAGAGGCAGTTTATATAATTGCTCTGAATAGTGAATTCACAAGATGCTCTGAAAACTTCATAATGGGACCTAGCTTTGCAAAACATTAAGTGCTGTACAGTTATGATGAAAATGGTAAAACCTTATGCTCCCAAGTTTTTTTTAAGGGAAGTTTTCCTTGAGAAACCAGTATATGCATGAAAGGAAAAATTTTCCTGGGATTTATTCCACACTCTGAAGATCACTATTGCACACTTTTAATCACTTGCCTGCAGAAAACATTTCTGTTTAGGAAAATCCTTAACTGACTCTTCAGGCAGGGCTTGCCATGTCTATCTTTGCATATATGAAGCCAAATGGAGCCAAATGTGATCGCAGCCCAGGTAAATGACTATTATATGACTGTAATGCTTTGATGAGCTGGCTCAAGGGTGTATGTAACTTTGCTGAGTTCTGCTACTACCCATCTTTTGCCCAAGTAGTTACTTCACAGGCAACCACAGTGTTTGCAGCAGGCAGCCCCTTCAATCACACCTGGCAACACACTTGAACTTCTAGCCTCCCCAGTGATATTCAAATTTTTCTCTGCCTGAGTCTAAGGCTGTGTTGCTGGCATGGCACTTAGCCAGTGACTTTTATTTTGAGATAAGTCTTACCTGACATTGACCACATTGGTCGGAAAAGCTATGTTCATGTGGTAGCTTGGCTGAGAGCATGGAAACAGCTCTGATGAAGCCAGACTGATTGCAGATGGCTGGGCTGTTACCTGAACTTTCCAGAACTTTTTAAACAGGTCTCCTAATAAAAAGCCAGCTTTGTTTTTCAAGCATTGATTCTTTTCTGTCACTACCTAATACGTCATTTCTCAAAAACTGGGATGAAGAGTTGGCTGTGATTCTATACCCTCATTTTGTTACATAAAGATGTGTAATATTCACACATTTTGACTGTGTATTCAGTAGTTATAGTCTCAAAATCAGTTTTCTTGTGTCATCTGAGACCATTTACTCCACACTACCTTTCACTGAGAAAAGATGCCTGCAGAAGTTTACTTGCATAGTTAAAGAGACTTTATTTTATGATTCCTTAAAAACTGGATGTTATAGTCTTATTTTGGCAGATGCTGCTCTAAAACTATGAAGTTATAACAGTGAGACAGTCAGCCTTGAGAACATCTTGATGAATTAAACATGCTGCAGCTGCAGAGTTTGCTTTAGATATCTGCAATAATGACTGGATTAAAGCTAAAGTAAACATAAAGATTCAAAGTTTATAATATTGATTTCCAGTGTGATCAGTTGTTCATACAATCATTACTACAATTAAACACTGAGTCGTAAACAGATGCATGTACTTCCATTTACATTCCAATTCTTCTCTCTCTGTCTCTCAGGAAAGTGGAAATTGCATATGTGATTTGGGGGATTTGTTCTTTTCGCACCTGGTCTAATTTTAAAAATTAAGAATTAAAATAATATACTTTTCTTACCTCTTGGTAAATTAAAAAATGATTATGTATTTTCTTCCAAATTGTGCTTCTCCTCAGTGTTCTCTTAGCAGTTTAAATGTTTCACATTCACCATGATTGTTCATTTTTACAAAGTCTGCATATAATTCATGTATATATTTAGTGGATTTAATCCCTTTGTAATAGCAAGCTATACTTTTAACACAAAGATAAATGTACCTAATTGTTGTTTCCTTTGCTCAGTGTGTTTTCTGAACAGTTCAGTGAAACCTGTATTGCTAATGAAAAGAGAGAGCTCTCAAATTGCATAAGTAGGTGCAGACCCAGAATATTTTGACTATATTTTTATTCATTTTAATTTCTAGGGCAGTACTGAGCCAAACATTTTCAAGTGTTTTAATTCAATTATTCAATTGGTATACTTGGGTAAGTTATTGAATGTGAACCAGGTAACATACTCTCAGATTTTCTATTAAAAGAAAAAAGAAATTAATTGAGAAGAAGCTAGGTAGAGAGGAAGCTGTAAAAGGAAAAAGCCAAGGGCCAGAAACGAAAATGGGGTATGGAGTGGGAGTGAGAATGGGAAGTCTGTGGTGGACGTGCAGATTTGATAAGAAAGAGCAGAGTGACTGGATAAAGAGATGAGGAAAGGAAAGGGTATATTTGATTAGCAGCTGCACTGTGGACAAGAATATGGGTTGGTTGAAGAGGCTGAGCTGAAAAGGGGCACGAAAAAAGAACAGTGGGTGAGATATGAGTGGAAGTTTCATGGACTAAAAATAAATTAAATTCATCAGGCTAATGCTTTAAGCTGGCAAGAAGAAATGGGTAAACTTTCAATTGCCCCAAGTAACTGAGTAAACCGTACTTACCTCACTTTACTCTGGATATGGCATGAGTGGAGCCTGAAGTTACATTAGAAATCTGAGGGGAGGGATCAAGGCTACAACTTAGTATAGGGAAGAAGGGAAGAGAGGGAGCTAGAACAGATACAGATTGTAAAAGCTCAACTTGCTAAGACAGATTGATCCCACATTGGCCTGCAATCCAAGATTGTTACCAGGGCCGTCAGCAAATATTTGTTAGCCCTGTGGCACAGTATATTTCCTGCCTAGTGAAAAAAGCCTAAGTACGTTAGGGGAATTGAAGGAAGCAGTATTTCTTTGAAGAAAAAGAAGTCTTTATGCATATATCTAGGAAAACTGTATTAAGGTTAAAATACAATCAACCACATTCTGGGATTTCTTAAACTGCAGCTCTTTGATTTTGCAGTCTCGATAATGTTATTTTGAAGTGGTTTGTTTATAATAATCCCATATGAATTACACTCAGCTGTGTTTCATAAAATTGAGGATTCCACATTTTTCTTGTTTCAGTCATTCATATGAAGCTTTATAAAGAAAAATACAATAAACCAAGTTAAGAGTATTTGACAAGCTAAGGCTACTGTAAATAACACAGACTTAAAGCAAAGCAGAAGTATAGCTAAAGTGGAAAAGTAAGTAATCCCTGTTAATGTTTTTTAAGGACTTTGTGATAGGACAGAGATTGTCAGAGAACTACAGAGGGCAATAATTTTTTTACTGTTTTTGTTTACAACAATGTGCTATTTAACTTGTTAAAATTTTTGCCTCAGTTGTCAGGGAGGAAGTTCCAAGTTTCTCTTCACTTTGTGTGCCCAAAACTGAAGACATATTCTTATAGTCTGAATAGTAATGTATTATACTCTTTATTTCTTGTGGAAGGTTTTTAATTATTAAAATTGTAGTGTGAGAGTGGATGCACAACTATGTACTGTTTTGCAACAAAGTAACCACACAACTGTCATTTTAAACAGAGAAGAGTTCCATTTCATGTACAGCGTGATCTTGTTTACAAACTAAATCTTAGCAAATAAAAAAGTGTTTGTTCAGTTAAGTCAACAGATAATGGTTTTTAATATTTTATTTTTCAAAGTGTCAGCTCTTCAGCACTGGCCTTTTTCTTTCTCCTTCATCAAAGCTACTTGGAGTAAGTAGGTTGCATGTAGAAAGCCTGAAGATATTTTGTTACTCCATGTTATGAAAGAGTTAATAGGATAACTGCCTAGAATATCCTAATATTAGCCTGATTATTCTATTTTTTTCTCAGTGAATCTACTTCTTATTTTTCAGAAATTTAATATGAAAAAACCTATAACTAGAGTTAGAGAGCAGTTGTAAGAGAAAGATTCAAGTACGGTATTTCTGATTAAAAGCAAAGGACATGTCCAGTAGTAAAATGAAATGAGAATTTATGATTCGGGCTTCTATTATCTTCAAAAATTATTCATGCCCAGAATTATTAGAATAAATTCCACTGCACTATTTTGCATCAATACCATTACACATGATTTTGCCTGAGGGTATTGAGTCAATGGGTAATGCTTGTAATACTGCTTTTTCAATCATGTTTTGTTGTAATGCCATTTCAGAGAGTAATTTTTTTCTCTCTGATTTATTTATCATCTTATTTGTAGCTGGATTAGGAACAGATTAGTTTTTATTTTAAAGTAGGCATGGTGATGTGAATATTACTACAGAAAATACCAGTTAAACATGAAAATTACATTTGGAGATAATATAATGTCAGAGGCACTTCAGGTTATTTGCTACTGAAAACTACTATGATACTATCAAAGGGAAAATGCACAGTGTCTACACAGTGTTGTGGAATATTATTATTGAACTTGATTAAATACTTCACATTTCTAGCACAACTAGTACTGCAGCATTTATGTTCTATAATTATGATGAAATTGTTTGTACTGTTATAGTCTCATTCTTAAACAGCATAAATATTTAGCAAAATGTCTAATTACAACCAAAGTAAAAATCACCAACACCCAGTCTTAAAACAAAACCTCTCTCTCAAAACCCCAACCAAACAAGAAAAGATTGGGAAAGACAGAGAAGGAAAATCACCTGAAAGTTGCTAGTCCTATTGTTTAGGAAAGTACTAGAAGATAGATGTTCAGATATTATGGCAATCCACAAAATGTAAAAAATGTGTGTTGACTATAGTGAAGGTAAATACTACTCAGAGTAAAATATACTAATGGGTAGTTACTACACAGTTCCTTAGGGCTTGATTCCATCATGTTTTTTCATCAAGCAGTGTCTTATTCTGAGTGCTGACTGACTAGTGATGGAATAAGATGCTGTCCCTCCCATGTTGGCTAGCAGTGTGAATATCAGGACCATGGAGAAGTTTCATTTTTCCATGGTACATTCTGACAGTGTTCATACTGCACAAGATAATCATTGAATACAACTATTTGAAACCTCTAATATAATGACAGGATTGTATGCATTTTTATCTGGAAATTGCTTTACTTGGACGTCTTTTTTTTCTTCCTTTATTCCCTCCCCTCCCTTTCCATAAAACCATTTAGTTTGCTGTGAAAGTTATGGATTACAATGATTCTTGTTAGCACTTTGTCTACCCTAATGAGTCGGCTAATGATTTCAGAGAAGCAGCCATTTTATGGATTGATGTCACATTGTATTCCCATACTTCCGTTGTAGATTGAAAGCACTCAACCTCATACTGCTCAGTGTATTGCAGGAACTTATGGATCTTCTGTAACACTTTCTCTACAGTTGCTTTACACAATTCTGGGTCTGTAACAGGTGTAAAATTGCAAAGCTATTTGCTACATTGAAGCTCTGAGCAGATTTATGTTTTCTACCAAAGATGCACAACATTCATTCTTGTAAAGTTAACAGTAGCATAGAGAAGGAAGAGAAAATAGCTGGCTTCCTGATCAGTGTTTGCAAAGTATGCTTTAATATTGGTCATTATAAGTCAACAAAAGGGAGTGGAGCTGGTTGCAATGCAGAAGGTAGGCTGCATGGCAGAACATGACAGACCTGAATGACAGAGAGAAATCCTGGTGCAGGGTCTGCACCCATTTATTGATGGCCATAAACACATGGATTGAGGAGGTGCACATCCAGCTGTTGAAAGAAAATAGAATCATAGTCCCTGTGTGTAAACATTGAGATCACCAAATTCTGCTACTGAAATAAATAAATAATTTTTAAAGTGTTGATGCCAGCACTGGGCTCCTGCTAGTTATTTTAGTAAACATCTCTATATACTACCACATGTATTCCTTTTTGACATATAGCATATGAAATAAAATCAAAACCTTCTGTCTTGGTTAGGGTGATACTCAATGACTCAAATTGTAAGGGTAGCAAATAGCATGGAGCTAGATATTCAGGGAAGATTTTAAGGAAATATGCTTGGGAGAGGCTAACTTGCACTCATATCTCTTGTGTTTATTATAAATCATACTAATCAAGTAATGTTGCTTGTCTTTAGGTTAGTTAATTCAAATATAGACACAAGCCTGTCGTAATAGCCTCAGAAAAATACTTCTTTTCTTTGAAATCTGTTCCTTTCTACTGCTATGGAGAGTTATTGTTCATTTTCTAATAGGTTTCTTCAAACTTTGTGGCTTATACCTTTCAGAGCTATTAGCTGTCCCAGTTAATGCACAAGCTCTGTCTGCAAGAAACCACTCCAGAAAGTGATTGCTTTGGATAACAGAGAAGGTGGGAATATCTTTTTGTGAGTAAACAAGTTTTGAACAAGAAGTGATTGAAACACTTTAAGTTTGCAACATCCTTCCTTGCCCCTCCTTGCAGCTGATATTTTTGCTGAGTCACTTTGCAGGCACTACCTGCACCTTCCTCTCAGAAACCCACTCTCTCAAAAATCCATTAAGATAAAACAAAACCAAGTTAATATTTTTTTATTCAATCTGCTGCATGGCTTTACTAAGACCCTAAGAAGTTTATCTAGACTATTGCTTTTCCCCCACCTTCTCTTTCCATTACTTTCTATTCTAGGTGCCCTTTTGTTCTTGCTTTTTGGCTGGCTGGTGGTTAGAGTAAATTTGTATGGTTCTGTAAATTTTGTAAGGTGTTCTGAGTAACCTTATTAGAGATTTTTAGCATGAGTTAACTTCTACCTGAAAAAAACAGTTCAGAAATGTTGGTACTAAAATTCCACTGAAAATTTCTTTTCAATATTTTCTTCAGTTTTACCTCCCTGACTTGTTGTACGTTTTGCACTTATTCTCTGTACGAAGGTGGTGAACTGCAGAAGCTCATCAGCAGGTTCAGTACTGTAATAAGTGTTAGCACAAGAGGCACCATTAGCAGGTCATGTCAAATCACTCAGTAACGCTTTCCTCCATTCTGTTTTTTTTGTCTTTTGCTAGTCTGTTACTGACATCCTCCCCTTTGTCCTTCACTCCTCCTTTATTTTTTACTTATTTTTAGAAAATGTTACTAGCATCTCCATACTTATGATTCCAGGATAAACCTAATTGAAGTTGATGGGGATCAAGAATATAATCAACTCAAAGTGTTTATCTCAGGACTTGCAATAACTTAATTGTCAATAAATAGAACATCCAACTAGTTGTGCCATGGAGTGAATTTGGATAATTTTTCATCAATCAGTCTGTATAATTTCATTACCTCTCTTCCAAGTGACCTTTCTGAGAGAAGATGTAAGTGCGTAGCTGAAACACAACATATGTTCTCCCTGTCTGTCTTGTCTTCTCTTGGGCTTTCCTGACTCAGTTTCTTTGACAGTGGTCCTTGTACTAGACATCTGCATTCAGTGCATGGCCTTGGAACTCGGCCTTTTGTTTAAAAAATCTGCTTTTCTTGCTAGAGGTTGACTTTTCTGGGACCTTAGCGTTTTCAGGTTTTCTTTTGGTTGTGAGCTAATGGAGATGTTCAGGCTAGTGAGGCAGAGCAGGCTTCCCAGGTGAAAAGCAGCAGTGAACTTGTGTGATTTCATAAGGCTTGGGTGCTAAGGTTTACCAGAAATCCATGCAGCTCACTATAGTCAAATGAAAAAGCCGGTAGCACTGGACTGTCTTTAATTTTGCACTGAGAACTTACTTTTCTCCTCTTACTGAATTTGTGTACTGTCAGTCACAGGAACTAAATTTAACTCTCAAAAATAGGAAACAACTGGAATTATATTGATGTAAACCGTTAGGTGTTTGCCTAAGGACTTTTAACTTCTAGTTGACAAAATCTATGCAGCAGAATTGAATTACTGTATCATATGAACTTCTTCATATAAAATTGAGCCAGAAAGATGCATGCTTTTCTAATGTAATAATTTTTTTGCAAAATTTTAACAGCTAAGATAACATATTTTTTGCCTTCTGGCCTCTTTGTTCCTTCTTTTTTCCCTACCTTTCAGGCAGATGTCATTTCTGTTTGTAAAGAATTTTGTACTGCAAGCCCCAAAACTCTGTTCCTTGCAATTCTGATCATACAATAAATAAAAATATGACTAGTTCAAGCTTTCAAATATCTATTTATTTATTTCTTCTAAGTCTTTTGTGGGTTAGAAGAAGCTGCTTGAGGCTATTGTCACATATTACATTTAATAATCATATATCAAGAACATTTTATGTACTACTGCTACCTTTTTAGAAAAATTTCACCAATGGTTGTTTTAGCATTAATAGAAATTCTCCCATAAAAGTGAGAGTTCTTTGCACGTATTCTAGCTTGTTTGTTTTATTTCTAATTATTGTTATTTCTAACACTTTCACAGATGAAAAATAATTTAATGCTATGCTCATTTATTGTCAGAATCTTGTTCTGAACTCAATGAAGTATGAGCATCGAGTACAGAAGATAGCTGCAGTCAATCTAAGAATTGTGTGAAGTGTTATGACAAAAAGACTTCAATGTATTGTTTTGTGGACACATGGTTGTGCAGACATTTTTGATGCAATGATCAGACTCCCTCCTCAGCTGAATATCTTTGAATATCTTCAGCATGGTTTGCAGGAGTTTAGGTCAATATAATCTGAAAATCATAAATCATAAAATAATGAAATATATACCTACATGGTGAGGTATACATTATAAAAGGCTGATTTATGAAAAGTAGCATCTTCCTAAAAGTGTCTGCAGTCCTAGTGTGACCTGTGTCCAGTGGTGGTGCATCAACACTTGTTTGAGCAAAAATAGTCCTGTGGCAGAGAACAGATATGGTAACGCTCAGGTCAGGTAAACATATGTGAACATTGCCACTGCTATTCACGTAGAAAGTATTTGCTACCTAATGGGTTGCTTATGTTTCTGCCTTCACAGTTCTTCCTGTAAGCTCATTTTATTAATTTAATTAACAGCTATTTATATTTTTTTACTGGGTATAAATGTTATTTGAGCAAATGGAATCAGAGAAAAAGGGAGTGTGAATGGTTTAATAACTTTGCACCTTTAATAGGACATCTTAGTATATTCTGTAAATTGTAGGTCTTTGGTGTTATGGTGCACTGCTTCACTGAATAAAGTGGCCTTTCATGTCTAAAGAAGTGCTTTCAAACCTTGGAAGCTATTGCAGGCAATGTAAATAGCATCATCTCTGCATTAGTCTCACATATCATTAATGAAAAATCTTAAATTGACCTGGCATAAATGATGACATGTGAAGATGTCACTAAAGTGACAAATACATATATAAGATTAACTTAAGGTTCATTATGATATCTTTTACTATGGTTGATTAAGCAAGTCCTGTTGTTACCATCATTGATATACAATTGACTTTACCCAAAACCCTTATTTTTAGAATGGACCCTGTCCAAGCACAATGAACAGTTAAGTTCTGAGTTTGCAAATGACAGTCTGTCCTCTTCTTTTCTGTTGTTCATTTATCATTGTCATGTTTACTGCCACTGTAATAATTCCAGACATGTAAAGCGATGGGGGTTTAACTGCTTGGTATTCATCATTCAGTATACTGGAAATACTACAAAGTTAGATATGATGATATTTCCATTATATCTCCATTTTAATAATTTAAAAAAGGAAAGCAAATATTAAGGTAATTAAACTGATGTGAATAGATGTCATGTGTGAAACACCATATAAAAATTAGTGAGCGAAGACAAAAATTAAATGAGAAGATCCCTAACTACCCTATGTAAGAGTTTGCCTTTAAAGCATGTAACATAATCAGGATAAAAAGAAAGATTAGAATAAATGTGTATGTTAATGACATTCCCAGATACTTGTCTAGAAGCAAAGTTGTATCAAACAGTTTTGTAATTTGTTAACAAGATACTGTTGGCAATATTCTGTGTCATCCACTCCACACCACCCTCCAACCCCCCAACCCTGCACCCCCCGCCCAATTTATTTGATGAAACAGTATGTCAGGAGTCCAGACAGACCTTAATGATTATGGCCCTTCAGGGTCTTTTGCAAAAGGAGGGAAGGTGCCTCCTCCACAATGTCATAGTTTTCCAAAGGATAATGAAATCCACTGGAGTATGACTGCATTCTTTCTGAATTACAGCCACAGAGCAAATAAAAGTCAGCACTATGAAAAGAATAGGAAAAATGGCATATGGAAGGAAATTCTTTGGTCTGTGAAAGGGCACAATTTTTCTATGACTCATTCAAGAATAAATGCTCAAATAATGTATAAAGTAGAGTTGGGCCAGTAATCATCTAGGAAACTTCATAGTTCATTCCAATTTTAAAGAAAGAAATTAATCAAATTTCCACCATGTGTCTCATCTTCAGATCAGTGGCTTGCACATGTATATACATTGTATGTACAAACCTGCAGCACTTTGCTCTCCAGCAGATTCCGTTGGTTCAGAACCATTAAATCCCATTTCATCAGCGATACTGTCTACATCATCCTACAGGCTTTTTTTTTGAGGTACTTGTATTCAAACTAACTTCCTAAGTTCATCTTGAGATGGGGAAAACTGTAACGAAGTCCCACGGTAACAGGCTGAGAGTTACTTATAGCATTACTCAATCATAATAGATTGCTCAATTTGGTATTTTGCAACACACTATTATTACCAAACTATTTGGTAATAGAGAGTAGGATATCAGCCTACTTCTAATCTGATTAAATGTGTGCCCTTCAAGAAAGCTGAGTTAATATTGATGGAGAACATGAGTAGACTTGGTTGCAGATTTGTATACACAAAGCTGGCAGAGCAGTTGTGGGCAGAGCGACAGCTTCTATGTCTCCTGAGTGAGCAACCTCAGCAAAGTATTGTTTTGTTCAGTGCAGTGTCAGAAGGTTGCTATCACTGCAGTATTTTTCCTTCCTGACCAAACAGAGGAAAGGAAGATGGATGGCCACAGTAGAGGCAAGTGTGGGCTGGGTGTCTAAGCAGTATATTTTCATTTCAACAGCCTAAAGGATTTATCTAGGCTCACTAAAAGTACAGGTTGCTTAATACATTAACAGTGCATATCCTGTGGCCTAAATTTTCATATAATAGCAAGATCCTTTGTGTTATAAAAATCAAGAATTTTTGCACAGTAATGTCTAATAATCTCTGATTTCCTGAGATCTTTTCTTCTACACCTTTACCAGACAAATCACTAACCATATTTTAAGGTTTACTATCTTGATGCGTAGGGTCAACCTACTTGTTGACCTACTTATGAAGTAGGTTAGAGACACATGAATGTACTCCAAAAATGGAAGAGAAAAAGGGGTCTGAGGTAGTTTCCAGTGCATTTAACTTTGCCCCATTATTTAAATGACGTATATACAAAATCAGTAAAATAAGTATTGGTCCCCCAAAAGAAACGTGTGCTGTTGGCCAGTGCTGATTTGTATAACTAAAACTAGAACTCTATTGAGTAACGGTTTTGTTTTGCTGGCTTTGTCAAATTAAAATGTGAGATGAAACCAAGTGACAATAGTAGTATAACATCTGTTTTAACTTTGGCAGAGCTAGTTAGGATATCATCAAGCAGTGCTACCTCTGTGCCTTCACTCTGCTTCTCTTTCATCAAAAGTATTATTGATCATTAATGCCAAAATGAAAAATAAGAGGTAGCTGTTCACATAAGAAAACATTTGAATGGCAGCTGTTCTACATTAGGTGTAGTTAATGGTCGTTTGCAACCACAAATGTAATATTTACATCCATTGAAATAGCAGAATTGATTAAATGGGATAAGAGCAGAATAATAGCAGCTGCTTCAGAGCATTGTTTTTTGTAAGTTTGATTGATGTTGATTGGGCATGTCTTGGATCTGCTAAATATTAGTAAGAAGCTGAAAAAATCACAACTAGTCAAGGAGTTAGTTACTTCTCTTGAGCAAAAAGAAAAGGAAAAACGAAGAAAGAACAGTAGTGAGTGCAATAATCAAATTTACATCACTGTATAAGCTCTGCATAGATTGACAAAGAAGGAAAATCACAGGTTATGATTAACATTAATAACACTTACACTGCTAAAGCAGTTGGCAGATATCAGCTAGAGATTCATTTAGAAACATGGCTTGTAGCTACTGAGAATGGTATTCAGCATCAGATACTTTGTATTAGAAATTTTCCCTGTCAAGCAAATGAAATGAGTTTTGCTTGCAGAAAAACATAAAGTGACAGAACAAAAGAAATGGGATGCAATTTGGGGTCCCAGAGATATGAAGAGCTTCTATTAAAGAGTATCTATAACATCTGTCTACAAGTGTAAGATCTTTTTTTCTTGGTTTACTTTTTTGCAGTAATGTACGTGTATGGATTGCCCTCTCTTGCTCTTAGTAATAGTAAAAGAAAAAAAAAATCCCTAAAATCCTGTCCTCCCAGGACATACTCTAGGAACAAAATATCCTCAGTATTGTTAGCTGATGGACAGCTATCAATGTCTTCTTTCGTTTTCTTTTATTCTGTTCAATATCTTCTTTTGTACCATTTTTTTCTACTCCTGTCTGTATGAAAAAGAATCAGTTTTCCCTTGGTCAGTGTTTTTGGTAGGTTCTTTTTATTCCAGATTCTGACATTTGAACTTCCTAGGAAAAAGGAACATTATTTGTCTATGCTTTATAAGCAATCTTTGCAATTGCGGACATAACTTTGAGCTGTCAGTTCAAGATATGAGCTGTCAGTCACAGATATGTGGTTGTTTTCAGCTTTTCATGTTCCAGTAATGCTCTGTAGTTGTCTGGGGCACTGTCCCAGAGTCTAAATATTCATATGCTGAGAACTTCATGGTGGAGGATAACATACTTTAGAAAACTGAAGACTGTTTTTTCACTACAGGTGTCAAAGCAAAAATGCATGCCATGTTTGTTCTGATTTGATTAAAAAAAAAAAAAAGACCCTGAATCAATGGGCCAAATTATTCCCTCAAATTTCTCATACGGTGTGTTTGAATATGCAAATTATCTTATACAAGTGGAATTAATTATGGGAAAGTGTAAACAACTTCATATACCTTGTTAAGTACTTTTACAGTGCACTCTAGTAAGAAATCTCTGTATCACTGCCTGAAATCAATGCCTTTACAGTAGAGCTGAATACAATGTCTACTGACCTCAGTGTGAAAACCTTTATTTCAGTGGGTTTGGTTTGGACAAAGTGCAATGGATGCATGACAGTTCTGCAAATGCAAATCCAAGGAATATAAATGCCAAAGAGTTAAAAGGACAAGCAAATAGCTTCTAAGCATGGCAAGACACTATTTGTGAAGACTGTACGTATTGATACAGGACATTACAGAAACAGATACAATTTTAAAAATTACTTTCTGATTTTGTAATATATTTTTTTAACAGAACACATTACTTCATGCTGCCATAATTACTATTGACTGTAGTTATTTGCCTATTAGGATTGTTTTTGTCTAATTAAAGATGAACTGTCTCCAAATAAAATAGTGAAAATGTTCCATATTACTTCACTGCATAGCAATAATTTGCTGAGAGATAAATGACTTGGTAACTTTGGATGATTTCAAGAGGATGTCAGCCAGAACTGCTCTTCAATACCTACTTTGCTGGTTGAAAACTCTGGAAGAACAGAATAGGAAACTCATACTCTGTCCTTGCTGTCTTTCCAAGCTCAAGGAAACACTGATGGCCTCTGTCTCTATTCACTCAGGAGAATCTAACCTCTACCATCCAACTTAGTCTTCATAACCTTTCTAGCACAGTTAAACTGGCTTTCATTCTGCTTTGTGGCATTGAAAAATAGCTGTTAGGAAAGCTGCCAGCTTAACTACTCTAGCTGTTGGAGCTGAATAGCATTAGCAAAAGATGGGCTTTTTCTGTGGAGTTGGACTTAGAGTTTCAAATTTCAAATACTTCTACAATGAAAGGGAAACAAGCTTCTAATTTTGTTGAATCCCCAATGAAGTTTGAGTCCAGCGGACAATTAATATTACTTTTCACTTTAGGGGTTCAGTTCTTCATTATGCCTTAGCAAAAC
Organism: Elanus axillaris; assembly: GCA_026212715.1. Taxonomy (NCBI): domain Eukaryota; kingdom Metazoa; phylum Chordata; class Aves; order Accipitriformes; family Accipitridae; genus Elanus; species Elanus axillaris. Next base: position 25,327,879 of record JANZLQ010000100.1, read on the forward strand.
TGTAGCTCCTAACAGGACTGGGATATTGGATCAGACACTGGAAAGAGTAGGACTGATGGAGAATAACAATAAGCCAGCAGGTACCAGCTGATAAGGTGAATTTTACTGGTGATGCACAAGCATATATCAGGTGCAGCATGAGGCTTCCCTGGGCTCAGTGGTTTTGCTTATTCTTTCTGGGTCATTGTTCTTTCTGCTTTCCTTCCATTGATGCAGCAGCTCAGACTGTATTATGTAGCCTTCACATGCTCTGGTGCCATACTGCTTGGCCAAGCAGCATCACCATGTCTTTCCTACCAGTGTCGATCTTCTCTGCTGACTGATAAGTAACAGGGGGGTTGGAAGGAGAAAGAGTGAAGTGCCAGTAACGAGAGGCAGGGTCTACCTGTTCCAGTAATCTGCCTACCTGCTGCTTTCTGAGTCCCTTGAGTTATGTGATCTCTATGGGAGTAAGAGATAGGGAAGCACCATCCAGAACAGGGAGTGAAGGAGAACAAGAAGGAGAGAACACAGGAAAAAGAAGGAAAATTTGTGAATCTCTGTTGCAAGAAGTTGTTCTAGTGTACCCTGGGCCTGATCTGATCTAGTTATGGACTGCTCTTCCTGACCCATTCCCATGAGTATGCTGGACAGCATAGCCCTCTTGGAGACACCGCTTGGCAGCTGAGAAAGCAGAGGTGCCGACACAAATGTCCCTAGATTTTATGGTAGTCAGAGATTTTCCTGACTCAGTGGAATTCATCAGTGGGTAATTCTCTGGACAGCATCTCCACTTTCAGAGTAGAAAGTAAATCCAGATTATGACAGCTTAACCCTGGAGTTTTCATGACAATGGAGTTTGAGATTTGTCAGAGCCAAACGTGGATTGAGACTTAACTTCAAATGACTCAGGAATTGCTGAACTACTAAGTATTTTTTTTCAATAGAAATTAGTTTTTCTTGTGACCAAACTCCCCTAAATGGTGAGGTTTCACTGTTTTAATATTCATCTACCTTAGCAGCTTTTTTAATTAATACTGTACTTCAGTGATGAAAGAAATTCATAAAACTTTACTGTATCAATCATCTTAGGGGAGGTAGGCTTGTGGGTGGTTCCTGTGCAAGAATACTATCCTGTATTATCAGAAGTGCAGATATGAAAAGACAAAACTAGCTTTTACTGTAAAACATTCATTAGGAGTGAGTGTGTAAAAGAAAAAAAAAAAGTTGCAGTTGTTGATCCCTCATTTTCAGCTTGTTTTTACAGATGGAATATTTTGTCTTTTCAGATAAGTATATTTTAGAAATTTGGAAAGCATTGATGCTTTTAATGCTTGGCTATACAGAGTGTAACCATTTAATCAGCTTGAATGCATTTATAGAGAACATTACTATATTAATTTTTTTAAATTTCATGTTTTTATGAAGAAAGTCAAGATGTTGACCCTCATGGAAGGGAAATGTAGGTTTTATTTGATTCTAGTCCTAAAACTTGTGCATGGAGTCTTGAAAAAGTAAATCAAAACAGAGAGTTGTAAACTATCATTAGAACTGAAAGCATCAGGCAGTGTTAGAATTATTTTTTAACTTGCTTTCACATTTCAAGGTCAGCATACTGATGAAGATAGTGTATTCTGGAGAGAATACAAAGAGTAGAACTGTCAAAAATTAACTCCTTTTAAACAGCAGAAAACATCAATTGAAATTTCCTTCTAACACCCTTATTCTCTTCCTTTTTTCCTTAAATTTTTTTCACAGAGGATCTTTCTCAAAGCTGGAAGTGAGGAAGAAATCTTTGCACATCTTGGCTTGGACTATGTCGAACCAGGGGAAAGGAATGCTTAAAATGATTTGCCAGTGTACATTCATCAGTTGACAGCAATGGTCTTTCTGCCTATCTTGTGGTCTGATTTTTATATATATAGACATGGGAATGACAAGACAGAGCTCGTGTTGGGGGGCAAACTTGAAGCTGGTGAGATTTTTGCTTGTAATAGGAATTTAACATTCCTGTGAACAATACTTTCTTGTTAAAATGCTGACAATACCTAAATAATACAAAATATTTGAGCTGAGTGCAAAAATTACTGAAATGCATGCTTATCTTTAACTGAATTTCTTAAGTATTTTGCTGAATCCATATATAAAATTGCTACTGTATATAAGGCTTAATGACCTAGGCAGTAATTAGTCTGGCAGTCTCAGCAAGTTGAGGCTTGAATTGTAATATTTTTCCAGGTAGAGCACCACGCTACAAAAACTGTAAACAAGTAGAGAATTCAGTAAGAGTTAAAAAAAACATTTCACAGGAAGGGAAAGGAAAAGTGGAATAACTCAGTAACAGTCTTCAATTGTGAGTAAAAAATACTATAAATTTGGAGTACTGATTTGGACTAAAGAAGATTCTGGTTGTGTGATGTGGTGGTCCTCAATCAGGAATTTGAATCATCACCTGCATGAAAACAACTGCTTTAACTGTTAGGCTGGTGGCTGCTCCATGGTTAAAGCTTTTAACTGTCTGTGTTCAATTTATATAGATGGAAATTTATTTATTAGTGTATGTGTATGCATTGGGATGGAAGCTTACCTGAGCTGCTTGGCTGTTGGCTCTTCTAGAATGGTATTCCCCCTTTTTGGTCAGAAAGTCATCTTGGATGTGAGAGACTTTCTGATCAAAGTAATCTTATGAGATATTTTGGTTTCAGAAAATTTCTGGGGAGCTCTTGTGACTGTAATGATAATGAAGAATTTGTAATGCATTTATCCTTTAATGAACAAGGGCATTTAGTGCTTTAGGACATGAAGCTACTTACTGACCATTCCTTTGTCATTTATAGAATAAAGGTGATTAAGAACACCAAGACTGGTCAAAAAAAAATTCTTTCTTAAAAGCCTAAACTTTTTTTTTCTCTGTTAAGGCTGATTTCACATCTTGGCATGACAGGGGGAGAATGGCAGTGACAGGGCCATGCACAACAATTATTACTGACAATAATGGCATCCCATATTCAAATGATGGCAATATTCCATGGCAACATAGACTTGAAGGTTCTACACATGCATAAAAACATATGCCAAGGTTTAGAAATATAGTGCTTAACTACAGGATGAATGACTTAAAGTGCAAGAGCCAAAGCTATTGCTGGTAAGAGAAAATTAAATAGGAACTTCTGAGAAGCTGCTTCCCCAAAGATGATTTGCCTGGTACAGTAGACAGGAGTAGTACAAGTATTAACAAAACTTCCAATGTACAGTTTTATTTTATTTTATTTATTTCACAGTCACCTACTTCTGGTTGTTAAAATAGGTAGTAGCTGTATTTTTGTGAAATGTATTCATTCGTTATCATGGCTAGACTCAGTACTATAAAAACACTTTGAAAATATCAGTTCACATTATTGATTTGTTGCGTAGATCTTTTAGGATACATTTTATGCACCCCACATTCTATCTCCTCTACTGTATACATGAAAAAATACTCTTGATCATTTTAATGCATTTATTCACGAAGCTAAAATGCTACAGGATCAGGCACAAAAGTGATTGTAGGAAATGAAGGCTATTTCAGAACAAAGGATCAGTTTTTGCTACAGGGATCTCATTCTATACACACACCCATCTAGCTCACAGGTAGTGGGTAGATTTCCTAAACTTTAGCAAACAACCTGAAACAAAAGCTAAACAGGAATGGCTCCATCAAACTTACTGCAAAAAAATGCATGCTATGCTACAGATCCATTCTATAATTTGTGATAATCCTAATTTTATGGTACAAGCAATTTAAATTCTGTAATTTAAACCTAATTTGGTGCCATTAGTAGAAATGAAGGCAAGACTTTTTTTTTTTTTTTTACACATATAGTTACATGACAGTTTTGATACTAAGAAAAAGTATGCTGAATTTGTTTACTGGTTCCTTTCAACTGAGGAATGGACTTTCAGAGGACTGCATCATGAACTATTCTAAAACCTCAGTCAGGGATGTAGAAAAATGTGATAACAGCATGGAATTTTATTCTTGCCTGTGCCAATACAACCATTCTTTTTAAGTGCAGTTTTGCTAACTGAGCAGAAAATATAAGGCTACTTTCTGAATTGCTCTAACTAGAAAGCACTGGTGTTGCTTCCTGCTTTATTGTGCTGATGTATGAAGCACCTTCTCTGTGTTTTGCATCAGGATGCTGACACTTAAGTAGCAGTGACATTTTTCAGTCCTAGTGGAAGAGAACAAGGCTATGGTATCTTATCTGAATATTCTTTCTGCTTGGCCACCATTTATCAGAGTTTATACATTCCAGTTCTTCTGTTTCTACATACTTCAAGCCACAGAGGAAATATGAAATATTCTGCTTTCCACATAAAGAAATAACTCCCATCTTGCCCACCTATGCATCACTTATAATTATACCACCTGTGGGGGAGGATATACCAAACACAAGTTCTGTCAGCTCCTTCAAGATTGGAAGAAAACAGCATATCACTTTATTCTTTCTTTCCCTCAGTTTTTGTGAACTTTTGTTAGAATACATCTTACAGATTACTCACTGGATCAAGTATTATAAAAAATTATGGAATTGTTAAATGGGGGGTCAGATTAGATGACCAGGTTGGTTTGACTATGAAGAATATAGCTTTTGTTATGAACACCTCTGCTGAAGAAGCTGGTACCCCAGTCACTATCATAGCTACTGTATGCAGGATCACCCCTGATAGCACTAGCCAAACTCATTGTGCATGCAATGGCGAAGTCAGAAAAGCACAAACTCAGTTTTTAGTAAATAATCTCTGAATCATAACACGGTGCTTCTTGTATCAATTAAATCTAGTCCTACAATTGTGAACAGTCAGCTTTGTAATGATTTTGGTGGTTCTTGATGGTGCTAGTCAACTGAGACTATAGTTAGAAAAGATGGAAGTCATATAGGAGAACTGGGGTGGAACAGGTTAAAAGAAATTAAACCTTTAACAGCTGAGCATATCTGGATCCATGAGCATACTGAAAACTCCCTACAGTGTGGTGGAACTGTTGGAGTCAATGGTAATGATGCTTCTGAACTCATGAAGGACACGTGAGGCCTGGGGGCCTGGAAAAGGGCTAACACTTGTAAAAAGAACAGAGCGATATTTGTAATAGGAGGAAGGGAAGAGAGAATTTCAGATCAGTGCACTCCTAAATTGCTAGAATGATTAATAGACTTTATTTTTAAAGCACCTAGAGGAAAATAAAGTGATAGGTTATTGGTAACTTGTTCATCAGACACAAATCATATCAAACTAATTCAGTTGTAAAGTCCCTGGAGGCTGACTTTTAAAATGCCTGTCCCTCCTCCCCTGCTTCTATGCCAAGGCAATTTGGCAAGTAGTAAGAGGAAAAAGGATCATTGGTTTTATAAGCATCTACATACTAACTGTCTAAAAATTGATCAGTGACTTTATCTCTGGGAAAAACAGATAAAAGTTGAAAAGAAAACCACTGTATTTATTCATGGTTTGTGGTAGTTTGTGATTTATTGAATACCCCACACAATGTTTTCAGTAACAAACATGGTACAATTTATATTGTACAGGCAACACAAGGTAGTCATTAAAAAGCAAACAAAACCAAATGCCTTTACAAATGCTTTACTACAAATCTCTTAAGGCAAAAGCAATGAGCCAGATATATTTAGATTGGTGGGTAATAATGTAGTCAGTGTCATCAGTGAATCTATAAACTTGAAGCCACACAGACTTTCTGGAAATTATGGGAAATGTGAGAACTGTTGCTAATTTACATAAATAACTCCAGACCTTTAAAAAAACAAACCCAAAGGTCTGCATACCTTATAGTCCCCAAATGAAATGTGTGTTTTCTAAAGTTTATGGCTAGAATTGTTTGGATTTCTCAGGTGAGACCATCTTATTTGTTAGTATGAAATGTATTCTTTCACTTTTTGAACAGCTACTTCTGTCTATGATACAGCTTCCTTCAGCAACTGCAGTTAAAATAATCAAGTCCTGGTTCTAAAAGGTTAATTGAAGTCACATAAACAAATGAAGACAGGGAGCTCTGAAAACCTTCTATAGAGTTTAAGCTTCTGCTGGCATGGCTGTCAATCTATCTAGGAGACAATGCTGCTGGCTTTGCATTTAAGGGCCCAATAGGGGCTATTTCCATAAAAATGTCATGAGCTTCAGAGCTGTCCACTTCTAAATTCAGCTAATTAATAGCTAATTAACTGATCTCTCTCTGTATACATGTCAAGCCTCTTTTTTTTTTTTTTTTAATGTTTCCTTTTACAAAAAGGACCAAGCAATCTTTGCCCCCTCTGTGTAGATATACTAAGTGCCTTTTATTTTAATCAGGATGCATCAGATGTAACTTGTTTTAGCTGATGATGCTCCTTAGGGAGAAAGATTAGTTCACAGTCATAGTTAGTATGCCCCCTTTAGGGTCTAATTTACTTAGGATGAATTGTCTTGTGCCTGTTTACAGCTTCTTTTGTATGATTTGTGGTATCATACATTAGGTGTGTCAAATTCTAACTCTGGATTTGGTCTATTTATTTTTAACTAAAAATGTGGATCTTTGAATGGGGAAATGATGTGTCTTCAGGTGTCCTATATCTCTGCCATAATTCTACTGTGCATGTGTGGTCTCACATCTTGCTTGGGTGTCTGCAAAGTGGGTTGCTCTATGTGTGCCTGCTCTTGATGCTTAGATTCCCAAATCTGTCTACATGGATCATTTATTCCACATTTCCATTTCACTCTGCCATGTCAGCTCCTCCTTCCTGTATTTGACATTATAGCGATTCGTAGCTAGAATGTGATTCTGTGGTGGCCAAAATAAATGCCAGCCTAAGCATCAAACATTAAAAACACAAACCTCACAAACTATTCATTGACTTCTATTTGTCCCTCATCTTCTCCCTGGTCTTTGCTTCTTTCAGTTTGCGTGGTCGTTTCCTTGTTTGAAGGTTGAGTGGAATACAGTGAAAATGTATGTTGTGCCATCCTGTCCTAAGGTGATTTGCTAAAGCCAAATGTTCTCCATTCTGATATCACCTCACACAACATCAAATCATAACTAGGAAAAGCTTTCCTCCATGAATGCTGTTCAAACACATTCAGAATTCTTAATTTAGAATATATTTAATGACTTCTTCAATAAATGTATATTACAGGCAACCCATAAAATCTAACACTATTTTTCACCTAATGCCTCCAAACAAATAGTATTCTCAAATGCTACTGGTAATACAGACAATCCATACAAGTTGCATTGTGGGGGCTACTGAACTACATATCCCAGAATACCAAGTGCCTCGGGTAAATGTTCTCTCACTTGCTTGATCAGGATCAATCATACCTGCAGCTGTGACTGACTATGGGGAGAGAGATCATGTGTTGTTGGGTAAGTACGAAGGCTGCCAGTTTGCTGTGTTTCAGTAAGTAACCACACTTACTTGAAAAACAGGCTACTTTTTTGTTTTCTTTTGTTGTTTGTTGTTTTTTTTTTTGTTGTTGTTGCAGGCATTTGATTCTAGTTCCTTTGTGACTGTGCAGCAAAAAATATTGCTACATGGCATATTGCCTTTTGTGTTGCATTCTCTCCAAAATCAACATGTTAATTCAAAGTGATTTTTAGAAATGGCAAAGCTTTCCAATCCCTTTGCCGTCATTTTTGAAGTTATAAGGGAAAAACAAAATATGAAACCAACTTAGAAGCATTTCTATTAAATAAAGAAAGCCTTTCTAGCAGGAGTAACATTATTTTATGTATTTGTTGCTATATATGCACACACTATATACAAATTATCCTAAGTTTTCTGTCAGCTTCAGTGTCGTCTTCTCTTCAGGAAGCTATGCATTAAGATATAATAGAAAATAGCAAGAACAGTCTCAATTTTTAAAGACTAGGTGATTTCTCTGCTAGGGGAAGTGTAGTTTATATTCCAGAAATTGCTGGTTGCAACATCAGGGAAAAAAAGAGCAAATAATAAAAACTTTATCCCAGCATTTAGAAGGTAAAATAGTAATCTTTATATATTTCTAACCACTAAAAGAGAGATGATTTGGAATTGTCTTCACAGCTGGGTAGAGAGGCTGAGGAGTTTATATAGCTCAAAGAAAAAGGAGCTTGACAAGGTTATGTAATTGTGTAACTAGGTAGGAGTGTTTCTGCAGTTGGAAACTATTGCTGATGATACAAGTCTGAAAGTGTTCAATTTTGGGTAAAGAACATATGGTCCTATGGCTTCCATAACTGTACTCTATGAATCCCACACTTCAACATGCAATGGCTAGGAAACTTTGATTTTGCCCTCCTCTGAAATGCAAAAATCAAAGAGACAATGTTGATCAGGATAGCTAGGATCTACTGCTTCCAGCAATTCTGAAATCCTTGTGTTCTGGTTTAAACTACATTATGATAGATGTGTTGGTTTTCTAGGTTTAGTTTAAAACTAAAGTATCAGAGATATAGTGTGGTGCCTTTTGGCCTTTTCAACTATGCTTTTAAGTGTGTTATAGGCTGCTAGAAAATATTTTTTTTGTGTTGGCGTTATGTGAGTGGGAAGTCGTTGTTTTGGAAACCCTTCCAGACTAGTTTAAGGGCTGTAGCTGTTGCAGGGCTCTTGACAAATGATGGATGACATAATTTGAATCCTTCATGATACCAACACTAAAAAAGAAACCAAATACCACAAATATCAGTATCTGTTTGGAAAAGATGTCAGAATTACAGAAAGAATGTGGATACTTCTCTCCCATTCTGTCTTGCCCATTGCCCCCAGTTAGATCTGACTTCATTAGGGGGAAAAGGAAATGTATCTGAAGAACTCCAAGGTCAACCACAGAATAAGGGCTCTCCTGCTCCTTGTTGAAGGGGTTCACAACCCTTTTCTTTACCTACTCTCCTGAAGGACCCAGAGTTTCCCCTTGACTTCATATGACCAGAAAGCAGGATATTGAACATCTTCAAGCAAATTTTTGTTGGATGCAAATAAGTGGGGCCTAATGAACTATATATTTAAAAAATGATGCTGCAAGCCTCTCTAGTACATGTGTGTATACAGGGAAAGATTTTTCAAAAGCACCCAAGTGAGAAAGAAAGTATAGATGAGTTGGCCACTCCACTATGAATTTTAGTGACAGATGGCTGCTAAGACAATCTGCACTAGATGATAAATGACTATACATTAAAGATTTCAAACCATAAATAAACACAAAAAACGCCTCCAAGAAACATTTGATCTGAAGTTTAATGATTGTACAATCCTAGCAAATCAAGAATTACAAGCTTTTAAAGAGAAGAAAGGCTGAACAGAGAATAAATATTCTTCTAATGTAATGGAGGGTGTGAAGACTAATCAGAGCTTTCAGCGATGAACTTAATATTACAATTATTCCAGTCCCAAAGAAATCAAAAGAAAAACCTCAATGAGATGTGATAAATCCCCCTAGAAGCAAGTAGTTCTCATGCCCAATAACATGGATACACGCTAAATCCTGCAAAAACAAACTTTGATGTATAAGGGAGGACAAATTAGCCACAGATAAATGGGTAAGAATAACAAAAATGAGTAATGATGAGCTATTATAAGTTACAAATTTTAAGATAAGGTTGTAACATTTGTAAAACAATAATGGAGGCCCACTTGAGAGCTGAAGTAAATTACATTAAATTAATAGAGTTCAAAAAAACCCAAATGACATAAAACCTCATAGTATCATAAACATTTATCTCAATGGGCTAGTTGTGAAAAACCACTATTATGAGTAATTATTTTTTACTGTCAGGAAAGGGGAATGATATCTTCAAAAGTATCCAGCTTCCAGATTCTATAATCTCAGCATTTCCTTATAAAAGAAGCTAATAGCATTGACAGTTATTCTTATTGCAACAGAACTTAATTGGAGAGTGTTTATTTTTAGAAGTAAATCATGCTAAAAAGACATATGAATTTTGTAAAAAAAGAGCAGAGAAAATAGTTTTCTATAGGCAGAGGTTTACCATATGAAAAGGAATATTGTCATGGGTAACTCTCTTGTAACAACACCTCCTATTGTCCACCAGAATCCCCCCTAGACTAACTAGTGTATTGATACTAAAATCTAAATTACAGTATTGGCAAGAGCTAGGAGTTGTTGAAGACTATTAGGTCTAGGGAGAATTTTATTGAAATAACAGAGCAAGAAAATTGTGAATTTACTTTAGAAGACGCTAGATCTGTATCAACAGAGAAATGTATTCAATAGTTCATGTGCAAGGCCCTGTTAAATGTGATTCAGACTGGATGAAGAATAAAATTGCATCACAATTTTAAGTTACCCACTCATGACATCTTTACTTTCTTTTTTTTTCTCCAAAGTTTTTCTCTCTTTTTTCTCCACACTTTTTGCTTGTTTTGATGGGGAAAACTACTCATTTTCCCTTTATGTCTTCAAAAAGATTGCACAAACAGCCATATAACGTCAATTAATAGTTGAATTTCACTGCAAATCGTTTAAAAGCAGAGAGAGATAACATAATCTGAAATGATTATGCAGATATATCAATCATAGGATGCCACGGGGTTCTCTGAGGCAACAGAATTTTAAGCCTCAAATTCTTAGCTTTCTATATGTGTGATTCATATTCTTGCTGTGGTATGGATTTCTTATTGCAAACTGCAAAAGTAATGTTTTTGGGTCTTCATGCAAAGGTGATCAAGAAAGTATTAGGAATTGCAGTGCCACAGCAGACCAGTGATCTTTCCACTACTGTGTCCTTTCTTTGATCTAGGTTGTTTCACAAGTTGTGTAACACTTCCTTAACTCCTTAGTGGTCAGTTAAACATACCAGTCATTTTTGTGCAGAACCAAGCAAGCTGTGTAAAAGCAAGCAAATATTAAAACACTGAACAGCAGCGCAGTGTTGGACAATGATTGACTTACATGTATGAGGAGATGTTTGCTCTCACCCAGCACAAACCAGACTCTAGGTTTCTCAGTCAGGAGACCTGTTTCAGCTCACATTGTGTGGATTTTAAACTGATGAAAAGCTCTTGTCTTTAAAGAAGGCTGGGCTCATTTATGCCAGTGAAAGAACTAGGTTATGCTTGCAGTGTCTGTGGGATGAAACTCATGGATGAAAAAAGTAATCTGACAATAGGAAGTTTGTGTGAATCAAGGAAAATCTGTAATCATAGTCAGAAAGTAAGCAAGCAGAGTTCATTTATGTGAAAAATATACCTTGGATACTATAAAAACAGAATACTGTTGGGACCTGGATATATTATTTGATCTTTCCCTTTTAGGGAGTTACTTAGTAGGGTATTCCAGACACTCCTCAGCAGCATTCTAGATTCCAGGATCCCAAAATAAGGGAAAAAATAATGTAAGTTGAGAATAAAATCCTAAAAAATTTGGAAATTGGTGTGTGTGTGGGGGTGTGTGTATTATTATTTAGCAGGACCATCATCATGCCCAAGAACAGTGAAGTCGCTATCTTTATCTGGCCTCATATTGTTCAACTTGCAATTATTTCACTTTATTTATGCTTGTGAGGACTTCATGAAGTAAGGTTATCCAGTTTTCTTTCTGAGAATGTATTACTCAGAATTAGCTCATAGCTTAGAGAATTAGGATTTCTTACAAAAGTTATTCCATCTTTGAAGCTGCATATTTAACAACCACGAGCTGAATAAGTATGCACAGATAAAACAAAGGTAATAACAAAGTGTTATTTTTTATTCTTGGTTGTTTGTTTTTTTTATAAACCTTACCTTTCTCTGCAACTGATAAAAAAAATTTGGTTCCCTGATTGTATTATCAAACTAACTGATTTTTAAAAGGATGCTATGGCTATTAAAAATATCAAACCACAAAACTCAGTTTATGGAATGCATTAGCATTCATGATTGATACTGCAAATGTGAATTATGTCATGGTACACTTAATATACCATCTGCTCCAGAAAGAAAAACATCTGTTGGTAAATGTAAACTATGGAGCTTATGTGGTATGCAATATGTTCAGATACTGTATGGAATAAATAAATTGGATGTTGACAATCTATTGTGTTGTTAGAAGCAGTCAACTACTTTCTTATGTGGGAAAGAGGAAGAGCTCAGCTGCAAGTATTTTTGAGATGGTGGAGGAAATTATTGTGCCATGTCCCATCCAGATGGTTTTTGCTGAAGCCAGTCGCTGACAGGCTGCTGCAATCATCGTCTGTGGTTATGAGATGCTTTAACATAGCATGGACATAGATGAATGTGCTCCTCTACAGTAGAAGTTTCTGTGCTTCAATTTTCATGATGGTGATGACAGTGCAATTTGTGATATTGTTGCTGTATTTTCTGGCTTTTAGGATGAAAATCGTTGTCATGAAACATGTATAGTCACATGTATGAATGATAAAGAGTTGCATCTTTAATAATGATAAATTGCATCAACAGAAGAATAAAACAGTATATTTTCAATGTGCTGCACTAATATAAAAATGTAAAATGGGCAGTAGTTTTAGAATTCTAAGGACCACTTGTATAAAATCTAGCCCTTGTAAAGTCTAATGCTTTTTAATTCCCTCATTTAGAGTATCCTGTTTTCAGATTCATTTGTTCAATTGATTTTAAGCACTTGAAATTATATTTTTTTTTCCTTACAACTGAGTGGGACAGCTGAGGCAGAGTTGAAAATCTTGGAACACCACTGTTCTGCACCCATAGGCTATGATAGAAAAGGGTAGCACCAACAGTGCTTCAGAAATTTCCTTGACAACTCTCTATCCATTCCTTGTCAGCTCATAGAAGTCACAAGTATTTTTTAACATATTTAACAAATTGTTAAGTATGCAGAAATGCATATTTGAACATATATCTAAAAAGGCAGAAAACTCATAAAAACACCAGGATTTTTGTTTCAGTTTGGGGGGGGGGGGGCGGGGGGGGGGGGGGGGGGGGGGGG
>JANZLQ010000100.1:25340890-25355064 GCA_026212715.1 Elanus axillaris
TTTTTTTTTTATTTTTACCCCCCCCCCCCCCATTGTGAGAAGGAATTTATCATAACCTGTTGTTAAAGAAGTTAAACTAATGTTTGTGCTAGTGATGGTTTGCAGGTTCTGCTTGTTTAAGCATCTTAAACTGCTGATGTTTGTTTGCCAGGGAATAAAAGCCATTCTGTGGCATGCATAATGCTGGTGTTACTCCATTGTGGAGTAATCCAAAAGATTGGGAAGGCTTGCTCAAGAAGGAGATTTGGGCTTCTGCAATTCTCCTCTGCAAGAACCTTCACAATGCTTGCATAGTCAGTCTCCACATTGCTTTCGAACAGCTCTTAAGCTTTTTACTCTAGTGTTGTCTTTGCATGTCATGGTTTCTTTTCTTCAGTTTTCCAGCATGTTCACATTCATTTTCAGGCCACAGATAGCAATGGAAAAATGCTGCAGGCAAAATATGTTTAAACTATTAGTTTGTATCAAACTCATTGGTCTACTGTTCTTTGTGGTACTGCTAATACCTGTGATATTTTTCACTCCATGTATCCATTATTTGAGAGAACTTTTTATCCCGAAGGATATCAACTGAAGTGAGTCTCACAAATCTCTGTATTAGTGTTAGTTAGCACATTCAGTCACTTGCAGCAGAACTGACTGACCAAACTGATGAAACATCTTTGCAAAAATAAACACTAAAAAAGGTAGCAGTTTTTAAAAACTGTATGTTAAATTGTTTCTATGTATTGCCACATTGTAAGAAGTATGTTCTATGGATTGATATTCAAAGCACTAAAAGGGATCAATGCCTGGACTAAACTCTTTGCTACATATGGTTTGCCCAGCTGTACTACCAGTGCTCTAGCAACAGTACCTGCTTTTAACCCGTTATCTGTGTCATGAGCCACACATCTTCTCTTAGTAGACCTAGCTTCAAGTTTTGCTTCTGTCAATCTTTCCAGGGACTTGTGGTTTATTCTGTACTCTTTTTTTAAAAAAAATTGGAGTGCAGATATGTTTTTCAGGTCTCCTCTGTACAGAGATAAACTCTACTGTTGAACATAAATGGTTTAGAAAATTCCAGAGAAGACACAAGCAACAGTATTTTTGATAGGCTCCAACTTGTCAAAAAAAAAATAGATATGGAAATACGGAGAGGTTCACAGCTCTCTTGGTGTAAGCAATAAAAGCACAGCCCAAGATATCAATATCCAGATAATAAAAGAACAGTCTATCTTTCTTAGTTGAAATAAAGATAAGTTAACAGAATGTACATAAGCCTTAAATATCAATCACCAGACTAGCAGCTCTCTTCTTTTCATATTTGGACTGAGCATTAGACAGAGGAATGGTTACATACCTAAGAGGAAAATAACAGCTAAACAGCTTTTGTTGCTTTTTTGTTGAACTTAGATGGAAAATGTTACAACACATCCAGTAGCAGAGATCAGACAAATGATGTAAGAACAATAAAAATGCCTGAGGGACAGAAGGTGTTGAAGAAAGATACAGTTAAGTATCAGCATCCATGCAGGGGCATGCAAACATTGCCAAAGAATCTGGCCTCTAAGTGCCAGCATATATATTAGGAACAGTGCTGGGCCAAGAATAGAATGCTCTGAGGGACAACAGAGCTGAGCTTATGCTCTGTAGGAAATTAAAAATCCCACAACATCCCAAGGTCACAAACTGACCACCAGTCTGCAAATTACAGCTAGACAAGACTAATACAGGCAGTGTAGGAAAAAAAACAGTACTTTAAATCTCCTCATTAGAGTCCTATGGTGCAGTGATGACTGAAGGAATACAAAGAAATGCATAAAGAATTGGAAGTAATTTTACTTTTTTTATTCTCTCAGTCACGTAATTCTGAAATAATTCATAGCAGATTTAAAGAAGATACAGCCTTTGGATGCAAAAGACAGCTATTTGACAGCTTACACAATATAGGGCATTTCTTAGTTGAGTGATTGTCCTAACCTAGCAAATCAAAGCAAAATGGCAGTCAAAAACATTTGACAAAAATTTAGAAGGTATAAAAAAATTATCAGAAATAAAGTTTATAAATTATTGGTGCAATATTTCAGTTTGAGGAAAGAAAAATAAAACTGTAGTTATATGACCAGTGTTTTTTATACCACAATGTAAGTTGCACTCTGTGAATCTGGGGACTTTTTTAAACAGGTGTTTACACTTGGCAGGAAACATGGAAGTGTGTGTTGAGTAGTAGGTGTTGGTGACTGCTGTGGAGATGCAAAATACAGATCTATCATTGTGAATCTGTAGAATATGTCAGAAATCTTGTTTGCCAGTCTTTAAAATGAAGGAGGAGAGTCTGAGAAAATAGACAACAGAGTGAAATCCAAGAAGCAAAAGGAATGTGGGGAGTGAGGCAGTAATAGAATTCACAAGAAGCTGCTCTCTCCTGGGAGAGAGCGGAGGTGCTGGCAGTTGACAGGCCAAGATGAAGTGCTGTCTTATATGTCTGACAACAGTGGAAAATGGACATAGAAGAGCTGGAGGAATAGAAGTTTTAAAAATAATGCTTTAGGAAATAAGGCCTGAAGAAAGCATGTTGCTCTAAAGCTAAATACAAATAAGTGTGAAGTAAATGGAAGTCTTGTAAAGAATCAAAGCAATGGCTGTGATTCTCCAGATCTCAGTTCACCAACCAGTCAGTCTGTCTTTTTTGTAAGGCTGCAACAGACAGGACAGTGGGGGAATTCTCTTCCAGTACAGGATGAGATTTAGGTATGGTGTGGATTGCCATGTCTCCTCCTACGTGATCACAAAAATCCTTCTCTTTTCTCAATCTGTTTTAAGATGAAAATGTTGCATTGCAAAGTCAAGGGAGATGCAAGGCTTTAGAGGTAAGTACCCTCCATTGCAAATACAAGATTCAGTGGTTAAAATGGGATGAAAGAAATTAATAAGCATTATGCAATTTACCTCTAGTTATGAAGGATCTTCTGTAGCTTTTGTGTTAGTTACATTCTGCACTTGAAAATGCTGCATTATTTACTGTATGCATAAAACTCGATTCTCCAAGGTCTGTGAAGAACTCTTTTATTAGAAAGAAATGGCATCACATCCTGTTTCTTGGTATCAAACCAACAGCAAACACTAAAGTCATGAGTGCTGCTACCTCCCTTGATTTGTACCAAGAGTATATTTAAAATTTACATTTTTTTTTTCAGAGTATCATGGTTCTAATAGACTGTTGGATATTTAAAATGTGAAAGATGACAGGTTGATTAGTTTTTGCTTGTACAACTTTTAAAGCTAAAAGTGTAACATAAATAATACAGTTTGTTATTTTCAACTGGTGAAGAAAGAGAATAGCAGTTACCTCAGAACACCAATTCCTGTTTACCAAGATATTTTGGAGAAACTGTGCTACTGTGGTGAGAATGTTACATACATATTCAAACTGTGCATTTATGATACCCAGCAGTTAAATTTAAATTATTATGAGCTATTTGGCATTCTATCTGGCATGTGAAATACCATAGTTTCTGGTAGTTTTCACTCTCATTTAATTTTTTTAAACATTGTCATTTTCAAAAAAGCAATGACATATGAATGCGATATGAATATATAATGTGTAATATGAAACATGTGTTTGGTTTCTTTATTGCTAGAACTCAGTGGCAGACAGCTCATGGATTAGATGCTGGTTATAGTCCCCCACAGTATCTCAGAAACCTGTAAACTATTTCTAGTTCCATATTCGCTGATGGTACTAGGGTAGGCCTAATGCAGGGAGGAGAATTGGAAGCTGTGGTGGTGACACAAGGCTGTTCCCTTGTGAGATGAAAGATCCTGCCTGAAAACAGCTGAAGCATAGGTCTGGAAAGAGGAATGAGAGTTTTTAAAATGAGGGGAGATCAAAATAGGAAGCTGAGAGAAAGAGAGGTGACATTGCAAAATGTGCTGTGTTTCTCTTCTGTTTTCATTACATGCATTAAGAGGCAGAGACAAACAGTAATATAATTAGTTTTTCAAGGTACCTAGCAGCAAAACAGGGGAAAAGATCTTGAAACTTAGTCTCATCTTTGACGCGCGTGGCCACACTAAGAAAACACTTGTTCTGACTGAACTAAGTTTTTTTATCTGGAATATCCTACTAAGACTTTGTCTGGATAGCTATTATTTTGAAAATGTTTGAAATTATGTTGAAAACAATTACTATTTCCTTGTGGGAAGGAATCCTGAATAGAATCATGCTGACAAGTTTGTCATTGTGCTAATAACTCCCTACTTGTGTTCAGTGTTTACATTATTTTCTAAAATTACTGAAGAAACAATCATTTAAAACACAGGAACAAAACCAGAATTCATTTTCTCCTTTAAAAAAAAAATTACAGGGTTTCAAGATCATATGAAGTAGAGAGCTCTGATCTTCATCCCAAAGGAAATTACCTTTGTTCTTCCTATGATTGTGCTTTCCAGTTGTTTTCTGCTTTTCTTCTGTAATTTATATACTTGAAAACTATTCCTGAAAGAATCTTTCCTAGAAACTATATGCCAGCTTGGCTCCCTTGGTCTCAATGCGCATTAATAGGTGGGATGTATTAGGCACCTTTCTGGAGTGCATCTCAGGCAAGCCTAAGTGTGGTGAGTAGGAATAATCAGGAAATTTGCTCCAAAAAGTCATTCCAGAGCTAGACTAAAATGGTAGTGTAGCTGCACCCAAGGACTCAAAAAGTATCAGAAGATTTCTACATGCCAATCCTCTCTGTCTCCTCCCCTCTAAACCCTGCACCCCCCCCTCAAAAAAAAACCCACCAAAAACTCCAAAACCCCAACAAAAAGAAAAAATGGTTCAAAGTTTGCAAAAAGTTCTGTTCACTCTGTAAGTTTTTGGTGGTTGTTCTGTTAGTGTGCCTTTCATCTTAGGAAAAGTGACTTTTGGTCACTAACGATATAACTACAAATTAAAACTTAAAGAATGCAGACACAGTTTCTCTGTTAAGCAAATTCTGCTAAGATCAGTAGTAGAGAATTTCATCCCAAAAGCAAACTCTGTTGCACAGTTTAAAATCTATCATATTTGCTATTTCAAAGGAATTTTCTATCAGTGCTACATAACAACTGTTGCAGGAACAAAAGGCCAAGGGTTTCCCTTATAAAAAGATCCAAATTCACTGATCCTTTTACTGTAAGATTAAGGGATTTGTTCCCTAACATTTTTACTGGATTAAGAGATCAAAGTTATGAGCAAGCAGTAGTGCTTTTTTTTTTTTTTAATATCCCGCAGTATCTGTTTTGTTCTTGTAGAAAGGCCTTCTGAAAGGTAACTAGCCTCCACTTAAGCAAGGCAGGATGGAAATTCACCCAGGATTTAGTGTGATCATCACACTTGGAGAATGCTAACAAATTATTCTACAAGCCTGAGAGGTCTCAGAATCCCATGTCTCAGACACCTCAATTACCATGAATTAAAACCTACAACGAAGTTTTCTGTGAGACAAATACTCTAGTTTTCCCCCTCTAAGTACTTTTGACACACAAACAAGAAAGATACCCAAATGGTCAGGACAACTTCAACCATACTGTGTGTTCTCGGCCCATGAATCCATATCTACTGGCATGAGTACTGACGTACATGAAATCTGAGAAGCTTAAAACTACTCACATAATGTTCTTTAAAACATTCCACTGTAATGTTACTCCCTTACCTCCTCCTACAAGAATCATGCTTATTTACTGAAGGAAGTGACTATCCGACTTGAGTTAGTTTTAAGTTCTGAGGCAGCTTTGAAGGCTAAAAGCTTGTGGACTATCAGGATTAGAAATGGATGACTGTAAGGCTCCTGAGAATCTCCCATTACAAGTGGTAAACAGCTTTTGTTTCTCTCTCTGATCCATAGCAAAGTTTTCAATAAAATATGAAAATGGTCTCATATAGATAAAAGGATTTTGTGACCTTTAACATATTATTCAGCATTTTTATTTATGAGGCCTCTATGTTCAGACTTACAGAACAAACAGAACATAGATTTTGCAGGTGAAGGGATTGGGGAAAAAAAAAGGAATAAGCCTTTAAAAAAATGTTTTTAAAACAGTTTTCAAAAATTCATGTGACAGTTCTAAGAACAGTTTATTCCAAATAAATGCCCAAGTTTGATTATTCCAGATTTATGAATTTCTAATTTTGCAGTTCTAGAACTTTTTGCTCCAGAGGCCTATTTGCTCAAAATATTGTTATGTTTATCACTTCTATTACAAATTATACCAATTTGAAGTCACACAAATTTGGAATTTCCCACATAATACTGAAAAATTGTACTTTTAGTTCATTTCTTGGCATGTAGATGATCCATTGATCTTTAATTCTTACTTGAATTAGGAATACAAAGGATATAAATAAGTTGATGTACGCATAAGGGTAAAAGGAACAGGAAGGGTCCTATCAAGTTTGAAGAGTTCTTGAATAATTCTGTGATTTTCCTGCAGCATTTGTTCATCCTCTGAATACTTGCCCCAGATGGAACTTTTATCTCTTTCTGCAATTACTGTCTGGGCTTCCTGAAGCTAATTTTCCTATTGCTGGAGATAATTTAGTTGAGCAATTTCAAAGGGGTTTTAATTGTTTGTTTTGTGAAATTAACTAGCTAGATTTCTAGTAAGGAGATAGGGAATTTTTTTCATCCATTAGTGTACAGCTTTCTTTGCATGATATTTAGATAGTACAATATAGAACAGCTACCGGCTGCATGAGTGCCTTGAATATACAACAGGCCCAAGAAGACAGTAACTGGCAATAAGAATCTTTTGCTTAATGATTGTTAGTATTTAAAGCCTTTATAAAAATAACATTGTTCTTCAAGAATACCTGGTACATCTGTCATTTCACCATTCCTATGATATGAGAAATAGGGCTGTGAGAAACGTTGGGAGCATGGCATCAAGATACATGCTAGACTGTTCACTAGGCAGATTGTGTAAGAGGTACAGGAAAAGTTACAGGCTGGAAAGACCTTGGTTTTTTACAGGCTATGAACTTCTGGGCTGTTAATGAACAACCACTACACTGTAGTTTCAGTGAAATTAATACATAGTAGGACTAGTTATTTATTGGTCTTTTCATAGTCTGTGCTTAGATATATTGAGGACCATTTAAATGAATGCATCATCAGTATAACCCTAAAAATAACAAAATGATAGAATCAACATCTGCTCGTTTTGGTTGGGGTTTTATTTTGTTTGTTTTTTCTTTGCTACAGTACAAAACAGCAAAAAGCAAATCACTGCCAACTGTATAAATATATAAGATGACATATCTTTGTAAATATTTAAATAATTGTTAAAATAACCTTCCTAGTTTTGTACAATAAGTAGTGCAAACTGGCAAGTATTATGCTTCCAAATGTGCTGCTTTCTCAGTTCTGTAATCAATGCAAAGATATAATGGGCTTTATTTTAAAAGAGGATTCACCCAAGTGTATTGTGTTTGTTCTCATGGGTTTTTTTGAGACATCAGTCGGATGTTTTCTAAATCATTTGAAAGCAGAAGTATAATTTTCTGCAGATGCACCACTGGGATTTCAGTAAGCATGTAAAAATTTTTGTACATTTTTTGGCTTCATAGCTAATAATCCTTCCTGAAAATCAACATATTTCATGCCCCTACTCCCTGCCACCTTTCTCTTGGACCAACACATTAATAGGGTAGTCAGCATCTGCAGCAATGGCTGAACTCTCCAAGGGCATGGTTACATCTTTGCCAAGGTTACATACCACCTTGCCAACCTAGAAGCAAGCCAATGACTAAATCAGTGTTTACTACTTTTTTTTCTGCTCCAGCAAGATATGATGTGCGTCCATCAATGTTGCACTGCTATAGGAATAGAAAAGTTTTGCAGAGACTGTGTGAAACAGCCAGGACATTCTAGGCTTTCTGTATGTGAGGAAATATCCCATATAGGTATTTTAGGTTATTGTTGGACTTATTCCCTATAAAGAATGTATCTTTCTTTAACCTGCTTTGGAAGTGAATTACTCTCAAACACAAAAAGACAAACACACAGAAGCACAGGTTTGCTTTCAAATGAAGCCAGTGAGAAAGAGCTGTTATACTTTAAACTACCACTTAAATGAGAGATGACGATGTACCTTAGAGCCACCCCCAATCTTCCATTACAATGAACTGATAGGGTAAGACCCTGGAGAGTAATGTTTTTACAGTCTCATTACTATCCAGTGTGTTAGACCATGGCAAAAAACATAGCTTAATTCAAAATATATCCTGTTACAGTGAATGATCACTTGGCAGCAATGGTTATTTTAAAACTTTATCTAAGGCCTTTAAACTAAGCTTTCACCATCTGTTCTACATTCTAATTATACATGCAAAAAGAACATAATTCACAAGTGTATCATAAAAGTGGATAATGTAATTGATTAAATGATATTGCTGTATGTATGTGTGTTTGGTTATTCAGTACTTCTGTTTTGCTTTTTAGCTCATAAATCACTCTGAATACATTGTACAGTGACTTTTTCTTGGCAAACAGTCAAGATGTACTCTCTCACATTTGAGGGGAGGCAATGAACTGGTAGGTAGAAAGCGAATACCAGAGAGGTACAAATACTGTGTGGTGGTGCAGTCCTTGCCCTGGGCCACATTGCGATGTCAGGACCAGCTAACATTGTGTTCTTGTGTAATGAGTTGGGACAATCTGGTACTTTCTTATCCTGACTGCAGTACAGTGAGCTGGGAGGATTACGCACTCCCTAACCATACCTGAAACTCCTGCTGCTTGGATCATGGCCCACCTTGGAAGGTGCCAGAATTACCTGAAAAGAATTATGGCCAGAATGGAAATACATTGACCGAAGTCAATCATCTTGAGAACCTATAAACAGTGGTCCTAATTGCGGCCCTTTGAGCTCTCCTGGGCTGTGACTAACATCTTGTTCTGAGTGGGATGCCTCTCAGATCTTGCAAACTCTCCAGTTTGTAAACTTCGGAGGACTGTCGCTGAAAGCTGACAATGGGATTTGAGCTGAAACCCTTCACTCCTTGAGGCTCAACCCTGATATTTTGAGAAATGCCAAGACATGCGAAGTGAATATTTCACTGAATTTGAGGGGAATTTTTAATATGTATAACTTTATATCTATCAATCTTTGTGTCTCTGTATGTGTGTGTGTGAGTTGACCTAGGTATCCAACAACAAGTATAGTATAAATATTGCCATTTCAAATCTATAATTGTCACTGTTGTGATTGTAGTAAATTCAATTGAATCCATTTGTAAATGTTAAAATAGTCAATGATTAAGTACTACTAAATCTTGTGATCCACTTTAAACCATGAATGAACCTTAGACTGCTGCTACACACATATAATCCCTTAAAACCTAAACTGTTGACCAAGTCTGAGTCTAGGAGTGGATCCAGCCACACCTAGCTCTATCAGGAGTTTAAAAAGCAAGGGGTTTTCTTTGAACCTTGTGACTCAATGGGAGGGTCTTCCTTACTTTTTGTATTCTTTGCGTGAGACATAAACCATTGCCCAAGTCTGAGACTAAGATTGGACCTAGCCGCACCTAAGCTCCATCAGGAGTTTGGGAAGCAAGAAGGTCTTTGAACTTTGTGACTCAATGGGAAGGTCTCTCTTACTCTTTTGCATCTTCCATCTCTGTATAAATCATTCTAGTTTGATTATAATTTGATTTTCCTTTGTACACTTCATCCACATATTAATAAGAGTGAACCTTGCCATCGAAGTTTGTGAAGTTGCACTTTTATGAACTCCTATTAAATCACTTTTGCTAATACACTTGACGGTGACTCCCTAAGCAGCCCAAACCACTCATTCAGGGCTATTGTCAAACATCAAGTGTGCATGCTCCAGTTCTTTGAAAGAGTTGGACCAATATGCTCTCTTGCAGTACCTCAGAACATGAGGACCTACTTGGCAACTGTCTTAAATTAAATAAAGAGCAAGGAAGAAATTGCTTTCCCTCTCTTAGGGAGGGAAAAAAAGCCTGTATGTTAAAACAGCTAGAAAAAAAGGAAGAGCCACAATAAATAGAATGAAAAATTACTTGTAATTTGTTACCACAAGTAGGAAATTAACTGATTTCACAGATTTCAGATAATAGTAAAACCTGAATAGCATAGGCTTTACAATAATTCATTTCCTTAAAAGTAGCAGATTTTAGTGAATCCACAGAAAACTGCTTGGGAACTGACACTCCAGCTTAAGGTCTGTTTTGATGAGAGCTTGCTTAGGCAAGATGAAGTAGAAATTTGAAGTGCCTTCTACAAAGCTCTAGTAAAATTGTAGATTCCCTTCAGATTCATCTGTTTGAAGATGTACTTAGTACTAACTGCACTTCCATTTCATTTTCAGTGTTTCTGCAGTAACTTTTCTACAGTAACATACTTTATGTACATTTTGCTACACATGGTGTGTCCTAAGTCTGTACATAAAACACGTTGCACAAGAATGCATTTGTCTGAATGGATGAAAGAAAATACTATGAAAGTTGTTTTGAAAGATGGTTAAAATTGAGCAGAAGAAAATTTAATTCTTAAATTTTTAGCATTCTAACCATTTAGCAGTCTATCCATTTATGCTGTTGATTCTGTGATTCCCAGCGTCTTTGCTGACTTCCTCCCAAACAGCTCTTCTCTATTGTTACTTTTGTCCCCTGATTTAAGCAGATAAGGAGAGTGAGTTCCTTGTAGACATTAATGTATATTCAATCCAGATCATTACTTTGGTAGTCTGGCCTCAATCTTCTTCCAGGGACTATAGTACACACCCCAGTCATGTCCTGTCATGTCTTTTGCTCTTCCTCTAATGTCTCCTTCCCTCATTCTGACAGGTAATTTAGAAAGCCTGCCACATACCTTTCTTGCATCTGATTCCACTGGATGTGAATGGATCGAAAGATGGAATGTAATGGAACAAAACAATCTGTAGCATGTTTGAGTAATTTAATAAATATTTTTAAATATTTGTTTGAATTCACAAGGATTTCCTAAGTATTAGCAATGCCATCCAGACAGTACTACTGTGATTTTGCCAGGAAATAACATATGGTTATTTCCTTAAGAGGTTGTGGGGGTTTTTTTAATATCAATAAATAATACTTTCCTCTTGTGTTACTATGTAAAAAAGAAATTTATACTTAACATATGTTTGCTTGGAGGTAATATAAAAGTATGATGGAGTCTTAAAAAGCAAACATGAAATGTTAGGGAAGCTTAAAACCCCTGCTAAATCCCTAGATGAGTACATAATACACTGTTGTGGTTTAACCCCAGCCAGTAACTAAGCACCACACATCTGCTCACTCCCCCCCACCCCCCAGTGGGATGGGGGAGAGAATCAGGAAAAAACAAGTAAAACTTGTGGGTTGAGATATGAACAGTTCGATAGAACAGAAATTGAAGAAACTAATAATGATAATAATAACAACAATAAAATTACAGTAATAATAAAAAGGATTGGAATATACAAAACAGGTGATGAACAGTGCAGTTGCTCACTGTTTGCTGACCAATATCCAGTTAGCTCCTGAGCAGCAATCCCCCCAGGCCAACTCCCCCCAGTTAATATACTAGGCCTGACGTCCCATGGTATGGAATACCTCGTTGGCCAGTTTGGGTCGGCTGCTCTGGCTGTGTTCCCTCCCAACTTCTTGTGCCCCTCCAGCCTTCTTGCTGACTGGGCATCAGAAGCTGAAAAATCCTTGACTTAACATTACTTAGCAACAACTGAAAACATTGGTGTGTTATCAACATTCTTCTCATACTGAACCCAAACCATAACACATTAACTCTATCCCAGCCGAAACCAGGACACACACTCAGCCATGATCTGCAGTGATGCTCAGAAGACCAGACAAAAGACATAGGTGTCAAACTTGGCACCTATATAAATCAATAAAACCCATGAATTAGGGAGTGATACTTCAACTTAAAACACATGGACATATGCAAAGTCTCATTTACTTATAGTGCTGAGCCAGGGCACATGCAAGGAGATGGTAGGTCCAAACACAAATCGTAAATGGTAGGATTAGAGCCTTAGGACTGGAGGACTGGAGCCAAAGCTGCTCAAATCAGTGGGAATTCTTATGCTGACTTACAGTGAACTGTTAATTGGCCCCTGAATTATTTATTCTGAAACCTTAACAGACATTTCTTAATTCATCCAACCTGCTGTTCTTGAATGTAATTTTCACAACTGGCCAGTCCTCTGGTATTGGCATACTGGCACATCTTGGCAAAATCAGCTTCACAAAAGAAGCTACTGTCTGAAACCAGAAAAATACCTCATTATCCTGAGTTCAGAGCAGGTTGCTTTTTTGGGGGTTCATCAAACTAACTCAAATTCATGAACCATTTATTTTATTGCTAAAATGTTCATATTCTTCCGTCAACAGCAAGTGAGCAGTCTTCTAGTACAAAGAGAAATTATACCATTCCAGAGGCAAATGCTTCCAGTCTTCAGCTGTATAAGCAAGACTTAATTTTATCTTCTTTTTCCTACTTTCCAAACCACCATTGTCCTTTCACATGCTCTGTGTTCTGCTGATCTACTATGCTTCTCTCAATTTTTTTAAAGATTTAATTTATATTGGATTTTCCTTCCTTTACATTGTCTTTTTGTTAATTTGTGTTTTAAACTTTAGTGGAATGTAATTCTTATACTAGAATCAGAGTTTAACTTTCAAAACCACATTTTCCTCTTAAGTTTGCAACTGGGAAAAGGAAAAAAAAAATCCTTATTATACTCAATCTTTAAAAATCTCAGGAGAGCCAGAAAAGAAATCTCTAAGGGTCCAGTATTTTTAAAAAGAGATTCTTTTTCTAAAGCAATAATTTAATATGGCAGATCTTTTGAGCTTTTCTGTAACCAGGGATCAGTCTTTTTTTAGTTTCCAGTAACGAACAACCACAGAGATACTGACTCAGCTTGACAATGTTTATAGTAGTTGTTATTTAAGCTATAATATAAATGATTTTGAGATATGAAGTCAGTTGCAGAAAGAGTCTAAGAGGCTCTCTGATCAGTGATGAGAAATTGTTCACTAGATAACTGTAACTCATATGGCGATCTGCAGAGCAGAGCTCTTTTGGCCAGCTGTCCAAATTCACTTCATCACATGCTTAAGCTTAATTAGACTTTGTAGCCTGATGGCTTATAAAGACAAAAGGGGCTATTGGCATCATCCACACTGACCGCCTTTGCAGCACTGGCTGGAGACCTGTGCTGAATAAATCCCCATTCCAAGAACAAAAAGTCTTTTCAGTCAGGTATCCACTTTTGTTGTCAAAACTACGGTAATGAGTTGTAACCCTTAGTACCACTGACCCAGTGTTTTCTAACTGCCCTCATTAAAATGTCTTCCTTACCTGAAGCTCTATACCAGCTGAAATCAGTCCCTGAGTTCATTCTGTCATGAGGGGCCTGGAGAGGCCCCCACTCTTGACTGTCTGCCTGCAGGATGGTCTCCCACTGGCGAGGCTTCTGGTGAGCCTTGGCCATTTGTGGGCTGTTTCCAGTCCCAGCCGGTGGGCTCTGCTGGCCATGGGTAGGGTGAGGCCTGCCGTGGCCTCCTGTGTTTTCTGTTGTGAAGAAATGGCTCCCTATGCTCAGTTGGCTGCCTCACAGACTGATGCCACACCTATGTGCCAGGATGGGAGCAGCCTGTGGAGAAGGTACATTTCTTCTTCCTTTTTTCCCTATCCTCAGAAACAAGGATTTTAGTTTTGACCTTTCTGCCCTGCGGTGCAGGGGCAGGGCTGGTGCCTTTACACGATTTAGCAGTGTGGGCCTGTGGGTGGAGATGCCATGGCCATGACTGAGTTCCTGTCAAGGCCTGGCTCTTCTTGGGAGATCAGCTGTTGCCTCCATCCTTCCAGCAAAACTGTGCCCATGTGTGGGAACCATGTGGCTTCACATGACACCAAAATAGTCTCCCCTTAAACAACATCCCCCACTTGGGGTCATTGTGATCTGGATGGAGCCCAGGAAGGTGGTGGGCCATTAGAGCTGGATTTAAAGATTCTGAGTTGCCGTTCATTAGTCAGCAATTTACACAAGTATGTCCCCAAATGGGGAGTGTAAGTCTACTTCATAAGTGAGATTGTGTCCTGGTTTCAGCTGGGATAGAGTTAAGTGTCTTCCTAGTAGCTGGTACAGTGCTGTGTTTTGAGTTCAGT
>JANZLQ010000100.1:25355164-25366405 GCA_026212715.1 Elanus axillaris
CCCATCCCACTTGGGGTGGGGGAAGGGGTGAGCGGCTGCGTGGTGTTAGTTGCTCGCTGGCCCTAAACCACGACAGATTGTCAGCTAAATTTAAATGAGCATGTAAGACATGAAAGAGTAGAAAGGGATTCCATATAATAGACTGACTGCTGATAGTCACACTTGCTATAAGTACCAAAAGGAAGTATCAAATGACTGTTAATGAATGGCTGGATTTCAATGGCAACCAGTGCAGATAATGGGTAATCTAGTGCTGTGCACTTCACGTAGTGTAATAAGCACACTGAGAGCTCCCTTTCTGGCTCACCAAACTTAATATGGGGACTGTGTTCTCCATGCCTTGATTCTGCCTTTGGAAGTATACATGCTCATAATTAATTCTAAAGGGTATTTATTTTTAGGCAGAAAGAACCTGTAAAAACTGAATGAATTGATCTGTAAAAAAAGAACAAGAAAAAAAGTTCTCAGTTAAAGTGAAAGAACAGAAATGAGTAATAGCATAGAGTTATTTACTTCACATGCTTGTACTTTCAGTGTTTATAGAAGTTGTAACATTCAGATTTAAAATGTCCATGGCTACAAGACCTGTATCTGTATTTGAGCCTGATTAGCATTTATATTCCACACCTGATGACAAAAAAACTCAGCTGTAGCTTAAAGTTCCATGAGGGTCATACTGACTGCTTTCATGGTTTGATAATATATAAATAACCTTCTTAGACTAATACTAATTAACTTTGTACAGTTTCTGCTGTAAATTATTTTCTGAGTCTCTTAGGATTGCTCTCAGCCAATTGCATACATGGCAAAAGGTTAATTGTTTGTGAAAGACAAAGAAAAGGGCACCTCTGTGACTCCCAGTAGAAATTAAGAAAATAATGAAGTCTTTCTCTGGGAATTCATCTACTTCATGTGTGATGTACCAACTGCAAAACTTCTATAATATTCAAATATATATTTTCAAGAGCAGTGTTTGACAAAAACAGAGTGTACATCTATATGAAATAACGACATGGATTTCTGCGTTGCTCAGAAACCTGGCTAGCAACAGATGTGATAACTTAAGCTTGTCTGTTTTGAGAGGAATTATATAATGGATGTATAAAATGCATGTATTTCCTTCCTGTGCTGATCAAGGCATGCTGGGTTGTTCAAATTAGCCTATGGAGTAGAGAAAAATTGTACTTATACATGGCAACCACTATCAGACAAATAAGGATTGCATAATTATTGTGGCATGAAATATTTATGTGGCATATCGTTACTGGAAGAGATGTGAATTGCCAATTGCACCCAACAAATCACAAAAGAAACTGCATGTGATGCCACACAATGATGTAGATTTTTAGAACTTATTTAGAGCTGATTTATAATGCAGTTTATAGAAACATCTTCATTTTTTTAAAGACATTTTTACTATATTGTTTCTTTTGTTACTTTCCGACTTCCTTATGAAGAAACTCATCTACAGAGGTATCAGTTGAAGAATCCTGAAAATAAAATAAAAATTATTTCAAAAAATGTGTAAAAAGGCTTTTAAAAGTCGAGAAATAACATGACCTCGTAAAGAAATTATTTCTTCATCCTTCCCCCAAGTTACTTTCCTCTTGGTCAAGAAACAGTTGTTTTCTTCTTCTCATGCTACTGTTTGGGCTTATACCTCCTCTTCTGCTTGATCTTCTAGAATTGATTGTGTAAGCAAAGCTGAGATCAGTCAGCTTTAACAAGTCTTATACGTTTAAAGATCTCATATCTGGGGAAATAAGGGAGGTTTTTGCAGTCCAGAATTGTAGAATGTTGTGGGGTTTTGTTACTTGTGTGTACTTACACATACCGTTCTGTAAAAATAACTAACATTTTGCAAACCTCAGTCTGAAAGCTGTGAGGTAAAATAAAGAGCAGAAAAAAAAATTTTGGAAAATGGATAGGTGTAAGGAAATAATATAAAAAGCTAGAAAGCTAGCATGTGGGAAACCTGATGGCAGAAGTAAGGTAGAAGTAAAAACCTGTGCTTTGGTACTAAAAGTTTTGCTGATGATTTAATTTTGCATAGTAGAAATGATTTTATAGGTTAAAACCCAGGCCCTGAGTGACATTTAATGTGCAGCGTACATATATCTTGTATAACTTTAACATCATACTTTCTCGGTCATCAGTGTATAATCATGTCCTGGGTGAAATGTCACCTTCATTGAATTCAGCAGGTATTTTCTCATTGCTTTAAAGAAGGGCCAGACTTCATGCTTATACGTATTTACTTCTTTACTAATGCTGATCAGCCATGAGAAGGAAACAGTCTATAATGGAAAACTCCTCTTGTTTTCACAGTTACCATTTCCAGCTGCTGCAGATTTTCTAAATTGGCAGACATAACACTTCCTTGTAGGGTAGGCTAGTAGTTCCTCCCCTTACCAGTTGTAGGAGAATCAGCAACAACAATGACCAGCAGAACTTCCATTGCCTCTAAAGCTTCTTAATATGTGAGTAACATTTGAATAGATGTTAACATCCCCAGTGTACAGATAAAGAAAGTATAGAGCAATGTATTCTACTTTTTTAAAAAGTTCTTTTTCACACTGAACTTTTAAATGGTTCTTCCTTGGTTGGAAAGGAAAAATGAATAATTGATAAACTAAAGGCAGCAGAGAGAAGCTGTAAAACCAATGATTTTTACTGAAAATTTGACAAGGAGTCATGTCATACCAGTCTGAACTGACAAAGGTATTAATTTCTGGATAAAGTTTCATTTGAAAAACTGATTTAAGATGATTTGGCAGAATCAAATGGAGACAGCCTTCAGGATCTAGAATGGGCTGGCTAATTATTTGGCTGTAACCTATACAAGCACTAGTGTGAAAGAAGTTTCACACCTTTAGCTTACATTTTTTCTTTTTTATGAAGCTTGATAAATGAAGGTTTGATCAGTAGAGGCTCTGAAACTTGTTTCTGACCGTATGGGAAAGCATAATCTTTTTAGGAATGAGGAATGATCTGAATATCACCACTGAATATTTAGAAATATAGCAGAAGAAACTAGGAAATACTTGCTTCTTATGGAAATCGTGTCTACCAACTCACTGGAAGTGAAGGTTGGAGTCTTTTGCAATTGGGATATGTGGAGTCATGTTGTAGAGGGCACAGCAATTAAAGGGTTGGTTTTGCTCCCATATGAATAGAAAGGAAATTAAATAGTTGCTGCAGTGAATAGTCATGATCACAGTACATTTCTTTTGTAGTCAAAGTTGTATGTAGGAGAGAAAAAAACAAAATAGGTGGTGACTTGTTTTTACACTTGCAACTGGCTTCAGATTCTCCCACAGACTTCTGTTGGAGCATTCAGGTTACACAAAACCAATGAATTTGCAAACTGACAATACGTGGTCTTTTTGGCAAATGGTATCAGTCATACAGTTGTTTTCCTGTCTTCTGCAGACAGGTCTGAGGAAGCACTACATTGGCTCACATACCACTGTTGGAAATTTGGTGTGTGAAAAAGCTTTGGAGTAGAACACAAACTATATGATGATACAATACTTTTATTTTTGGTATGCATATATACACAGTTTGACAGTGGCTATAATTGAGGAAAAAGAAGGCGGCTCACATAACCACTGTAGATGAACAAGGCCTATAGAAATCTGCAAACCTGAATATGTGGCAACTTCTACAGTGAAGATAATTTCAGCAGAAAGCAAGGAATAATAAAAAAGTGAATAAAAAGAATTACAGTATCCAGCTATTACTAGTATAAAAGATTAAACAAACACATTAAGAACACCTGTTTCATTAAAGTTTTTTTATTTTTCTTGTTGATGAATTGCTGACATAGTAATCTTTCAGTGGTTTGCTTCATATTTAGTTCACAGAAGTCCATTAGACCGGAAACATGAAGCTCAAAAATCTGTTGTCTTTTAAAAAAATGTTTTGGTTTGGGTTGTTAGGATGCTTGGAGAGTGCAATTTTTCTGCACCTACTTAGATACTGTTTTGTTCTTGGGTTCTTTTTGTTTGTTTGTTTTTTTAATCTAATTCTAGTACCACACATTAATTGGGTATAATGGAAACAAGTCTGGAATCTCAATCTTCCCACAGTTTTGATAATTTGTATCTGCTGACAATCAGGCATTTTTTCACTATGTAGAATGGCTACTGACTACTGGGGAATAGAAATAAGAATGCATGATGTGTCTTCTTTAATACCACTTACCTTTCATTGTGACAATATTTCACAAAACTTACCTTGTTCTGACTCTGTATTACAACACATTTTGGAGGCCACCTATAGCTCCAGCCTTTTTTCTCATCCAGACATAAAAATGAACTATTACAATGATATCAAGTCTGTTTACAACGGCTAGAAGGGTCTCTGTATTCTGTCACATCTTTCATCATGTTTTAAAATTCATTCCATCTCTAAAGCACATTTTTCCATTGTTGTCTCTCTTTTCCTAGTAATGCTAATGAGGCATGCATTGTACTACTTCTATAACAAAGAAGTAATATCTATTTATTAACATGACAATATGTACCTATTAGACAAATAATATCTTTTAAAAGAATGCTGTTATTTTTAAATGCAAGTTGAATAGAATGTCAGTAAAAATGTCATAAAGAATAACAAAGAAGACATAATAACATTGTTGATTGTATTTGATTTAGCTGCTTTTAACAAAATTTGTATTTTAGACTTAGGAAGTATTACTGCAAATTTTATTTTAAACTAGGAATTTTATATTTTAGTATGTCCTGCTTTTTTAGATATGCAGGGTTATTAGGAACACTGTTTCTTTTTTATTTTCTTAAGACTATTTAACATAAGGTGATTTTGTAAAAAATATACTTGCATTAAGAACTGTTCCAGATTAGCTTTTGCACCTTAAAAAACTACAGAGGTTCTGTTTTCATATGTTCTTCAGTTTAAGACTCTAGAAATATTTACAGAATCTTTTTGGTTTAGGGGTTGATGAGTCACTGCGCCAGAGATAATTTGGAAGTTCTGTTTATTTTAGAATATACTTCTCTTTATTCTTAACAGTATTTGTTCTTTAATCTATATTTTTCTTAACAAGCAGAAGGTGGGATGGTGAGGTTCTCTACTTAATGAAGCAATTTACAATCTGTTGTTACAATCATGGGTGCAGCTAGGCCACACAGTAGTGCATTATGTTCTTAAGAGTTACTTAACCAAGGAAGACCACAAATCATACACAAGTCTGGTGAGTTGAAGGCTTAAAAACAATAGTAATTTTAAAAGTCCTTTTTATTGATATGACAATAATGTTTGTGTTCATGTTTGAAAATATCTGGAAAACCTCACTCAGAGGTCACTTTTATTAATGCTATGGTGTTCTGTGTTTGGAGGGAGAGTGGAGGGTTGGGAAATAGATGCTTGTCCATAGCTAATGACTTTTAAGTGCATGAAGAAGATTATTTGTATCTGAAGCAAGTAGAAGATACACTAGGCCTGCCTTTGAAACACAGTAAGTGGTAGAAAGGCAGGAACGTAAGTAGGCCTTGATCATTTCAGGACGCTGGAGAATTTTAGAAGGTTATAAGTTACTATGAGAAAGAACTAGGATAGTGATAATCTCAACCTGTAACTAACATTCTAATAGAATTAAAATTAGGCATTAGAACACGACTTATATTTGGAAGAATTATAAAGCTGGTTTATTCAGCTTGAAGACAATGAGATAGGCAAATTCTGAAAACACCTTTAGTTGCAGGCTAATTTTCTTTCATGTTTGGAGATTAAGTTGGATTTTACAGAGGCTGGGTGAATTATTGAATGTGTGCATTGTTACAATTTGAATGTCCTGGTATTAGTAAAAAGTTTTGTTTTATAGAGGAAGAGAAATCTATTGTTGTAGTAAAGAGAATATTTAGTAGCAAAGCATGGCATACACATTCCATTTTCCCATATCAAGACCAGCTAGGAGAGACTTGTTGTTTGTGGGGAGTTGTACAACATGATTTATGCATGCATACTTCTAAAATGCTTGGGCAGTAATAAATATGATAATGTATTTATCTCTGCCTTTGAATACTCAACCTTAATGTTTGATTCATAAACAGAAATTTTTTTCTAAAAGTAAAAGCACCCCAAAATGTTATCAGCAGGTACTTTAAAATATATTTGCACTGATTTCCTCTCTAGATACGTGGAAATACTGTATGTGAAGATTGGTTAAAAATAATCTTCTTCACAGTTAGATGTGAGATTAGAAATAGGTTGGTTTGGGGTACAGTGGAGGATATTGTGTTTTTCAGGATAGGGCAAGTTCTATATTCTTTGTAAATTGTTCATGCTACAACTCTGGAAATACTTCTACTGTTGGCTGAAGCAGATGACAGCACTGCTAATCATCCATTTAATTAGACATTTTATTTTTTAAATTTGCAGTTATAAAATACACATTATTCAAAACTTCTAAGGATTAAGCTTTCTCACTAGAAATGACAAATATAATGGCAGAAGCCATTTGTCCTTGGACAGATGTCTCTGAGTTTACTTACTGTTAGTTTTTTTAATATTCTTCCTGTAATACCATAGATAGCAAAGTGTTATTGACTTTATTAGTTTCAAAACAGTGCAATTTGCTACTGAACATGCTGAGAAAATCACAGCTTTGATAATGAAAGCTGGAAAGACAAATGCTGCAATTTTCAATAACACATTTATAGTTCATATGTGGCTAGAGATTTTCATGCGTTATAGCTTTTATAGTGCTTCACGTGTGTTTCTGACATGTATTTGTTAGTGTTCCGTATTTTGATCTTAACATAAGCAGGATAATCCTAAATAGGAGTGGTTGTGTGTCTGTACATATAAGAACATAGCCACTCCTTTCATATCCTGCATATCATTGAATATTCTGTATATATATTATGTGTATCATTCTGTATCACAGTATATTAAATGATATGCAAAGTATTAATGTCACCTATTTTCTTCGTAATCCCATGGCTCTTCTACGAAAGCTAGAACAGTAAGGTTGGCAATGTAGGTGTTACAATATTTCACAGTCCCGTATCAGCTTCATATCAAATGGGTTAAGACAGATTTGAGTTTGGGACCATATTTGCACATCCTAACTGCTTCGGTACCTCTTGCTTTCATGAGATTTTATTTCTAATGGCAGAAAGAAGTTGTCATCTTAAAGGCTATGCTCAAAATAAAGCTGAATGCTAGATTCTTAGTTCTGACTCTCATATAAAACCAAATTATAAGAGTAAGCTTTGATCTGCAGAATTGAATTCTTACATGCCTGCATCTTTATTATCTCTGCAACTCACAATGCATTTCTCTGACCTACACTTTTTCTTTTTTAATTTATCTGTGTCTAAAGACTGCTATGAAGTAAGCAAGGAAGAACAGTTCTGGCATGGGGTCTAGGGCCTCTGCTACTTTGATGTGTTAGAGAAACTGCTTTTTACTCCAAGAATAGATGATTATATGATTGCTCACAACTAGAGAAGCCTAACAAGTGCAGTTGCTATAGCACATCTACCAGAATAAAATTTATAGTATTAAATAGACCTGGAATATTCAAAAGGCCAGAGAAAATAGACTATTTGTACCTGGGTAAGAGGCTGTGGAAAAAATGAAGTGTTAGCCAAACCCCATCTCTTTCTGGCTGACCAAAGGCAGAAAGAAAGTTTTTGAAATAGTTTTTAAACAGTTGGTGCCTCAGAATGGCTTATGCCTTTGCTTCTTGATCACCAGTTACCACTACCACCACCACCTCTAGATTGTTTATTTAACTACTGAAGTAAGTAGTTGACAGTGTAAGTCTAAATTATGTATATAAAAGTAGTTTTAAGAGTCACATATATTTAAACACATATATATACATATATTTAATATACTATTATATATATTTAGATAATATATATTTATAATTTTATTCATGTACTCAGTGATCTCTTTTGTCTGTATCATTCACCTAGAGCAATTATTACACCGAAATCCTCTATGGATAGAAAAGTTTATGCTTACATAGGGCTTAAGTTTAATCATGTCTGTTAAACATTCATTCCTTCCTGCCTCTGAAACAATTGTAAAATAGGGGTTGGGTTTTACTGTTTGTTTGGTTGGGTTTTTTCACAAATAATTAATAATACATTCACTGACAATGTCAACTATGATTTGTAAACAAACTTGATCTTTCAAAGAATTATTCTTACCGTCTCTTTTATAATTTTCCACATAAAACCAATTTACGCAGGCCACTGAAGAAATACTATTCAGTTCACCTAAGCTAGTATCAGAATCTACTGGTGTATGTCACAATTTAAGAAAATTGAGAAAGAAAAGCAATTGGGAGATTGTATTTTCAAGTTCAAGATATTTGAAGCAATGTTCTTTGTGCATTTTGTCTGAATTATTTTATGCTGAAGAGCATATTTTCCCTGTATAAAAGTAGAAACTGTTTATCTCATTGGTGGGGAAAGTCTGTGCCTCAAATACAAATGAGTAAGTAAACTGACTTCTGAAGAATGCTTCTCTGTGCTTGTAGTGAAGCTGAATTCTTGGAGGAATGCTGTCATTCACTCAAGGCTTGTGAAGAGTGGTGTTCTAAAACCTTTTTTCCCCTTCATTTACAGTGCAGATGGTGCAAACATTTAATCTAAACAGAATGTATTGTTAGAATAGTCTAGATAGGCTATGATCAAGAGACTACAAATGGGAACAATTTGGTTTTGAAAATTTTTTATCTGATTACAGGGATAATGACTTGTTAATCAACCTGGCAATTTTGCATTATTAGAAAAGTGACATTCACGTGGTTTTCTCGTTGTGTTTCCAAATAGAAACAGATTTCTGCCATATATTACATATCATTTATCTCATAGATGACTGCATCTCATTTTCAGTCTCTCAACAGTCTCAGCTACTCTATGCATGGAGCTGTTCTGTTGTTTTGACAGGCAAAGACACATCAAAATCATGTATTAGCCACTTTTCCACATCACTGAGTCTATATGAAGAGCTTAGGAAAATTAAACCAGAGAATTATATTTAATTTTTAAAGGGTTTTGATTACAAGCGTGATATTTATGCAAAAATAGACTCCTTAGAGAGCACCTTTATATTGAAA
This sequence comes from Elanus axillaris, assembly GCA_026212715.1. NCBI lineage: Eukaryota > Metazoa > Chordata > Aves > Accipitriformes > Accipitridae > Elanus > Elanus axillaris. Next base: position 25,364,265 of record JANZLQ010000100.1, read on the forward strand.
TAAACATATTTATTTTACCCAGCTGAATGCCCATCTAATTTTGAATCCTTCATGTCCATATTGTGCAAGTGCATTTAAACTCGTAGGTGTGCTTCCAGCCCTAGACACTGTTTTACTGAAAGGAAATAGGTAAAGACAGTGCAGCTGACCTATTTGTATATCTTGGGTGACTTTCTTACAAAGCACTCTTGTGACATCTGCATGATTCACAAAGTTTAATGTGCTATGTTATAAATAAAAACTTCCTCCATTTTTTGTTTTTTCTACAGTCTCTATAATCCACTTCTGAGCTCAACAAACTCCATGATGTTCTAAACATGTTTGATTAAAGCATTATACTGTAGAGAAAGTGGGGTTTATGGGTATCTAGGCTTGTTCTGAGTGAATTTCAGTTGTGAACTTGTTTCTATAACACTTACTTCCATCTTCGTCTGAAGGTGCAGTGTCAGTGCAAGGATTCTGTCTTTTCCCCTGTAGCCTAAGGTACATATTCAGATAACTTTTACTGAGCCTGTGTTTTCTCTTGAAAATAAGAATGAAACCATAAGTGAGGATCAGTATTTGATGACAAAGCTGGCTCAAGTTACAGGCACATGGTGACTCTGAAATTTTTTTCCACTCACAAATTTTGGCTCGGGCTTCAGTCAGTATCCATCTTAAAATTCATTTGCAGGGTAGAAGTTACTGAAACTATTTCACTGGAGTTGTTTTGACAGTGGAGGCAGGTTACCAGGAGAAGCCTTCAAGAGTTTATGCTAGGACCTGTGCTCTTCAAAAGTATTCACAAGTGACATGAAAAGGCATGAACAATGAGGTGAAAAGGTTTTGATGGCTTTATTGGATTATTGGTTATCCAGGGTATTAAAGAAAAAGGTGAACTTTTAAGTCATTTCAGAAGGATAGAGCAAGACACAAGACTGAACAGTAAAAAGATGAAATCCAGTCCAGATAAACACAAAGGCATGCAAGAAAGTGAAAAGTTATAATACCATATTCAAAATTACTGACCATTACTACACAGGAGTGGAAACTGGAGATTATGGTAGGTCCATGAAAATGTCAGTCTGATATTGACCAAAAAGTGTTATGAATTAGCAGGAGAGAAGTAGGAAACAAAATGAAGTCCATAATAATGCTGGGCTATACATCCATGCTTTATCTTGGTAACTGTGGACTGTTCTGCTCCTGTTTCAAAAACAATGTAGGAGAGCTGGAAAAGGTTCTAAGCAAGACAGGCAGGGTAATCAAATTGATGGAACAGCTTCCATACAAGGAAACTTAGAGAACTTAGAAAAGTGTACACTTAGAAATTCAGAACTGGAAAAACCGCTACTCACTGTCCCTTACACTTTGATTGTTCTTCATAGTACAAAGCTAACATATTTCCTATGGCATTGAACTGCAAGACGTTATAATATCTTCTCTGGAATACTATTTTTCTCACTGTTGGATTTCTTTGTCAGGTGTGCACAGCCCTCCAATGTTTAAGGAATAATATCATTCATTCTTGCTTTTATTTAGTTAAGGCTGTATACTTATTAATTTTATTTTCATTCCATGTTTCTGCTGCTTATCTTTTTCCTCATTGTGTTACACTGCTCTGTGGAAATGAAAGGAAAAAACTCAGAAAACCCCGAGCTGCTAGAGCTGGCAACCACTCCTAATGCTGCTTAACAAGAGGTAATGTTGTTATGGAACTGAAGGATGTCACAGAAGTGTGCAAAAAACCTGTAAATTAGGAGGAAAATTAAGTTCAAGCAAATAGCATTTATCAAATCAAGATGGAGAATTCAAGTGAATACAAACAATATATTGACTCATTCAAGTTATTTTTAGCTCTGAATTTTCGCTGGTACCATACCCACCTGCTTCTGTGTTCCTTATACCCATAAATTTGTTGATCACCAGTGTCGTGGTTTAATGCCAGCGAGCAACTAAACACCACGCAGCTGCTCACCCCTTACCCCCCGCAGCAGGGAGGGGGAGAAAATCAGGAAAAAGAAGTAAAACTAGTGGGTTGAGATAAGAACAGTTTAATAGAACAGAAAAGAAGAAAGTAATTATAAGTAATTATAATGATAACAACACTAATAAAATGACAACAGTAATAGTAAAAGGATTGGAATATACAAATGGTGCAC
>JANZLQ010000100.1:25373361-25399781 GCA_026212715.1 Elanus axillaris
CCCCAGGTCTTTCTCTGCCAGGCAGCTTTCCAGCCACTCTTCCCCAAGCCTGTAGTGCTGCATGGGGTTGCTGTGACTGAAGTGCAGGACCCAGCACTTGGCCTTGTTGAACTTCATACAGTTGCCCTCAGCCCATCGATCCAGCCTGTCCAGATCTCTCCGCAGAGCCTTCCTACCCTCAAGCAAATCGACCCTGCCTCCCAACTTGGTGTCATCTGCAAACTTGCTGAGGGTGCATTCAATCCCCTCGTCTAGATCACTGATAAAGATATTAAACAGAACCGGCCCCAACACTGAGCCCTGGGGAGCACCACTTGTGACTGGCTGCCAACTGGATTTAACTTTGTTCACCACAACCCTCTGGGCTCATCCATCCAGCCATTTTTTCACCCAGCAAAGAGTACAACCCCTCATTTTCAGTTCCTTTATGGGGTTTACCACATGAGGAAAAGTTCTAGGTCTGTCTTCAGCATCTTGAAGAACAAATGTTAACTATGAGAGCAAAAAAAGTACTATTTTGTTTTGAACTGAAATACTGTAATTGTTTACACAGGTGACTTTGTTATCCTTTATTAAACTGCCTACTGGGACAGAATGATCTAAAGTAGAGGAAATCTAAACAATAGAAAAAGTCAGATGTAAATGTCCTTTGATTTCTTACTGAAACAAAGCTATCTGATAAAGGTTCTTCCAGAAGACCTGGTCCATCATATGCCACAGTATCAACAAGAGCTGAGTATTTGTGTAAGTCCTCATTCACCAAATTATCTGAGGTGAGTGCAGAGTTGACTGTATAGCTTGTTTATGACTGCATTTGAAGTCACTACTTGTAAATTTATTTTTGTTCTTCTTGATAAATAAATCAGCCAAATATATTTCCTTATTTGTGATTCCCTGATGTGTTCGGCAGCAGTGACAAAGTAACTTCAGATAACAGCTAACATAGAAAGTCTCTCTCTAAGACAGAAGATAAATTTACAAAATACCTCATAAAACTGAGAAGAGAGGAGCGGGTTGTAGTTCTCCATTTCATACTTGTCCATTCTTGTAGAAGTGCCAAGGGACAGTAGCAGAAATGCTCTCCAACTTAAGTATTTGCAGGAATGGCTCCATATTCTGTAGCCCAGTGCAGACTTCTAAGGCCACCTCCTAACCTAGGTAAATGAAAATACAGGGGTTTTTTCCCTTAGGGAGCACTTCTTGTCTTTTAAATACTTTTATACAATCCTGAAAAGCTTCTGTGGTTTGAAGAATATATTTGAATGGGAATTTTGACTTAGCCAAAACTTCCCAAGGATGTCTTGCCTACATCATTAAAGTAGGTCTACAGTAGAGTAATTCTAGAGTTTCTAATCCCACTGGCCACAACATGACTCCTACCTTTAAGCTTATTTGTGAACAGAAGATCACATTGTCCACAATAGGGCATTAGTTTCACTCTTACAGATGGTCCTGAATGCCAGAATGTGGTGGATGGCTCCAGAAACAAAATATTAAATAAATCTTGTCTTAGAATCACAGTTTCAGTGCTGGTTGCCTTTTTCTAAATATAGTGTGGGTTACAGGCTGGTCTAGCCCCTTCTCTGAAGAAGGCTGAGTACCATTTTTAGTACCGTCATCTTGTGACATATGTAGATGTAGTAGCTCCTTGATCTAAGCAGCTGTGTTCAGGAACAGGAGGTCAAAGACCCCTCTTTGCAAAATTCTGAGCCGTGAACCAGCTGGAGCCATTTGGTTCTTTGGCTGTGCGTGCTCCTCAAACAGCAGCCATTGCTATCTCCTTCAAGGCAATGATGGCAGGCCAGGGAGCATCATCTCGGGGACTGGCAGGGCACTTCCTCTTCAGCCACAATGAGATATGCCATCTGTTTTCACTCAGCAGTTGTGTTTTATTGCAATTCTGTGTGTGACCTTGGTCTTCTACTTATGTTATTCACTCTGCAGGTCTTGTAGCATGGTCCAGGGAGAGAAAAAAATGAATTTTGTTTCTTCCTTCTCCACTGTGCAGGTAATTACGAGCTGTGATGACATGCGAGTACTACTTCTAAGTTAATTTGAAATACATAAATAAACATTTGCAACATTGAAAATTTGAGTAGTATTGACTATCATTTTAAATAGAGGAAAAAATACTACTTTAAACCTGTTAATAATCTCTTCAAAGTTGCAATTTTTGTGAGCAGAAATAGAATATGATATAATGAAAACTTGTTTGAATTGCATGTTGCTGAAGAGTCAGTGCAGTAAAGTTCAATCCAGTTACTGGTTTTCTACTGCTCGGCATAAAATTTTTAAATTAAGGGCATATATAAATACAAATTTACATCTATGGTTCTCAGGAACACAAGAAAAAACAGTCTGGGTAGTTATGAACTATTATTCAGTCAGATTTTTCTCTAATTTGCCAAAATTGTAGAAAAGTATTTATGCGACTTGTCTGTACCCTGCTAAAATTTTTCACAAAGATTTGCAGGGGTGCTGCGCTGTAGGTTAAGAACTCCTTTTCCAACAAGTGCTTTGTTAAGCCAGCAGCACTTGTCTGAGAATTGCCTCTATCACTCGGTATATGATGCGGTGGCGGGTTGGACCATGACAAATGGGCTTGCTTCCTGCTGTTGTGAATGAGTGCTATGAAGGTCCTTATGTCCTTTTAAAGCTGACAGACCTGACCTTTTTTTATAATTATTTTTTAAAGGAAGGTTGGATTTTGTAATATTTTGTATTTGGCTCTAAATGCTTTTAGTTTAGCCATGTCTCAGTTCTTTCACAAATCTGCACCTTCTTCCAACTCTCCAGAATTCCAAAGAGCTACTGCCAGTTTGTTTCATACAGTGGCTTCATTCATGTTGCTCGCTCTTTCTTTCTTTTTTTTTTTCATCTTCTGTTGATTTTTATAAATTTTTTATTATCTTTTACCACCAGAAGTTAGCTGAAACCTCTACCTGTTCACATGATGACTAATACTTGGAATGCTCTAAGAGTAGTACCAACAGTTATGCAGTAAAGTTCTACTGACTGCTGACCTTCTGAATTTGGCCTGCCAGCTTATGGCAGTAATGTTGTCTTGTATTTACTATAGAATTTTATGGAGGCCAGTTGTCCACCCCATTTCCCACATGCATCAGAGTTTATTTAGATCGCAATAGTAGTCCTCTGTGCAAGTGGGAAAAGGAGCAGGCTCATAACTTAGCCTTTTCATAATCCCTTTTCACTCTACCTTTCTTCCTTTCCCCTCTTATCTGGTACTGGTACTTTTGCTACCTATATAAAAAAATAGTAGAGGGAAACACAAGAAGCAGCTGATCAGAGTAGTAATGGCTAGGGTTTTTTTTATTCTAGATGGTGCTATCCATCCACTCATCTAAAGCCTGTGCTGATATAAATATCAAGTGGGAGAAGGCTACACCTTCTCTCAGAAACAGTACAGCTTGGAAGATTCCAGAAATGGCATTATACCTCTTAGGAGAACGGTACAATTACAGTATGCTCCCTGTATTAATCATGAGATTGTCTCTAAAATGCAGTCTGTCATCTAGATAGAGAGATCTCATTTCTTAAACCTCTTGATTCTCTGAGACAGCACCCTAGTATGTTCCACAAATTACACAGTTCAGAGTAACGTATTTGTTGTAAGACAGTGCATGAAGATGCAGAAAGATTCAGAATAACATTTTTCAGTCAGGAGAATGTTTTCATGCACTCACCCCTTCAGCCCCTGGAGGGTATTTTACATACTTGGTGATCGTAGTAGTAGTATGCAAGTCTGCTGCAACATAGAATCATAAAAAAACTTAGGTTGGGACAGATATCTGGAGATCATCTAGCCACACCACAGAAAAAAAAGCAGGGCTAAATTCCAAGTCAGGTTACACTGTGCAGCCATTTATCTGGTTGAGTTTTGAATATTTCCAGGAACTGGAAATTCTATTTCTCTTGGAAATTCTTCCAGTGCTTAAACACACTGTGATTATATATTTCCCCCTCTTCACCCTTATATCCATCTCAAATTTCTCTTGATGAAGCTTGTAGCTCTTGCCTCCTCTCTTTTCACTGTACATCTCTGTTACCTGCAACTCCCCATAACATAGTGTAAGGCAACATTTACATCCTCCTTGCCTTTTCTTCTCCAGGCTATAAAACCACAGTTCTCCAAACCTCTTCTCACTTTTTGATTCTTTCTGTCCATTCACTTATGCCAAGTGTAGTCAGAAAAATAAGCCTAAACCAGTTTGTATTTTCTTGATCTAATATTATAGTTATGCAACTCTGGTGTATATTTCTTTTTTCTTGTTTTGAGTGGGTGTGAGGTAGAAAGGTAGAAAATGAGTCATGACCTACCTGGGGATAAAATCTAGGCTTCTGGCTACTGACTGAGGTGTTCTGACAGATGAGCTATGAGTCTAGGTTTTAATGCCAAGTTAACCATTGTGTGGAAATTAATTTTGCAGCAGGGATTTATCATTAAACTTAAGCAGCTCGAGTGTCATTCTTACCTTTCGGGTATCTGGGATGAGGAGTCTCAGAACAGCAAAGCTCTGAACCTGTTGTCTTCTACCCCACTAGTTGTGGGGTAGCCAAAGTACTCTGTGTTTCTGTCTTTAGGAAAGAAAGGGGCATACTTTGTTGAAAAGAGAATAACTGGTACATTCTCAAAGATGCTCTTCAAACTGTAAGCAAGTTCTTTTTCTATTGGTGAGTCAGTCTTACTTCAGGGTTCTCCAGTTCTGTCCTGAGGAAACTTCTGAATTATTCACTGGCCGTACTCCAAACATGATTATGATAGTTGTGTTACCATTGCTCTCGCATAGGATGTGAGAATTATGTAGGACCTCTAGGTACCATTGTATTAGGCACCATATGTTCCCTTGATGGTTTCCCTCTCACTTTCTTTTCTTAATGTTCTTCCTCATTTTCATGCATTCTGCTTGATATTAACTGGGAAATGATCACTTTTTGACTAATGGGATGCTTCACCTGTATCAGATCTTAAGTCCAGATAAATGATATATGTGAGCTCTTTGGTTCTTTATAGTAGTTTCATTATGCAATAGGAATTCACTGTTTACAGGTTAATTCTAATATGTAAGCTTCTACTTTTACCCTTGCACTCAACTAAAAAACTCAGCCAATTTAATTTTGGTTTTGGAACCTTTGTGCTTGTACTGGTAAAAATGTTTGGGTTTTTTTCACTCTCCCATTATCCATTACTGGCTAAATGTATATAGTACAGAGAGTGTCAAAGGAAAACTATGTCCTAAAGTGAATATTTCTAAAATCTCTAAGGCTGTTAAAGCAAGGGTTTAGGAGGGGGAAATGTTTTGGTGTCTTATTCTTCCATACATGTTAGTATGAGTGCACACACAGACACACAGTGTCTTTGTCTTACCTACACACATGGTGTCCTGTCCAAGACTATGCCAGAGTTCGGGGAGATGAATTACACTGCTGAACTCTTGTCAAGAACAATCCAACTCAACTTGTTCAGGCCACAGATCAGACTTGTATTATGAATGTGGTAGTATTATATACCTTAGACAATTGTGGGGTTTGTTGTTGCTTGTTTTTTTTCTTCAGGGAAAGCTATAAACTTCAGTGTACATTTTTGCTTAAACAAAGAATCTGTTGTCTGTTTTTTAGTTCTCCATTTAAAAAAATTGTACGCTGTCATAGAATAAAGTTTAGAAAGTCTGCTGTTTCAAGAGGCTCTATGGGAAAAAAAAGAGTGATTACAGAAATTCCTTTTCTATGCATATTATGCTGTTACTATGTAATGTCACAAATAATATCTGGAGAAGCTTACCTAGGCAGGAATTTTATGGATTGATTTCCACACACCCCTCCCCCAACACCAGGCTTCAGTGTGATGTAATGATCATTTTGTTCTGCTTTTGGATACAGGTCTTCTGTTTTAATTTTAATCAGCCATAATTTTAATCAGCTCATTAGCATGTCTATTGCTAGAATGCATATTATGAGTGTTGAGAATGAATTTTAAAAAATGCCTTGCACAAATTTAGGATTCCAAACTTTGCTCTATATGACTTTTTTCTATTGTTGAAAAATCTGGGTTTCATTGAACTGTCTTTTAACTTCTTCAATGATAATACAATTTTTGCTCTAAAGTTTACAGTTACTCAGAAATGTAGTTTTAATATTAAAAATGCAGAGTTCCTGTCAGAAATTATTGTAGGTTTCTTTAAAGAAAAGAAAGATTCTCTCTGAATAGGGTTAAAAGAATAGAGGAAGTGAGCTTGTGTTACAGGCTGAGCTGTTTTATGTTCTCTCCTAGTCTGTGACATCAGGGAAGTTGCTTTGCCTTCAGTGTGTCTTTTTGCCAATCTGAAAAGTTTAAGTAATAACACACAAATACTTCTCATGTTTCGTGATTAGTTCTGTGTCTGTAATCAGCTCAAATACTGCGTTTTACTATATAAAATACCATATAATGTGTATTCTTGACAACTACGTAGTCAGCCATTAAATGTGATTTTTTTTCTTTTTTAGAAAATAAACTTACTCTAGTGATTCAAGAATTTTAACCAAAAATATGCAATAAACTGCTTTATTTGGTTATATTAAATGTCACAATCTAACTGTCCAGTGATGTGTTATTTAGATACCCTTAAGCAGACATTTTTTATTTCCTTAGATTACCTCTTATTTTTCAGTAAGTTTATTCTGCAAGATGACAAAAATATAGTAAATTAGAAAAATGGGTGTGAATTATAATTTTTTCATTCACATTTCAAGTTTCTGGAGTTCTTTGAGAGCTACCCATTTTGTAAAATCTCTCAATTACTATCCACATGGCTAACATAATGTAAGTTTCCTTACTATGAAAATGTAAAGTAATCATCAGCTTATCAACATCAGTATTACTCAGAAATTTCATTACAGAGTAAGTGTTAAAAGTTCTTTTTTAGTTTAAATTTGATACTTTTTCATTACTTATATATACTTTGTATTGTCTCTTTTAGTTTAAAGTATCCACTTAATGGCTTATAATACCTTTCTTTTCAGTCTTTGAATGTTTTGGGTTTGGTTTTTTTTTTCATGTACCCAAGAAGTGCACTACATTCACTGCTATTTTCTAAGAATGGTAGGAACTTTTAAAACAAGTTCTACTTCATGTTAACTCAGATGACCTTGCCCTGTCTCCTCACCCTCAGATTCGTGTGTGTATGCTGTAGCTTGATCACCAAAAAGCTCTCTGTTGAACCATTGCTTTAATTCTTATTTATGATATTTCTTTCAGTCTGTTTTCTTCACAAAATTAAAAAGAACACTATCATGAAATATCATATAGTCTGTGAATGCTGAGGGGGGGAAATTATATTTCACAGGAATTCATATATCTGTGTTGTCACTATTAATGAAGCCTGAGTTAATAATGTCTAAAATTCATCATAATCTCTTGCCAGCAGAATGCATGAAGAGGAGATGATCAGTTTAATGTAGGGTTTGATTCCTTTGCAATAAGGCAAGCTGTATTTGTGATATACATAGCAAAACCTTTTAGTTGGTATTCCAGTTTGCTTGCTCTGAGAAAAAAATGAAATGGCTTTAAGAAAACTCAGTAACAATAGTTTAGGGACAATTAACTAGGAATATGAAGGAAAACTTACCATGTGTATTGAGAGATCAAAATAAATGTTTAACTTTAAAAATCTGTTACTTATAACAGCAGCAAAAATCATGTGTGAATGACAGTGGTTAATGAAGATGGATTCTGAGGGATGCTCGGATTGATCTTGCCTAACTGTAACTTTCTACAAGTCACATACTTAATCAGAATACCTCTTGGAGACAAAAGTAGACATCCCAAAGAGTAATTCATCCCACCTATTTGAGACACCTGATACAGACAAAATGCATCTAGAGGTGCCTATGTCTTACACTGACTAGAAAGGGTGTCTGGTAATTAACTTAAACTAGATGCCTACCTTTTATACAGCTAACTGTAAATGCATTAATGCCATACAGCTAAGGAACACTGCATGATTAGTCTGTCATGATTAGTATGCCTGTGTAAGAACTTAAAGCTGAGAAAATACAGTTGACAATCTAGTGTTAATGGACAAACTGTTAGTGTAATTTGGGTGAAATCCCTTACATTCAAAGGCCCTTCTTCCTTTAATTCCTGATTGCAAATTTGCTTTTCTCAGATAATGACCAAAGGTTTTGTTGCCATAGCAGCAAGTTTCTCCTTCTGAAAAAAAGGGCAGTGTAACACATACAAAAATAAGCACAAACTTTTTGCGTGGGGAGAGGGTACAAAAGCTAAAGACCTTGTAGAAAGTATGTTCATGTATTAATTTGCCCTGTGTCATTTACCTTCTGCCAGAGACAACTGTAAAAGCACTGAGAGTGAGTTTTCTGCTGAGGTGGAGCAAGGACCAGACATTGCAACCTTGATTTCTTGTACAGGAGATGGTGTACAAGACACAGCCCATTTATATCTCTCAAAAAGAAGGTTTAACACACATAAGAATTAGATCACCACATTGGAATAAATGTTAAAATTCAACTATATTCTTTGCTACCGCATGGCTTGTCCCTAGTGTTAGTATGCCTGCCTGTTCACCCTCTACTGTGCTCCTGTTTTCGTACCATCCGTCTCTTGCACGAGGTGACAGATACAGAGGCTTAAGTGGCTGAGCACTTGGTTGGTATTATGGGAAGGACCTATTCCCATAGGGAAACTATGGGGAAACAGAAGACCTATTCTTGTTCTAGAAGAAGAAATCTATTTTAGAACATGTAGATTTTATGGTAAAAGTGAGTTTTCTAAATGGACAATACCAATGTAGGTGAAAGGATGGAAATGAAGAATGGAATATGTTGGGGAAATAGAGGAGCCAGGTTGCCATAGTAAATTCTTGGAAGCTGATAAGCCTTGAATTTCAGGTTATAGTTAGTCACTACACCTATTACTGCATATCAGCATTAGTCTCATATGACCTGTCTTAAGCTTATTTGCTGCTTTTCTTATGTTGCAGTGATCCTTGTTGTAAAATTGCAGTAGATAAGTGTCCTTGTGCCAGCTGGGATACAGTTAATTGTCTTCCTCGTAGCTGGTGCAGTGCTATGTTTTTGAGTTAGGTATGAGAATTATGTTGATAACACACTGATGTTTTCAGTTGTTGCCAAGTAATAGTTAGTCTAAAGTCAAGGATTTGTCAGCTTCTGATGCCCAGCCAGCAAGAAGGCTGGAGGGGCACAAGTGGGGAGGGGACACAGCCGGGGCAGCTGACCCAAACTGGCCAACAAGGTATTCCATACCATGGGAAGTCATGCCTAGTATATAAACTGCAGGGAGTGGGGTTGAGGGGGATTGCCGCTCGGGGACTAACTTGGTGTCAATCGGTGGGTGGTGAGCAATTGCACTGTGCATCACCTGTATATTCTAATCCTTTTATTATTACTATTGTCACTTTATTAGTGTTATCATTATTAGTTTCTTCTTTTCTATTAAAATGTTCTTATCTCAACCCACGAGTTTTACTTCTCAATTTTTTTTTAATTTTTTTTTTCCCCATCCCACTGGTTGGGGGTGGGGGAAGTGAGTGAGCAGCTGCATGGTGCTCTACTTGCTGACTGGGGTTAAACCACAACAATAAGAACAACACTAAAATAAATCCTTAGAATAACTTATATCCTGTACTGAAAATCTAGAAGACATTCAAAACATTTTGTTATTTTGCACTTGTTACTGTGACTACCTGTTAGCTCATACGGTAATGTTGATTTGATGCATTTACCTCTGAGCTGATTTCATCGTACTTTAATATCTTCCCAGTATATGCTTACTTTGTCACTCCATAATATGTTTCACCCAAAGTGAAACTTAAAGAAAAACTGGTTAGAAAAAGTAGCTCAGTAGAAACCTATCATTAGCAAGGGGAACTGTACTAGCAAGTGCTAGTGTGTTACTTCGCTTATTTCAGTGCTCAAAGTATAACTTGGCCTATGCCCAGCTCCTACAAAATATTCAGGCACACAGATCTTAGTCTCCTAAAGTTTATAAGAACAGAGCATATGCACAAATCAGTCTTGATTTTCTTCCCATGCAGTGCCTTGTCAACACTTATACATGCTGAATGTCAGGTATAATAGGTTGCCTGTCCAGTCATGGAGAATATTGCTGTGAGGTCCTTGGCATCTTTACAATTGTTACTTTTTTCACCCATACTTCCCCTTTAACACCCTGCAGAATTACACCAGGCAGAGACTAAAGTCCTATATTACTAATTCCAGCCATTGCATGTTTTGCTTAATATTTTGCAAGTCTTCCCAGTAGAGAAGTAATCACCATGTTCACCTGGAAATGAACTCTTGTCTACCCACTCTACCCAAGGGACCGTGGGATGCCTTGAATCGGTGTGGATCACTGTGTACAGTGAGGCTGAACTGAAGTAAATATTGCTTAGGAGAATAGTGAATCCCTCTCTTTCTCTGAGAAGCCTGGCATTTTAGAAAAGGTTTGTGTTGAAAAAGTTGTGTAGATGTATTTTATGAACAACTTGGAACTCCTAAAACTTGGTCTCCTAAAACATGATGTAAGCTCACTAGAGTGTATGAAGAAACTATACAATATGTATACGTGGGTTTGAACAAATGTAAGAAGCTTATCTTTTGTAAATCTTTTATTTGAATTATTGATTACACCACTCTGTAGGACTCGCTGTGTGATGTGGATGCTACTACATCAGTGGACCATCATCATGGGCTTTGTAACTTCAGGCCTATGCCTTCTGACAATTGCACTTTCATTGGATCAATGGCATTTTCTCTTCTAAGACAGTCTTCCACAGGCTGCTTGATATTGTAGGTTTGAGGCCAGCTCTTAAAAATTTCTCTTTTTCTTGATGTCATGGTCTGCTTCTTATCATGTAAATCTTTGGCAATCATTGTCGTATTATTAAAGGGCATTTCCCAGTTTGTTATCATGGGTCAAAAGCATTTCTTTTAACTAAAAGTAATGAATAGGTGACACATTCCAAAAGACTTGTGCATATTAAGCATCCTTCAATGATTAGCATGATGATTTCATTATCTGCATGTTTAATTTTAGATTGTCTGCAAGATGCAGGGATGCCACCTCAGATATCTTGTTGTTCTGGGGTTTTTTTTTGTCTCTGTGTGTAGGTATTCTTCTAGAAAAATGTTATTTTAGCAAACTGCAACCTCTATTTAGTAATCTTGATCTTCATTTTCTCAGAAATAAATTAATTTCCCAGACTTGTATGAATTTAATCACTTCTCCCAAAATTTCCATATGTTTCTGAGATGGTTTTCCACAAGCTAGTGCTTCAGCAGCTCTGTCAGAATTTTGTATTAAAGATCTTGCAAATAATAAAGCTAACAATTGGTAAGGGTTTTTTGACTGAATTTGAACAGAACAGGTTTTGTAAAATGAAACCAGGAGTCAGTTGTCTACAGTATTGCTTTTGAACAAATTTATTATTTCAGTCATGATGAGTTCAAGGTTTTAGGGTTTTTTGTTGTAGTTGTTTGGTTTTTCTGCTGTTAGGGGCTTTTGTGGTGTGGTGGGGTTCGGGGGGAGGGTGTTATTTTGCTGGGTTTTCTTAACTTACTGATGCTTGTATACTAGTTTCCATAAGAGGTTGACTGGTTTCCACTGGTAAGAATGAGAGGAGAATCAAGGCTGCCTAAATAAAAACTTATCAGCATCTTTTCAGTTATTCTCCTAGCATTTTTGAGGGTAATTCTATTTCTCAGTCATATTCATTTTTAATTGTAAATAAAGACATATCTTCTCATTTCCCAGCTTGTAGCTGTGAGTGATTAATGTGCAGGAACTGGAAGAAGGTGTGGATGAATGCCACAGCTAAGGAATGTTTCACAGTCTGCTTCTGCTCCTCTATCACCTCATGGTGCTTTCTTTTATATAATTAAAACAATCCTGTGATTTTTCAGACACAACAAACTTTCTGTCTTGTGAAATTTATTCTGTTACTCAGCAGGAATCTTTGCAAGTTCTCTCCAGCTGAAGCAAACAGATTTACGTGCATTTGTGCAGACCTATAAATCACCTTCTCACTGTCATGTGGTTTAGTTATGCCTTTTATTTTTCCTACTACGTTAATTAGCATTCATTTAGAAAAAGCAAGAGAGAAATTATGTAATTAAATGTGCATAATTTTTTAACAATAACAACAAAATCTTTATCTTATGAGTGTTGTTTTTTTCCTGAAGCATATCTGAAAAGTAGGCAAATGGAAACAGCAGATTCTCCTGCAGTAATCTGAGAGAACTGTATGGGTAAAAATTCTACTTATGTAATGAAACCTATGATTTTCTCTACCAGTGCCAAGCAGAAATGAAAATGACTAAATGACGCTTAAATTCAGTTCCACAAAACACAAATATGAGGACTAAATAGCAGATAAATGGTCAGTAACCTAAAATGAAAGTCGATAGTGCAGTATGTAACTTTCAGAAGGAACTACAGTTAAGTTTTTTGAACTGCTAATAACTTCTTTTATTTTTTTTAAACTGCAAGTAATAAAACCACCAAAAAAAATCATAGCCTTTGATACTCTCTTCCAGTGCAATTCCTGAGGGCAATTAGAAATAGTAGTGATTAAATTTGAATTAAATTTTAAATTGATTGGACAGGAACAAGAATGTCTAACAATAAATTTGTTTTGGCCTGCTCCCAGTTGATTTCAATAAAGCAGCGTTTCAGTTAGTTGGCTGAAGCTGAATAGCAATAAGAGAATGGGAGAAAAGGTAGGTCACAAAGGAGGAATTCCCTGGTCATTCTTTACTTATGATGTTTTACATTGCCCAGTTATTTGCATTGTTTTGTTTTCCCCTGTGTATACTGTTTAAGGGTAGGACATATTCAGTTACTTAAAAATTGGTGCCAGATCATGCTTATCAAAAAGCATTTTGAGCATAATTATCTTTTGCATGCCTTCTACTATCTAAGAATTTTGAAAATATTTGCAGGATAATATTATTCTAGGCTAAAAATACTCACTCTGAAATAATTTTAAATTGGTTATATGACTATTACAAAAATCACAATAAAAATATACTAAATAAAATGTTATTATTAGGAATTCAAATGGTGTATTTCTCATCTGGTGCAAGTATGTGGTATATTCTGAAGCTATTCTTTTATAATCTTCTAAAATAATGGACAATTTATCTTCTTTAGCATAAAATCTTGTATTATTTCTGAAAACATGAACTACAGCTCTAACAACCTTGCTGTCTATAAGGTTGTGAATGTAATACCTTTCTTGTGATTTTCCACTTTACATTGCTGCAAAGCCTGACATTATTGGTTTTCAATTCAAAGCCAACACCTGCAGAGAGCACCTGAATCTCTGTGAGGTTATCTCAGTTGGCAGGCCTCTTAAATCAGGTATTCAGTAGTATATTTGGAAGTAAAAAAACATATTTAAAGATGTAGTTAAAGAATTTATATCGAAGTGCTTAACTCTTACTAATTTATGCATTGACAATGCAATATTTTTTGAGAACAAAAGCCTATGTTCACAAAGCTGTATCTGCCAGTTTCTTTGGCAGCAGCTTTACATATTGGAAAGCCCTGTCTTTTATGAGTCTTCCTAATTAGGAGCTTTCACTGAACTGAAATAAATGGTATGTGTACAGTTACTTGATATAGCAAGGATATTTGGTTTGTTTTCCACTAACTCCTGTGGGGCAGTAGGCTACTCTTAGGGAATTCAGAGATGTAAATGAGAAAAATAAGCTTCGATATGCCTACTGTCACTTTATATGGGAAATCATCTATAAATGGGAAAATGATTGGGGGGAAAAAAGGGAAGGCATTGTGCATTTAAATAATAAAAATATTTTTAAAAGCACTGCATTTATCTGATGTATTATGTAACCTGTTCCTTCTGGTGCAGAGAATTCTAAAATTCTAGGGGTCTGCTTGAGATCCCAAAGGATCAGAATAATTCCCCTGTGCCATGTCAAATTTCTACCTTTTTTTTTTTTATTAAGAAACACCTTCTCTCATTTAGGCTTGTTAAGATAATGCTTGAATACTAACAATGATGCTTTACTGAATTCTACTGAAAAACAATAGACGTATAAAGGGATGAGAACTACATAAGCTTTCACTATTTATTTACAGATAGTTGTTTGAGTACTCTAGAAAAGCAGCTGTAGCTTGGCAGAGCAGTTGGCATCTATTTTTCCAGTTGATTTATTCATGGTACAGTGACGGCATTAGTCATAGCTGAGGTTACCAAGTGTTTTCTTTCCTCTTCCGCCACAATGTCAAAGAGGTTTTTGTGGTGTGTTGTTTCTTTTCTCAATGGTGCCTTCCTTCTTTAGCAGGGATTCATGTCTTCCCTTTATTTGGCTTGGAGACAGACAGCTTGGGTGAAAATCAGTTTTGATGATGGTACAGAAGTCTTATGTAGCTAAAAGCAATATGTATTTCATCAAATTTCCCAATTAAACCGTGTTTCTAGATGTTATATTCCTAGCTCTTTAGTTCAACGTGACTATTAACACCATGCTTGGATAAAGCTTCCCCTTAAACATCCTGTGGATGTTTACCTACAGCAAGGTATAGCAAACCCATGCTTTTACCCAAACAAAAAAGTAGTAGCCTATTGAAAACTTGAAAAAGTAGTTGCTTCAGCATTAAATCATCGCCAACTTTTTTGCAACGTGCAGCTGGACTATTTGTCTGTGGGGGTTGGTTTTCCATTTATTACTGGTTTACATCATCATTAAATTCTTACATGCTTGCTGAATGTGAAGAAGATTCTCCCTTTCACAGGATAAATGAAATACCCAAAGAGTTCAGGTACCTCAATAAAACATTCTCAGAAGGATCTTCTGAAAAAGGTGGAGTCGTTACCATATAAAAATTCATGGAAAA
Organism: Elanus axillaris; assembly: GCA_026212715.1. Lineage (NCBI taxonomy): Eukaryota > Metazoa > Chordata > Aves > Accipitriformes > Accipitridae > Elanus > Elanus axillaris. The sequence continues at coordinate 25,388,261 of JANZLQ010000100.1, forward strand.
GTTTTCAGTTCCTACTGAACATCCTTGTTTCATTTTTCTCTGGTAGCTAGCAAGAACCTATTCATCATCATAGACAAAGAATGACATTTTTCCAGATACTTTGTATAACTGGGGAGAAATTACTCTTTTGCTTTATTGAGTGTGTCGTAGAGGATCTGTCCTTTATTGTAAAGCATTTTTAATGCTATTTTTTTCTTCTACAGAATGCTGTTGCATGGTTCACTGATGCCAGCAATCTGTGTGTGTAGACTGTTTCTTCAAGTGTGGTGTCTGAACGTATTTCTATGATTCCCTTTGTGCTTTGACTTTGAATATTGACCTGAATCATACTGTGTATTTGGTAAATGTTTTTTTAGGTAGATTTTAATAATTTTTAATTTCACTACACATTGAGAATGTTATGTTTTAAAAGATGTGTGCCTGGTATGGCACATTCATCCATATTTTTTTCTCTCCATGTTTTATTATATTCTGTGCACTACCACGTATTCAAAGATGCTTTAGGTCTGCAGGATGTTGATTTTTACAATATTTGGGGATTTTTTAATTATTTTTTTTATTTTTCATTTGTACAAGTACTTAATTATTTCCCTATGCCTTAAAAAACCAAAATAAAACAACCCTCATCTGAGGTTTATTTCACACTTCATGCTTAATTAAACAATCCACAGTCCTGTTGCAAAATAATTTCCTAGTTCACTTTGTCTCCAGATATTGATTGTCCAGTCAGAATAACTGAAACAAATAAAATTTATTTATAAATACAATAAATCTTGTAAAAGTAATCCTTTTTCTCTAATAAGTATTCATTTATTGTAATTTATGTGATTGACTATGGTCTGGTATAATATCTATTCAGCAAATAACAGCAGTAGGGTTGAACAGCTTTCAGACACTGATCATTTGGATACTCGCTTTGAATGTTTATTATGTGTTGTGGCTCACTTACATACTATGGTTTTGCTCCATGAATGAAAGTTTTTGAATAGAGGGACAACAAAGAATGAATAGCAAATACTGTGTGCTTATTTACTACCCTTGCTTCAAATATACTTTACAAAGAGTAAATGCTAAAGTGAGTATTCACACTGTCTAACTTCAGGCATTTAATTTTAGTATCTGTGTTAAGAACTGCTCTGAATATTGTCAGATAAGATGGGGAAGCAGAAGGATCTGTAATTGTGTTCTGGACTTCTTATTGTAACTATTAAACATTTATACAAAGCACAGAAGAGGAGAAAATGCAGAGCTTGTACACTGACCTTGAAGAGAAATGTTGAGTAAACTACCAAAACATTAATGTTGTTAGTGAATTTAACAAGCTGGATCAAAACCCTTTGTCTGCAGTGTATAAAGCACTCTGGAAATTTCAGGCTGCTTATAAGCTTTTCTCACCTCCTCCAGATTAGAAATCAGTAACCTTTCAACAAGATTTTAATCAGTCTCAACAATCCTTTTGAACACTCAGACCAGAAACAATTAACTAAATAAATGTCTACCTGAAACTAGGATACAAAATGTAATTGCTTTTATCACATTTTATAATACTGACATAGCACAGAATTTTCAGTAATCATAACTGATCAGCGTTTTGAATTTAATGTTGTTTTGGTAATATGTAACAGGTCCAGTAGCACAGTGGCCCCATTTTAATTGGTTAATACTGTATTATGGTCCTGGCCACCTTTTGAATTGCCATCAACAGTTCTTACAACATGCAGAATTTCCTTCAGCAAATCTCTTTTGGGTCTTGATTAGATCTAGTGTTGTTGAGATAGAGTCTCTGTGGGACCACAATTTGAGATGCTTTAGCTGTTAGAAGTTTCTCCTGAAAGGCAAAAGGTGCGTAGGGATTTCAAATAAAACATCAAAATTAATGAAAAGGTCAGAAATGTGAATAAATTTTGCTATATGTGCCAATAATGGTTTGGTGGGGAGGCTCGTGGGATAGAGAGGTGTCAGTCAAGAACATAAGAGCTGCCGCTTGAACAGTTCATGTGGCCTATATCTGGCCACATTCCTACACCCTGGCCTTTCAGACGAGGACAGGAATCTACTTAGGAATTTACTTGACCAGGGAGAGGGCTGTACTTAGTGTCGTCATTAAATGTGATTTTGGGAAGTGTCACACATACATTATGCTTTGTGTATGCAGTAGATGTTTTCTGGACGAAGGGCTATAGTACGTGGCACTTGAGTGCTAGCAGAAAAAGCCATGTGATCTGGAATGGCAGGAAAATAGGGAACCATTACCATAAAGAGTAAAGCTATTAACACTCTTTGCTGTAATTTCTTTTGGCAATTTGGAAGCTCATACTTGAGGTGGCAAGGCAGTCTTGCAAGCTTTCCACTTACTTGTAGAAGACACACATCATTGAAACATGATATCAAGTTTTTGGCACTTAACTTTTTACATGCTTCTGTCACTGGCATCAAGCAATCACCCTGCCACTTTGCCACTATGTTACTGTCTAGTTTATCTGGAGCACATGCCTTACCTTTTTTTGCAAAGGCTACACATCTCTGGTTATAAAGATATTAAGACAGTATAGTGATAATGATCTGAGATTAAAAGATTCAGGTCTCGCTGTAATACACTGAGTTCTTCAGCACCCAGAAAAGCTCATCTGAATTTATTTTAACACAAAACCCTACCTCTATTATAATTATTTCATGGACACCATTTGGAGAGAAGCACAAAGGTAATGTACTACAGTCTCAGTCTCATAAATAACAAATTCTCTTTGTAGTGGCATCAATACAGCATTTATCTTTTTTTTTTTTTTTTTTTTTTTTTTAAATATATAAAAAGGGATTTGAAGCACTTCTACAACCATGCTGGGTTTTTGATGGAGCTCTGCATACTTTTTTAAATTATACCTCATCCCCTGGACCATAACTGTCAGCAGTCATGATTAATTTTGTAGCATCTAAAAAACTTTGAATTATTTTTGAAATGTTTTTAATCTCCCCTGTCTTATATCCTGCCATATCTTATATTCCATTTGTAACAGACCAGCTGACTTTGGAAAAATTGGTAGTCTTGCACTTCACTGGTAATCAATTGTTAATACATTATTAATAAGTTTTTTACTCTGTCGGTTGCTTCTTTAAGTAGTACAGAATACTTGTGTAAATGGAGTTTCCTAACTGTATGTGAATAAACCAATTTCAATAAGCCTGTTTTCTTTCAGTTACCTGAGCAGGAGATATTGGCATTTATTGAACTATGTTCTCTATCTGTCCTGCTCTCAGCTGAATACTGCTGTTATTGCTGTGTTTTGGGAATGCTACCTCTGGACCAGGATGAAAGGGAGTGTTTCGTCTAACTGTGATTTGCAGAGGACATTGGAAAGAAAGGTCTTGCCAAGTATGGAGGAGCTATGGCAAGAGGGGTGGTTTTCAGCAGAGCTGTGGCAAAAATCCAGTGCCAAAGAAGGTTTTGCAGCAGGTCTTCCCTGGGCTGTGGAAAGGTAGTGGCAGGCAGGATATCTGTTGCAGTGCAGGGATCCTCTCCTTGGACTCGGCTCTGTACCTGAGCTGCATGGGTAAGGGAAGGCTCTGCTGGCTTCATATGCCCACTGGACTCACTTGGGGCTGTCTGGTGGTGCCCAGCAAGCAGGAGCTTGTTAGGGAGAGGAAGCCAGGGTGGGGGCAGGAGCCCTGGTGCATTTCACGTTTGATCTGCTCTCACCTTACTAGTGAGGCATACATTTTTTGCTGAAGCTCCTGATGTATAGCAAGGAGTTAATGACTGTGCTACCACCTGAAGTTCTCACTCAGTATTCAAAAGGGCAGAAGACTTGTTTAGTAACAGTAAGGACTGTGCAAAGACTGAATCTCAGTCTGCCTTATGAATTTACAAGCCAATACAGTAGAATAATGCTGAGTTTATTCTCATACGTACCAGGAAACAGTCCTTACAGGTTTGGGGGTCACAGATTGTGGAATATAGGCTTTCCCATGTTCATGTATTGAAGAGAGAAATAAGGAGAGGCCTCTGAAAATTGTGTGAATATCTATTTCACACTGTGCTCTACCTCTGGGGATATGGCACCTTTGGGACTTGAAGACAGTATTAGTTTGGCATCCCAAGGGCATGGGAAAATCTTCCATCTGGGCTAGATCCCTGCTGGATTTCTGTAGCTCATTCTCCTGCTTAACCCTTCATGTCTGCCACTATTTTAATAAGCAAGAATTTTTAGGCATGAAAGCTCTCCAGTCTTTCAAGTCAGTTGCCTCCTGGGTTTATTCTGAGATTTATAAATATACCTACAAGCTTTTCAAACTTTCTTTTTCATCAGTTTCATAAGGGAGAACTAATTTATTTCAAAAGAGGATTAACTCTTCAAAGTTGGGTTTTTTTTTTCCCCAGCTACCAATTAGAAATGTGTATTTCTCCATTCTTAGCAGCCCTCTTCCATATCTTAACAGTGATTACTATTATTACCTAGTAGTTAGTGCATAACTTTCATATAGACAGCATCCCACTTTCCAGACCATATACAGTCTTCCAATGAAAATCTCTGTCAAGGGAAGTACGCTGTTATTTTCCCCCTCCGTAACACATGTTGTGCAACGCACATTATTCAAAAAGTAGAAAAGGGATCAAAAGATTCTCCTTTCTCCAGTATCAACAAAAAAAAATGTTATATATGTGTGGAGAATCACAGCTTTGGCCATGTGTAAGTTTCCTGTAATATTTTCTTTATTCAACTTCTCAGTTAAAACATTTTATCAGAGAAGTTCCTGGTAGCTCTGGAAACTGTTCACATAGTCCCTTTTTAAAGAAATAATGGGGGAGAATGTCTTTTTTTATTATAGTTTACTAGATGTTCTTTTTAAACTATCCACAACATGACAGTTACAATTTTCTTTTAGGTGTAGTTGATTGTGTTTTAGTAATGACCTTCAAAAGTTCTCTTTATAGCTCATTTTGGTCTCTGCCTCTAATCCTGTAGGAAAAAAACCCACACCAACCATTAAGCTAAAAATGTCTGGCTAAAAATACACCTAATAATATTATAAATAACACGAAAGATAACTTTGGCCTTTTTCAAAGCTCTTAACCTGTGAAGCCATAAGATGCATGTGGTATAACTATTTAGGAACTCCAGACTTTGCCAGAATCTTTGAGGAAAATGAAGGAAATAGCTGATATTCCTAGCACTCAAAGTTTACGAGAACTTGGATAGAATATGTTGCTTCTAAAAGGCTTCAACTCTTTATTTTTGTCAGAGAATAGCAATAAAGAATAAATTGTTCCCTTTTTTTCCTATTTATATTACCTATTGATATGGTGATATCTGAAATACAAAAATCGATAGAGGCATACAGTGTTAAGAAATATTCTTCTTGATTATGGTAAGAACAACATTTCAGGTTATTTTATTAGTTAGAGGTAATTGAACTATTAATATGAGTAGCTAATATTCTTTATATTTTTTTAGTTGGTAGGCTGCCAATTTGGCGCTCTGTTCTACTTTAAAGTGCAGTTGTTTCATCAATTCAAGTGTCATCTTGACAACAGAGGGTGTCAGACTCGACTAGTTCAAAGCAGCTTGACACAAGATCACTTCTAACTCGGCTTACATTTGAAAAGAAAAATATTTCAAGGCCCCTATTTTGATTTCAGATCTGTGTGAATGATGCTCGTTAGGGTATCAGTCCGGTGCTGTCTTGCAGACAGAAATCCAGAATTAATAACTGAGAAAGATGTCTCAATGAATATCAGTGAACAGTACGAGTGATGAGTTTAACAACTAAAGTTCTCTGTTTTCCATTTTTTAAAAGATCCGTTTTTGTGTGTTTGCTTTTGATAATATGGTAACAAAAGAAATACACACAATTATCTAAGTTTTGGTGAAGGACAACTGTGAATCAAAAGTTCTTAGACAAAAGACTTTTTGAAAAAAATGCTTTATATTTGATAATCTGAAGGTGTTTGGTGGGGCTTTTTTTCAAATTGAAGTTACAAAGGCACAATTAGAAATCAACTACAGTAACAATGGTACCATATATTTGAACAGTATGGCTAGCAATAAAAGCAAGTAGCTCTAGGTTGTGTGTTGAGGATAGGATGAACTTGGCATTATTGATAGGAAAGGAAATAGGCAGTAGGAAGAGTTTGTAATGAACAAATTCACAGGCAGAATATTCTCAATAATATTCTTATGTTGGATATTGTCTCTAGTATATAGCAACTTCATTTTTGAAAAATCATCCAGAGCTGGAAGTCAAGAAATTGAGTAGGAGGGGGGCTAGAAGGGGGCCACGTGTAGCTGTTGATGTTTTACGAATTGGGCTGTGTGACCTAATTGGGCAGATAATCAAGTATCTGTCAGTAAAAGCAGATTTATACATCTGATACTCCTCCTAGTGGAGCGATAAGGCTCCATTGGTTTCAGTTTAATAAGGAAGGTTTGGTCTTGATATTCAGGAAGGTTTTATTTGCAAAGTGTGATTGAATTCTGTCTTCATATGGCTTCTCTGAACTTTCACAACAAAATTACTGCCTGTCTTGAGGAAGCTGGGAAAGAAACAGTCTTGAGTCAAGGTCCTGACTGGGTGCTATGGATGTAGTTCTCTTCTGCTTAGGGGAAAAGTGGTCTCAGTGTCTATAACTCCCCACGACCCAAGAAAGACAAAACATTATTTTTAATGCTGTAACTAGTGCCTAGTGCATGTAGTTTGTATTTGTTGTTAACGTGTTTCCTCTTCCTTTTTCCACGCCCCCCCCCGAAAACTCTGAACATCCCTCTTCTTTCATCCTGTACACATTTTTTTCCTTATCCTGTTGTATAAATAGCACAGGTTGGATGTCCTATATCCTTTTGTATGGTACAGTTTGAAGGCATGATGATGCAAAGTCTTTTGGAGAAGAACACTTGTTTTCAAAGGTTACAACACAATGTGAAACCAGCAACCCGGCTCCAATGTTCCCAAAACGCATGTGGAATATTTGGATCTTGTTATTCATCCTGTTGTCAGGCAACAATAGGATATGAACAGATACTGCATGTGCTCCAAGTGGAAAAGTGCAGCTACTTTCCAGGTGGTCAAAGTGCTATTTGCTTTAACTAAAAAAATTGGTAGATTGGAAGTATTGAACACATGACCTGAAATCAAATCAAAAGTCTGAATTATTTAATAAAGTTTAAAATTCCTATTTCAAACTGCAGGCTGAATTTAGGCTAGGAATGAATGGCATGAACTGCCATTAACATGAGTTGGATTTTTTTTTTTTTCCTTTTTTATGGGCTGGAATTTAAATCTCAGGATCATATGATCTGCTGTTTCTTGACTGGAACTGGTTTTCAGTCTCTAGTTTTTCACCAATAATGGCAAACTGATTTCTGCTAGTGAAAACTCTGAAATTGTCCTTCACAAGTTTTTACTGTAATTTCTTTTTTGGCCTTGGGCTTTGAGAACCATACACCAAACTGACTGTAAATTAGCTCTAGAGTAAAGAACAAAATCTTATACTGAAATGTGACCCTGTAATAATTAACAAGGCGCCTCAGAGGGTTCCATGTATTGCGATACTCTTTCCTCTTCAGGCAAATTAGTGGTCCTTGTGATTCCTTGTAGATTCCAGTGTTGTTTTTATGCAGATGACTTTGTAATCTGCCTTAGTGGGCCATCTGTCACAGACCTTTCCGTTGAAGTACAATGTAATTTGAGCCTTGTGCAATTGATTGCCTAAAAAATAGACTTAACAAACTGTTCCCATTTCATTTGACTTTGAATTCTGGAATGGGTTTTGCAAAATATGCCATTTAAGCACAGTCCTTTTTGGAAAATAGTTTTAGGTTTTTTTCTTCTAGACATTATTTTTTAGCTTTTTATGCATTTTCTTGATTACTTTGTCAATGACTATTGAATAAAATGAGCTTATTTCTCTACTTTGATAAGAGATTATGTTCTTGTGAAAGACACTTAGGGTTAGTTTCCCGTTTTTCATTGCTGCAAATTCGTTTCAGTGACGGTGTACATAGTGTAACTTTTTGTCAGTTTTACTTAAAATTCAACCAATGTGCTGTATTTGTTTGATTTATTTTGCTTTTTACCTTTGGGCTTTCCTCAGGGAACCATGCATAACTGAACTGAACTGATTATGCTGAAATGAAGATGCTACCTGTGTTAGTTGACATTTCATAGATACATCTATAGAAAAATGCTTACTTGTAACACTACAAAGTCTTGTATTTTACATATCAGCATCCTAGAGACTCTGATACATTTAAGTATTAATTCATTAAAAATGAAAATTTTCTGACATATGGTCCTAATTATAATTTGTTTAAATAATAACTCACTGGTATTCAGTGATCTGCATTTTAGTTTTCATTTTTATAAAGTCCTAGATGTATTGCAATGGACATAAAAAATTTTCACACTGGATATACGTTTAAAACCATTTTTGTTGTTTTTTCACTGCTTATTTTAGGTCCTAACTTTGGAGTTTGTCATTTGAATGAATGTATGAAGGTATCCTCAGGCATTTTGTCTTGTTTAAATAAATTGAACCAAATTGATTTAGTATTCCTATTACAATTTGTTAAACTTAGGCTGTTGGGGGACATACTATCACTGGGCTTTATTATGGATTACAAAGAGGAAAAAAAAAAGGAACTGCTCAGCAGGTTCTTTTGACATTAATTCATCAGTTGTATAACATGCACAAATGCTCCATTTGTAGCAAAAACTTTTGATCCTATTTAATTACATGTCAGTTTTATATTGTTGCAGAAAACAAGAAAGATAAATTCTTAAAGTTCCCTTATATAGCTCTTACTTTTAAATCAAGAGTCTCCACTGAGTGATTATAATAAGCATCCTTATTATAATAAACATCCTAATTATAGCATCCCCATCAAAAAAGTTCTGTGGTAATTCTTAGTTAATCACGAGAAGCAAATAAGATGAATTTCTTATGTCTCAGTGTGAAGTCATCTAGAAACTAGGAATGCTTGCCCCACGTATGACATGAGAGATAGTATGCTGGAAATTAGTGATTTTGAAAGTTTTTTGGAGCCAGAGTAGAAAACTGGTTGAACATCATAGTGATGCTGAAGTTAAAGAGCTAATGTGACCTAAGACATAAAACAGAATAATGCCAAAAAGAGGTAGAAAGATGGATGCTACCTTTGTGTGACCAGGACAGTAACTGTTCTTGGAACACTAAATTCCCTTTTGGAACTCATCATTTGAGGAAGATGCTAAAACATTAGAGAGGTTCTTGGAAGACCCACAAATGTGGTGATAAGATTGGAAAGGAAGGACTTCGAAGTGCTAACTAATTAGTTCAAGGAAATCGTCCTGTCTGTGTGATACAGAAGAACAAACTATCTGATTGTGATAATCCTTTCTCTGCTAAATAACTATCAACTGTTGATTATTTTTATAATGACATATTATTAAGCTATCGTTCCTTTATTCCTAAAGAATGAGACATTTTTTGAGATCTGTTATACACATTTAATCCATTAAGATTAAAATTGCTGATTATTGGTCTTTGGTATTTTAAGGTTGATAATCTTTCTGGGCTTCATTTGAAAATACTCTGTGTTAAAACTTTTTTTTTTTAAACTCCTTTTAAGTATGTTACTGTATGGGGATTATCTAAAAGGTTTTCACCGAGTAATTTTTTTAAAAGGCTCTAATTTACACTAAATACAATATAAAATGCTTGTCCCCAGTATATTCTTGATAGCACCACTCTGATGATTTATTACTACAATCTATTATCACAGCAACCATTCCTTGATAATGTGCAGAATTGGAACAATAAATCTCTGGTATAACAGCTGAAAAACTCATACATTCTATGAATTTAATTTGGCAGTGTGTGAAGGTTTGTGTCTGTTGTGGTGGTGTTAGGAATTTAGTGATCTGTGGTCAGTAAAGAAACAGATGTTTTCAGAGGACAATTCAGATTACAGATGGGCCAGTTTACACAGGGAATGGATGTCTCACAGCAGGCTTTAGGAGTCCTGGGTGACAAGTCTCACGACTAAAATTTGAAGTATAAGCCTAAAGTTCAGAGCCCTCATCTCAGAAGTATTTAGGTAACAAACTCTCGTTGATGCATTTTCATTTGCATTCAACATCTACATAACATTAAGGATCTGAACCTGAAGATACATATCCAAGGTTACACGGGAGCAAGAAAGTGAATCTCCAGGTTGATGGTCTAGCCATCGGATAGTATTTTCACACACCTCACTTCCCCACCCCCTCAATTCTTTCTTAGTTCTTCTTACTCTAAGAGGAAGAATGTAAATGTCTTAGTGGCTGTGAGTTATTCCTGAGGAAGCAGTGATGCCAAAAGTGTTTAGGGATCATAGTGCAGAGCCAGAAACATAAGACCTACCAACCAAAGTAAAAAGCAAAGTTCCTTGGTTTACAAGTAGGCAAATACTGAGTAAAATAAGTGATGCTGTACTACATTGCATTAATGAGACCATTGTAGCTATGTCCTCCAAACTTTAAAACAGATGCTGAAAAATTGGAAAATGTTCCTGCAGGAGCCACAATGATTCAGTCAGAAAACTAGACTTGGAATGAAAAACAAGAAGCTCTATCTAGTTATTTTATACAAGAAAAAACAGAAGCAATTTAATATATCTATTGGTATTCCCATGGAGAGAAAATTTCTGGTGATAAAGGGCTCTTTAATTTAGCTGATAAAGATGTAAGAAGATCTGGTAGCTGGAATCTGAAGCTAGAAAAATTCAGGTTAGGTACTTCATGCGTATTTTACAAGGGAAATTTGGAAAAGCAAAACAATCATTGCATTTTTCACCGCTTCAAATTTTTAAATCTGGAAGCATTTTTTGATGTTTTGGGTTCTGTTTGTTTTAATAAATTACAGTAAATTCAAAATGTTATAAGGTGATTATGGGCATGTTTGTGTAAAACTATGCTATGTGATGCAGGTGACAACAGATAACAATAATCTTCCTTTCTTACATTTTAGAACCTATGACTGATTCATTTTTTACTGTGTGACTTGTGATAGCATCTGGGGAAGGCAAACTTAGATTTTTGAGTATTAATCTGTTAGACATTAAATGTGTGTATTGAAAATATTGCTCTGGTTCTACAGATCTGTCAGTCCAAATAATTAATAATTGTCATGGTTTAATGCCAGCCAGCAACTGAACACCATGCAGCCGCTCACTCAGTTCCGCCCCCCCAGTGGGATGGGGGAGAAAATCAGGAAAAGAAGTAAAACTCGTGGGTTGAGATAAGAACAGTTTAATGGAACAGAAAAGAATAAAGTAATGATAACAACGCTAATAAAATGACAACAGTAATAGTAAAAGGATTGGAATATACAAATGGTGCACAGAGTAATTGCTCATCACCCGCCTATTGACACCCAGTTAGTACCTGAGCCACAATCCCAACTCCCCCACCACCCAGTTATTTCCTGAATGTGACGTCCCATGGCATGGAATACCTCGTTGGCCAGTTTGGGTCAGCTGCCCTGGCTGTGTTCCCTCCCAACTTCTTG
>JANZLQ010000100.1:25404781-25434873 GCA_026212715.1 Elanus axillaris
CTGGCTGGGCATGAGAAGCTGAAAAATCCTTGACTTAGTATAAACATTACTTTGCAGTAACTGAAAACATCAGAGTGCTATCAACATTCTTCTCCTACTGAACTCAAAACACAGCACTGTACCGGCTACTAGGAAGACGCTTAACTCTATCCCCACTGAAACCAGGACACCAAGACAGAGCATGAAAACCCCACCCTTGGAGATATTTAAAACTTAACCAGATAAGTCTCAGAGCATATACACTGTGTGTGATTCTGTGATTATTTACTCTCTGCTTTTAATATCCCTTTACCACATCTTTTGGTCAAGTGCTAGGTAATTCAATAAAATAAATACTAGCAGTAGTAACTACGGAAAAATTCTTTTATTGTCTTGAAATAATTACATGGAATTTACTGTTACAGATAGCTAATTTTCAAAATTACAGTAAAGCCAAATGTTTGAAATAGAGGGCTTAGAAAATAAATTGTCATGAAAAGGTTCTTTTCACATAAAAATGAAATAAGATGGATATGACTGTTCATATTCAAATACAGCATATTGTAATTAGCTTACACTATCTTTCTCAAGGGAAAGAAGCTAAAGCACTTAAGTAATATTTCAGATAGATTTCAATTCTTTATGATGAACATAGCTATTCAGTTGCTGACATATAATGGCCAATATTTCTTACACAAGCTTAGCCTGCATGCCTGATGTTATTAAACAATGCTATGATGCTTATTAACATTAACTTACTCATTTAGTGCATTGAAGTATTGATCTGTCTTTTTAGAAAATGGCAGTGGAGTTTTACTATGAATCACTGCATAAAATCATAACTCTGAGTTTTCACTGCATGCAGTTCTTAATCTCAATAGACTTAGTAAGTAAAGTAGTCTGATGAAATACAGTAGACTTTCAGCAGTCTTCCAGTGTACTGACCCACACATTTAGGCTAGAACTTCACTATCTGTACCAATGTCACAGACTCCAGTAGTCTTTATTATTTGAGAAAGATGTCCCATAACAATTCTGTAGGAATATTACTCTATAAGTATTTGTTAAAATATTTTTGGATTCTTGAGAGTTTTTAAAAACAGTTTTGTTTGTCTATTCTTCCATTCTGCCTCTATATTCTTCTATAACTTGAAATGAACTTGATAATGCTAGTCAGAAACCAAAATGTAATTATGCCAAAACAGCAGTACTTCTAGATTATTTTCATATAAATAACAGATTGGGTGCCTAGTTTGACTGATTGGTCCCTAGACTGTCTTGCAGGATAGAGCGTATCTGGATTGTTTAACTTATTTTGAAGAAGTTGATAACCTATATGAACAACCAGTTTTACAAACATAGGTATAAAGTGTTCTCTCACTTGAAACTGAGAAAATATTCAAAGCACAGTGTGTTGAGAATAGGGGGAAAGTTAAAACAGAAAGATTGAGACCAAGGATTATGTGATATTCGAACTGAATATTAAACAGTGTACTAAATGTCCTTCAATGAATGGTACCATCAGCAAGGAAGAATGTGTATTCCTATTCTACATTAGATATGCATATGATTCATCAAAGTTATGACACCTAGTTTCCACCTGCCCTGGACCAGTCTAGGGACAAATTCTTCTGTGCAAAGGAGAATTTATGCAATTTTTATCAAGTAAATTCTGTGCAATTTTTATGAATTAAATAAATTAATTGATTGTAACATCACAAATGTAACATTAAAGTTTGTGGACAAACCCTTCATTGAAGTCTTTTATTTGCTAAATTATTACTGGTTTAATGGAAACTATCCCTCTACAATAGTAAGGAAATTCCTTAGGTATATATACTTCACTCAGCAGCTGAGATATGTAACATGGCTAAATTAATCCATGTCAGGAAATTTTCACCGGACAAGTCCCCATGCATCATAATAATGCTTGTAAGCTGTCTTTCATTCAAATAGCTCAAATAAACTTAAACGATCAAGGAGAGCAGAAAGTGGCATTTCAGTAGGACTTTGCTGTTACAAAATCACTAGTGAAACAGAATTCCAAATCCTGCTGTTTATCATTTAAGAAGTGCCTTTGAAGTAAATTGTACCTTAATCATATCACTCCATTATGCAGCAGGTCTTCTCCTGCTACTTAAAGATGGGCAAACCTCAGACTGAGGTCTGAGAATTAATTTTTTTTTTTGTGTTGGTTTTTTTTTGGGGGGGGGTGGTTATAATAGATTTTCTGAGAAGGAAAAAATAGTATTGATACAAAGCATAGTCTTTTTTTTTTTTAAAGCACTCAAGAATACTCATGAAAATAAACAAAATTAAGAATGTTAAAATTATTAAATAGAGAGGAAAAGTAGTTAGATAAACTCTCCTAAAACTCATAAGCATATATTCTAGAGTTTGAATTCAGGAGTCTCTTTAAACTTGTTTTGTTGCTAGGTAAAGTTTAAGGCTTTTGTCTTATACTGTATGTCCATATAGAATCATTATCCTGTAACAAGGTATCCTGGCTTCCTGATAAATTTGATTTATATTTATAGATGACCTGTAAAATTATGTCAAATGATATGAGGATTGCCTTTTCTTTCCCTGATATAAAATTATTATCTTGTTTAAGATTCATATATGCACTCACAGCAATTTTAGTGATGTATAGTAGAGGAGTCAAAGCTCCTGCAGAATAACTGAAAGAATTAGAACATGTTTGGTCTATTTCCAAATATATTTCCTTACTGGTCTTTAAACTTCAATTTTAAATTTTAGCATTCCCCACATCCCTATATACTGCTACAAGGCCTTGAAAATGAAGGATGCTAAACAAATGTAAGGGATTTTTTTACTTTTACCAGTTTAGATATAACTTATTATTTACCCTTCTATTTCAGTGGTAAAGGAGGAATCTGACTACAATATTGGGGCAGAAAATTGTCTGATTTTGAGAATTAATTGCTTAAGCCCACATCTATTAGTTAAGTGAAAACTCAGTAATATAACAGGAAAAATGGCTTCATATCCCATGTGCTGTCCTTGAGAAACCAACCAAATCAGCTAGCTCAGTATTCCTGTATTTATTTGGATAACATGCTAAATTTTTTTTTTCAAGAATTACAGAAAATTGTATATTAAAAAAAGTTTTTAAAACTTACAACTTTTAAAAAATACTTTTAGAATAGTATTCATACAAAAATGCAAATTAATTCTAAATTGTGATTAAATCTAAAACTTACAAATGAACTATTTTATCTACATACGATATTAGTGTATATTTTGTTGGTATAAATAAGTATAATAGCAGAAATCATACAGATTGTGTGATCACATCTTGATTGAACTAGATAATTTCAATTATTCATAAAAGTTTAATGCTTTAATTTAATTCTATCTTACTTTGATGTGGGAATTTTTGTGCAACTGATGAATGATTATATTGAAATGATATAAAAATGGAATTGTAATGTTTTTAATTGATATCAAGTTCTCAACTTTTTTCTCCATGTCCTGTAAAACCTGGTACTAATATATTTATAGTTTTGTGCATGCTGTAACTGAAGGGGGTAGGACGGAGAAATCAGCTAAGCTTTATTACTTTGTACTTCTGTTACTGAAGTTCCTCAAGATATCTTAGAGCATCAATACTAAAATCTTAACTGTAAATTTGAGAAGGGTGGATCTGATTAAATTTGTTCCTGTCACATTTTCTTAATCTGTCCTTAGTTTGTTCTAGTTTACCTGTCATTGCATTGTGCAGGTTAAATGTTGGGTATTTTAATAAAGTTTTTTAGAATGTTAGAAGTTGAGCATATATTTCTACTTGAAAAAAATATGGGCTGGACTCTGACCTCTGAAGACTTGGCCTGTTACAGCCAAATCCATTATGTTTGGGCGCCTCTAATTTGCTGTTCTTAGTGTGTCATCTAATAGATAGCAATATACCGTGTAAAAATTGCAGTCATCTTCACAGAAATGAGAAAACCTGACTGGATTGTGTGCCTTTTAAGATAAATTTTAAGGGTCCAATCCAATAACCACAGATATCAAGTGAAATTTCTATCAAATCCAGTGAGTGCTATATCACTCCTAGATAAGAGGTAATCCACATAACAAAATACAGAATTTAAACAAAGAATTTAGCATGTAAAATACAGCCTTAAATGACCCACAAAACTACCAGAAAATTTCAGACTTCTCTTTAACAGTATCAGAGTTGATGAAACTCTTGAGATGATGTTCATCATTTGATCAATAGATTCTTACCTTCTTTTGAAAAGCATGTTCTTCTGTGTTTGAGCTGACATAAAGTTTCACCCTCAGAAAGACAGAGAGGAAAAGAGCAGGGATTACTGAATCCCAAGAGGGCTCTTTCTCCTGCATTTTTTCTCAGTGATGTTATTTTGCATTATTATATCTGTGACCCAACAAATCAAATACTCAACTGCGCTTACAAAGCAGACTGAAATTCTCACTAGCATGTTGATATGGATTTTCTGATTGTACTTCAGCGGATGTTTAGCAGTTCTAAGTAAGAATAAATAACATGCATGTTTTACAGTTCTTGAAACAGAATTTTAATGTATAGCTTAAGTAAAGATCAGAATATATTTGCTACATGTTAGATTTATTTTGTAGATGTCAATCATAAATTTCTGTTTGGAGAAAAATTACTCAAAGATGTAAATGGAGTAAGTTTAGAAGAAAGAATCACAAGTCATTACTTATTTAAAGACTGCATGGGATTCTTGTTTAATTTTGTAAATTCAGCTTGCTATATTAACACAGTTAAATACTGTTGCCATAGCAATCCTCTTTCCACAGAATGAAACTCCCATACATTCTTGTTTTATTTCTTTATTTAAAACTTGTTTCCTCCATCCTGATACATTTCAGTTTGTATAAACACTAAAAGAAAAAGTATTCAGTAAACAAACTCTCAGTATCAAGTCTTAATTTTGATGACATAATTAGATAGAGCAGCAAAGCTTGCTTTCATGTTTTCTTTGGTAAGGAAGGAATAGGAATATGGGATATTAAAAGGGAAAAAAATAAATAGGAAATAAAGTAAAAGTCAATTAAGGAAATGAAAGATAAAATATATGCAAGATAAATGCAAGATAAAAATACCAAGAAATATGTAGTTAGAAAGATGTCATGATGAATGAAAGTAGGAAAGAAGCGCAAAGGAACATTTCATTAGGCAAGAATTTGCAATGTGTTGTAATAGGCAAAACTAAGGGTTTTGGTTTTCTTGGGTTTGTTTTGGGTTGGTTTGTGTTTGGTTTGTGTTTTTTGGGGGGTGAGAGGGCGATACATGGACAAGGAAGGCAAATAATCCTTTCCTACTGCTTACATTGCCATAGCTCATAGAGTTCTGAATAGAGTGTTGCATTGTTAGGAGTTAGCACAATATAGATAATCCCTCACACAATAGTAAATTTTTATTGTTCATTTTTTTTACACTCAGTACATAGTGCAATTTGTGAAAATCTAGCAGAGTTGTCCTTGGTGTAAATCATCCTAAAATCAATATGGAAGAAACATTACTTCTTAGTTTCTTATTAGATAGTTCCTTGTGATCTTCACACTGCTAGTAAGTTCTCCACTTTAAGTAATAGTGTTTCACATGTATCAATTGTGTTTGAAGTCTTACTGTGGTTGGTGCATCAAAACCTTCATTTTTTAACTTCAAGAAATAAGCATGGGGAAAATCTATTTCATTAAATCTATTTATTTTAGTAATGGAACCCAGGTTCCATTTTTTTCTGCTTGTTATTCTGCTTGCTATATAACTCTTTCTGCATACTGTTGACAAACAAGTCTGTAATTGCCTAGATGGCTCCTGGATTTTTTCACCTGTTCTTGAATATAGGAATTTGTGATGCTCTTGCTGTTAGACGCTACACTCATCTGATAGACTAGTCAAAAATTCTAATACGAGGAATACCTCTCTCTCCCATTCAGCTGGATGTACTGAGCCTACTTTAATTTTAAATATGAGCAGTTCATTTCTAGTCCTCATTCCTGCTAGCCATCTTTCCTTTGCCCTCATGTTTATAGTGGTCTTACTGGACCATTAAGCTATGCTCTTCATCTTCTATCAAAATCCTTCTTACTTTCTTGTATTTTTAGGTTTCTGGCTGAAGAACCTCTTAATGCTGTGCTTTGATTTTTGGTGCAAACTCAAATTCAGTGTGATTTCTGACAATTTTAAATTTTTCCTCTAAATTTTTTGAATTCCAGGGTACAGTCCTCTTTGGTAATAATTTCCTTTCTTTCATTCTTCTTCTGTGGGCTAACTGCTTACTTTTCAGTATTTTGAAGAGGTTTTTCGATTAGAACTGAAACCTTGTAACACCATTTATAGTACGTTTCAGTTTGCTTTTTTCAGTTTTTAAGTAAAACTTTGCTACATTTAAATTCTTGAGCTTTTCATTTCAGAACACTTCACTAATTGATTCCAACAATTTCTTGAACTTGCCTCTTCAGAAATACAGGAAATATAGTTACAGAGCTAGTACTAGTTTGTGACTTTAAAGAAAGCTATTAAGGATATTCTAGTACCCTGTTAGCTGGTAAATTCGTCTTAGATCCTATATGCCACTTCACCAGGTAGAAGAGAAGAGTGTAATAGAAGTTTCCATTATTGGCTGGTAAACTGTGGCCTTACCACACATACAGTTTCTGTGGAAACCTCTCTGCACAACCTCAGCAGCTGAGGTTGCTTCTGCTGTCTCCATATAGGCATATCAGGCCTTCAGCAACAGGGTGACTTTGCACCCGTACCCAGATTCATTCTACTTACTTTTAGACATTAAATTAAAACCCCCTTAAACTGAGATGCTTGTTGATGCTTGCCAGCACAGGTGTTACCAGCAGGTAGTCGTCTCACAGGTAAGCAGACTCACAAACTTATGGAGCCTTCTCTCTCTCTTTCCTGCTACAGTGGAAGTCTAGGTTTACTAGCCTTCTAATATTGATTTCTCAGCTAAATCCTTAAATCAAATAGGAAAACCTCACGTCTTTCTACTCTTTCTTTCCTATGTTCTTTCCATTTTTCAATAGATAAGCTGCTTTTTTCTTGGAGGACTAATTGTACAGATTATTAATGTTAGAATCACTGAGCAAACTCCTAGTGTTTATACGGATATATATCTCAAACCATTTGCATAATATAAAAATATAGTTGACGCTTTATTTACATTATACTAGGGCCATAATCCATAATGAAATCACATGGGAGTCATGTAGTAAAGCAGTGATCATAATTTCTCCTGAGATCATCTGTGCTATATCAAAATTTTTTTTGACTCTTTAGTCAATGAAAAAGATCACTCCTCCAGTCCACATCTATTATTTGTATCTCAAAGCAAATGAAATCTATGGAATCTACATAAAAACTTAAGGCTTTTTTTCTTCCAAGTAAAACACTTTTGAATATGTTTCAATTAAATTTTCAAAGGATATACCCATAAAACTTTCCAAAGGAAACACAATGGTTTTAAACTTTTTTAATTGAAATAATTAGAAATATGATTTTTGTGACTATCAACTATTTTTAACAGAAGAACCCTCAACAGACTAATGTTTATATCATTCGTCAAATAATATACCAACCATTTTGTCATAAGTTATCAGATGCGTATTATTCAGCTAGATCCAGATAGCTCCATATTCTCTCAGTAAATCAGTGTCATCTTTGGACAGTGGCTGATTTCAGAAAATCAACTTTTTACCTGGAGATAAGCCTGATTCTAAAAAATCTCTAAACTTAAGTATGAAGGATGGAAAGATGTCTGGGCACAGTTCTGAACTTTGATTGACTTCAGTCACCCCCATATTACAGGTATTTTGTAGATGCACACTGAAGTGCAGGATGAAGAAAGCAGGATGACAGCTTGACTTAACAGTGCTGTTCTGAATCTGATACTGCACAAACCACAAGATCACAACAGTCCTTATCTAAGTGTTTTGTATGCAAACACACATATACATAAATTTAAGTGTAAGCATATGTTGAAAAGTGTACTTTTCATCATTTTTTCAGTTTATCTATGACACTGCCATACCACTTTGCTATTTTCAGATAAAAATTCTATGCTTTTTACTTTTCTACACTTAAAAGAAACCAAGCAGAATCATATTTCAGTGCTATATGGGTCTTGCAGTAAAGTTGTGTGTGTTACTGGGTTAGTCTTATGGTGTAATTAACACTCACAGTGCTGCATTGTGAAGCATCTTGTCATTGAGAAGGGCTTACTAAGCTCCAAAGAGTGGTACGGCTTTTGTGCAAGTAGCTTTTGTAGTTGGCTGTTTCTTCACTAAATGCAAGACAAACAGTAGGCTATCTTATCCTCCTAAAATTAATTTCTTTTAGTCTTACCAATGGTTCTATGGAAATTTTTTGTGTGCTATTGAAGATGTACCACTTCCTCAACACCTGCTGGTCTAAATTACTTGGAGACACTGGGAGTATACTTGCTTTCACAGGTATTTCTAACAACTAATTGCCTGTGAAAATTCATTTGGTTATTTGCAATTTGAAATGACAGGAAGTGTTATGAGAGCAGTAGGTGAAATATATTCCCAGCTCACCCACCTCTGTTTTTTAATTCTATTGATTGAGCTTTAGCATATAGACTGTATTGCTGCTCCACTGACTACTATATCAATAATTAAATAATTCAGATTTGATTTCTATATGAAATTAACTCTACACTATATTGTATGTAACACTTATGGAATAGTCTTCAATTTTATGGTGGGAAAAATTATTCAAGTTTATTGGAAGGAATAATAATGGCATGTGCTACACTGAACTTCCATCATTATCCCTTTGTATAATCAAAATCATAGTCTCGCTTCAATTGGCATCATTCAACAGAAATGTTATTCCCCCCAAAAAGTCATGTAGGATTCAAATTCTTTGTGGCCTTGTGTTCCATGTCATCGGATTCCACCTAACAACTTTTGAACAATTAGCTTGTTAGCCAAGGATCCAGAGTACACAGAGATACTTCTCAGTCTCACAGCAAAGCTACATAGATCTCAATCTTCTCAATTTATAACCTGTGAGAATTAATATCACCTAAGAAAAATATGGAAAAAGAATAGCCAAGATAAAAGAATAAGGTTATACTACAATGTTTAAATTCTTGAGGACATAAAAAGACTAGCTTATAACTGCAAAGAAAAGCCCCCCAAATGGACTATTTTTGCACATATGTTTCAAGCTTTTCCCAATACAGCATTTAAAAGAAACATTTGATTTAGTAGAAGTTAGAAGACTGTGAAATCACCAGTGCTCTCTCTTATGTGCAAACCACACTTGGCTCCATGCTTTATAAATCTATGCTACAAGATGCTGCACACCTTTAGCATTTGTCCATGAATACACAGATACAGAGAAGTTGTCTATTTTCTGCTAAGCATTATTTCCTAATTTCATTTGTGAATTAAATCAGGCATTTTAAAATTATATTCCAGGCATGTTTTAAATGATACAACAAAGATGTATTTTTGTATGGTACACCTTCTGTCTATATTCTGATTTCAAAGGTGTGTTGATTGCCTGAATTTTATTGTGAATTACCTACCTGCTATTCATAGTGCAATGCTGAAATAGGCTTTTGGTGTTGTACTGGATCAATATTTTGGAGGAACTCTTTTGCCATAAAAATAAAGGCTTCCACTCTTGTAAAAAAAAAATCTGTAGGCAATTTTTATTACTTTGTAATCGCTTTTTCACTCAGTAGCTTTGGCTAAGTTTTATAATCCCTGTTCACAGGGCTTCCTTCTATTGAAGAAGACCAGCTAGTTAGTCATGTGCACAATTTTAAATTCATGTAAAAGTTTCCTCTGAAATGAATCATTCATTGTGACTACATATTTTCTTCATAACAGAGTGTATAATATGTGCTACATCCAGGTATCCTGGTTAATATATAAACTGCTGGTTTCAGTAGCACTTCACAGGAAATGCAGACATTCATTACAGCTCACTGCCTTGTTTAGGTAAGCTCAGGGCATACCATCCATTTTTCATGCACCCTCCTTTCTGTGGGAACCTAACCTGCATAAAAAGGCCAGAAAGCAGCTGTGGTATACTCCAGGCAATTCCTTTCTTGAATGGTTGGCAGTATAGACCCACTGGTATAGCTGTGGATCTGTTGTACTATTGAAATGTAGTCTAAGAAATTATTTTCAAGAGGTTATAGGATTTTCATGCATAGGGTTAAGTGATTAATTATCTCCTGCTTCCAAACAAGAGGTGGTGAATCCACACTGTGCATTTTATAACTTGGCTTTTTACAATCTAAAGGATCTTTGAAGCATCACTTTTTATTTTACTATGTAGATATGCTTGCAAAAATAGATGATTTATTGTGATAATGTGATCCAAATCTATAGAGAGTGCTTTGAAGGTGAGCAACCAATTCCTTAATTTGCATTTGCTGAATCCATGTATTCAGAGGGAAAACAGTCAAGAGAGCAGAGCAGTGAACAGACTTGCTGTCATTGTCCTGTCCTGCTTGCTTTGGATTCCAAACTGATTGCAACTCAGTTAAGGTCAGCAATTTAATTCTTGAGAACAGGGGTTTACAATGATCCTGGCTGTAGTCTAAGATTATAACACCTGAGTTCACTAACAAGGGTTCTCACTTAGATACTTCCCTCCCTTTTCCCTTTCTTACATAAGTTTGTTTGTAGGCTTGGCTTGAATTGTTTTTTGTGTCTTTCCCTTTTTATTGTATATATAATTAACAATACCTCCAATTTTTATATTTTCCTATCTCTTCTTTTTACCTTATCTAGCTCTTTCTGTACATTGCCTGAAAATAGAATTTTTGGAAGCTTTTCAGCACTTAGAGGTCTCATATTATCTGCTGGCTAACGTTACTGATTTCTTCATTGATCTACTTTCTTCTTTGTCTGCCTTCCATTTTTAAACTATCACAAAGAATATCTATCCCTTTCTTTAACCGGTTAGACAACAATGAGAAAATCGTTCTCCAAAATAAGCACAATTGATGCCATTTTTTGCTTGGAATTGCTTATTTGATCTGTCAGTCATCCCACCAATTTTAAACACAGCTAGAAATAAGAAGTTGGACTACAAAAAACAGAATGAGGCTGAGTACTTTTTAGTCTTATGGACTCTAGGACAAGACTATAAATACAACAAGACTTCTGCATGTAACTTCTGTCATATGTTTTGAATATTGCATTTAAAACACAATGGGTTTATGCATGATTTAGAAAGTGAACAAGAATAACATACCAGATTTGCTTTATTAAAATGTTTAAAAGGCAAAAATATTATTGCATGCGGATAAAGAGTGATTCTCCAAGGAAAATGTTACAGATATCTTAAAAGAGGGAAATATATAAAAGGAAAATAAAAATTTCCGGTGCCTCATACTGAGCAGATATCATATTACAAACATTTTGTTGGTTATTTTCCTGGAACAGTTCCACATTTTGCACCTAAGTGCAGTTATAGTTTTCATATGATTTTCCATTCTATGCTGACAATAAGCTGAATGGGATTGCAATCACAGTAACAGAAACAGCTGTGTTAGAGCTCCAATTTTGAAGGAGAAACAACTGTACAGCAAAAAATAATGAGGCTGAAGACAATTGGCTCACCTGTTTGAGCATGTACAGCAAAAAAAATTCTATTTCAGTTGTTTGCACACCAACCAGTGTCAGTCAAGGAAGAGGGGTAGAATTAAAAGAGCTAGAGGAGAAAGGAAATAATGATATTTAAAGTATCTGAAGCAATCATTAAAACATGCACACCATGACACCATCTAACACTTAACCATTCTTGTCCCTAATTTTCTTCTCTGTCATTGTGTTACCCAGTGTCATATCTAAAATTATACTGCAAATTCCTTGGGGGCAAGTTTTGTGTCTTAATTTATTTTGTAAACTGCCAGCAGTCTTGGGGTGCTGTATAATAATGTGCTGGATCTCATTAGTTTACAGATATATTTTGATACAAATAACAGCATGTGTGTAGTTTGCTAACAAGGTTAGTCAAAATCAGGGTTTTTTCCCATTATTTCCTGTTACCCGCTTCTGTCTCTGTGTAAACCTGTGCGCACACAGACATTCAAACAAATACATCTTTCTAGGACCTCAGTTCTGCATATCTGTTAAAATAGTATAGGTTCAGAGTTCAAATGGATGATATTTCTTTTTTTTTATTTCAGTGTGGCTCAAGCTTACGAGGAAAAACAGGTGCTCAGTATCTCAAAGGATGTTCTCAGCAATTCAGCCTGCTTATCCCCAACTCAGGCAAAACTTACATTGAAATCAGAGCAGCTACAGCCTGTAAGTCCATGAATACCTGCTGTTTCTAAAGTCTCAGATCTCAGCTGTTGGCTCAGTGGGAGTTTTACCTTGTGTGGTACTGAGTTTCTTCATCTCTCATTGACTTCAGTGAGAGTTGAAAGGTGCTCAGCAGGTGATGGCAGGCACCAGTAGAAATTTAAATGCCTGGATCACTTTGAGTATCTCAATATTAACACTGAGAAAGAGTAATCTTATCTCGGGAATGGGAGGAGGCACTTTATGATTATACCTGTCTACCAGTAGGCTGTCCTCAAAATGGGCTGTTGTACTTTCTCCTCCCTCCCCCCTCAATTTGGTGATCTCATGGAAATAAATGTTTTGGGTTTTTTTTTAATATTTTTTTCCCCATTAAATTGGTTACAGAGTGACTCCATGTGTGATCACAAATTCAATAGACTGTATCTGAATAGTAGGTGAAGGATGGAAAAAGTGGAAACTAGCAGTATCATCCTGCCGTTAGGTGTTTTTCAATATATTTTGAAACTGCACCCAGTGATAGAGGTGAAGGAGAAATCTCACAAAATTCTGATGATTTCTTTGCTTAACTGCAGATGGGAAGACTAGTTAGAAATTATCAGCCTGTTGATGTTCTGAGAGTTTTGTCAGATCACTGCCTAGACATTAGATTGGTTCAAATACCTGGAAATTTCCTTTACTTGTATTTCCCCTACAGAGCTTTTGGGTAATTCTGAATTTTCAGAAATTTGAAAAAAAAAAAAAATTAGAAATTTGAAAATAGCTGAATCATCTACTGGAAATTCAGAAGGCCTTTGGATCATCTTTTCATTCTAAATACAGTTTCATTAAGTTTGTTTCATTTTCTTGTGACGCTGTATGAAATTGCAAGTTTTCAACAGTCACTTTAAGGATTTTGTCATTTTTTCCCTTCTGCCAAATTTAAAAATACAATCATCATCAATGATTAGTGAAGTTATAAGTAGAATCCCACCAATTTCCCAAGATATTATAGATCTCATCTATCAGTGACTATGGACAACTAAAAAAAGCACTTGTTACAGGATGCTCTGTGAATTATTGCTCTCCTTGTTGTAGTACTTGTTGTGTACTCCCCCCTCCCCGCCCCCCCATTCAAGTTAAAGCCAAAATGGACAGTATTGGTAATTACTTTTGCACCAGGATTCCACAGATCACTTTCTCTGCTTGCAATGAAAACTAGTAATTTGCACAACTCGGATGTAGTAGCCATGTTAGTGCCTCCCATAACAGATTCAGATTTTTTAAAGAGTACATATACTTTTTTGATCTTAGTTCTATATGTTTTTTTCTTTTTTTTGCAATCTACTTTTTTAAAATTCAAATTTTGGATTCAAGACCAAAATGTTCAAGAAACAGAATCTGTTTATTTAAACAACACTGCTCAGGCTCATCTGTAAAGCACTATGTAAACTGTGGCCCAAGTTAGTTTTTCTTCTGCGTTTCCTTATGCCTGTTGAATGTGCTTACTGAAAACATTGCAATGTTGTTTCTTAAAGCTGTGATACAATGAATTTGTTTCTTCTGAGGACGGTCTTTGTTTCTTCAGAAGGAAAGTGACAGCCTTGAATTTTCTGTAATCAAATTACTCTTGTCTACTGATCAAACATTTTATTCCTAGAAGCACCACTTCCTTGAAAGCAAATTTACTTCTTTGTGTAATAAAAGAGTTGGTACTCTTCCTTCCTTTAGATTCAGTTATACCCGCATACTAGTGGAATATGTTCTGCTTTGACAAATGTAGAGTATACTGTTTGTTCAGCTAAATAATGCCACTTAAATTCAATTGCATCTTGCAGTGCACTATCTCTTTTGTACCATTATGTCATCTGTATCTACTGCTTTGAAGATATTTATACAGATAAATAACTATTCTTAGTGATTTCTGATTTTGCTATTGATACTCATTTGCCTTAGGGACTGCTCAATAACTGAAGACTTGGAAGGGTTTGCAAGCCTGGATTCATTAGCTGATTTAAATTAGCCATCTAAAAGTTATTTGTCACTCTGTTAGTCACCAAAACTCCCTTGGTAACTATTAGAGAGAAAGGGGAGCTGCCAGAAGGTTCATCACTTCCATCTTAAATACCTACAGAGGAATCCTAGGCAACAAGCTCAGTCAGCCTGTTTTAAAGATGGCTAAATTTAGGTTAAGAAAAAAAACTTCCTCTGCTAGTGTATGTTTGCTAAATAAAAAAAAAAAAAAAAAGGCTTGCAGATTGACCTCAATGGAATGAGAACTGTGTCCA
The DNA here is from genome assembly GCA_026212715.1 of Elanus axillaris. Lineage (NCBI taxonomy): Eukaryota > Metazoa > Chordata > Aves > Accipitriformes > Accipitridae > Elanus > Elanus axillaris. The sequence goes on from JANZLQ010000100.1 coordinate 25,419,352, forward strand.
GGGAGCTAGACCACTGGGCTGGGCTTTTTAGTATGTTTTAATTAGATACTAACTGATTCTCACTATCTGACTGTAGTACTCTATAGTTAATAGAAGTTTGTCATTAGGAACTTCATCAAAGGCTTTCTAAAAATATAAATAAGTAATGTCATCTGCTGTTAAAATTTGTAAGTTCCACTGTAATATCCACAAAGTTAGGTGGGTAGAATTTTCCCTAAGCTGCACTATGCTAGTTATCCCTTTTTAAATTACTGCTGTCCCTTAGAGGCATGTTCTGAAATACTTTCTACCTACTTATTTTTTCAATGCTATTTCTCATTGCTAATTACCTGGAAAGACGTAGGTGACATCTGACCCAAATCTTAAGAGTAAAAAAGGTGTATTCTGAGCTTTAGAATAAGCTTGTGACTTTCTTCAATTGATGTGAAGCTTTTTTGTTTGTATGATGAGATAGCCCAAAACATACATGAACCATAGATCAGATCTTCTCAGACTCTTTACAGTTCAAATTGGGAGGAAAAGAAAGGGAAAAGAAAGGGCAAAGAATGAATTTTAAAAGTCAACTACTTGCCTTTTTGTCTACAATTTCTCTAGGGTCTGAAACAGCCTACACAACTTAGGATAGTTAACAAGACAGTTTGCATGGTTGTGAATCACTGAAGTGTAATATAATCTGCTTTGTACTGCCCAGACCAAGTTCATCCAGAGATGTTCCTTACACATCAGAGGTAAACAGGTAGAAAGCCCAGTACTCCAACAGAAACATTACTCAGATATCCCCTTCCTCCAGTTCTTCCCATAAGCCCAATTCCTTTGCTGTTTACAAATTGGTTAGAGTGTGGGATGAAATTTGGCTCCAAGCATACATGGCAAAAACAGACTTTTGTCCCATGAGTGAAAGCCTCTACCCTGTCTAGAGCCGCAATAGCAAACACTTCTTTGTTGAAAGACAAAAGTACACTGTTCCCCATCCCTCTCTTGAGAGGAAGAATATCAGCAGTATGAAAATGACACTTTTCTATTTCAGCAAACTTCATATTTCTAGTACTTTGCTTCAGAGTTCTGCAGATAACTCACTAAGTGCTCTAGGCAATGTTGATCAAGAAAGTTATGTAGAAAAAAAATTTAACCAGAACTCATGGTTTACATCTTGCAGATCTTAACTGACTTTGTGTAGAATGCCAGTGAATAGTGTTTTGTTGTTTTTGAAATGGTGCTTGTCTCTGATGAAAAGAAATCAGCAGTGTCTAAGCACTCTTGAAAAATCTACTGTGTGATCAAGGGCAAGAAATTGAAGTCAGAGCCTTACCGGTATATATATAAGTTGCTCTGTGCCATTATTAATGAGTCTTTGAAAACAATCTAAGTAATACTTAGTAATTGTAAAGAATTTAAAAATTAATTATGTCACTACATTAAAACGTGCGAGTTTATATAAGTTGATGCAATATCAATTGTGGTAATAAACCTACTTAATTTATTCTGATGACCGTTTTAAGAAAAAAAGTAACTTTACATAATATTTTCAATTTATTCACAAATTTGAGAATAGACAAGTTCATTTTATATTTTAATTGGCCTGAACACTCAGATAAATACACCACCTTATCAAATAAGGGGACTTGCTATTTTTATAAGGATGGGGGTGCAACTACTTTCTCTCATCTTCACTGGAGAGATTTGCAGAGAATATTCCTCAATAAATTGTATTTGCAAAATCTGATTTGGACAGAAATCAGCCCAGCAACATCCTCTTTTCCTTTCACTATCACACCAGCTAAGATCAGCTACATAGGGTTTGATAGAGTTATGGGGGTTTGGAGGTCAATCATTATCACAAAACAAGATTTTAAAACTCAGACTATTTCCCCACTACCTACATTGCTCTGCACCTCTTGTGAATAGTGGGCTGGCCGGGGGACAAGGATCCTGCAATGGGAAAAAGCTGAAATAACGCCCACTAGATAGGCCAAGTGCTTACCTACCCTTCTTACTCTAACTAGTCTTATCAGTGTTATATTGGCTGTAACTGATTTATTAGAAAACTCAAGTTTTTGCCTGGATAGGACCAAAGGCTGGTTGCAGGGCATGTAAACACCATTTTGTTCGATTTATGAGATGGCAACTGAATAGTGTTTGGCAGATTTAGTAAATAAACAAATAGCTTCTGATCAGCCAAAAAAAAAAAAAAAACCACCCTAAAAACCAAACCAAAAAACCCAACACAGAAAAACATCACAAAATGCAACACTGACTTTTCCTTTATTCATTTCCAGGCACTATTTAGTGCCTTTATTTAAGAATGAAAATATTCTAGATAACAAAATCAGAATGAAAGGCTCAAAGAATAAAGGGGAGGTCACTGGGGAAATGCCTAGGATAGCAATTTTTTCCAGCTTAGTAGGAGATTTCTTGATGCACATTGTTTTGGAATTTAATGTTGAAAAAAAAATCAGTTTATTATTTTTTTACATAGTCATGTTTGGTGATAGAAATAGGTACAAGTGGAGCTGACTTATTGTTACTTTAACACACAGTACAAGAATTAAATGTGTTGATATGTCATAGACAAATTTATGTCCTCTTCTGAGGAAAAATCCAAATGATACAAGTTAAATATGTTAACACAACATTTTACAAAAGGATAACTCATGATATATCATTTATTTCCATGAGTTATAGATGACTTCATAACTCATGAGTGATGGAGCAAAACAGAGCTGGAAGTGAGCTAGGAAAAATTATCAGCAGAAATAAATAGCGTATACAGAATCAGCCTGCTCTACAAGTTCTCTTTATGGAACACCAATTTTCACTGTAGACTGTGCATTGATGGACTGTAATATTTTATATTAAATGCTGAAGTAACATTAGTGCCTTGGTTGAAGTGCAAGTGCCTGGTGGTATTGCCAGTGGTTTCAAGTAAGCAATAAGCATGCATGTAAAGGGTTGTGTTGTGGGTTTTGCCCTTGTTCCTGAAACTATTACTAACACAGGCAAAGAAGAAATAATTACAGATAGACAAGAAGGAGGAGATTAACAAATTGTTTGTAATTTTTGGTAAATTCGTCATCAAACAGTACAGAGATCCTGTTTCCCAGAATTTGCAGACAGCCCTGTATCAAGTACAGAGGAAATGGTATAGAGGAGGCAGAGGCAGAGGAGAAATGAGTAAAGAATTTAGAAGAATTTGCTTTTATCCTACTGGCTGTAGAAGTTACCAGGGAAGATAATAAAATTCCAGGTACATTGTAGAGAGCTGAATTGTCTTTGTTTATAACTCCTATAGTGTTTTATTAATACCAAAGATTTTCCAAATGAGGAGCTGTCACTCTGTCTTCTCTATGAAGTAAATGGAGATTACTCACCTGGGTCATCCTCTAAAGGAACTTATCTTTGTATTTTGCTGATATAGGAAATATAGATGACTTAACTGAGCTTCAGTGCCTCAAAGGACACAATAGATGTGCAGCTCAAACTGAACTTCAGTATGATGCTTTGCAAAAATGACTACTGCAAAGTATACACAAAGGGTGAACAAATGTGTGTAGAGAGGTAACTTTAGTTCAACCAGTACAAGAATTGTGGGGGCTGATTGCTAAAAGTGGGAGCATTAAAAAAGGGAAGTTACTAAAACTGGAGAAAGCTGCCTTACAGAGAGGCATGACAAAAAAAGAACTCGTTCTGTGTGGCTTCCCAAAGAAGAGACTTGCTTATGATCTAGAAGTACAAGAAAAAATAAAACTAAGTGTTAAAAGACTGTTTAAACTAGGAGAAAAAAATATATTGTAATAAGAACTCCTGGCTGGAAGCTGAAGCCAAACAAATTCAAACAAGAAATAAGGCACAATTTCACAGCAGCAATGGTATTTAACCTTCAGAGCAAACAGCCAAGGGCAGTCTTTGATTCTTCATCTCTCTGCCTTCAAATCAAGACTAGATGTTTTCCTGTAATACGTTAAACATAAACTACTGAGCTGAGTACAGTTGAAAATGAAATTTAATGACCTATGATATACAGGGTCAGAATAGATGATCTAATGGATCCTTCCTGTCTTGAACTATACGAAAAAGTTAATGGAGCTGCACCATTTTACAAAGAATTTGTCTTTCATGTCCATTACTCAGCACTTCTTTTCCTATTGTTTTTCAGCTGGCTTGTGTAAATTCATGTAGAACTGGCTTTCCTTTGAAGGTTTTATTCCACATATTACTATACTGAGATACAGAAGGCCTATCAATTTCTCACATTAAATTTGTTTTGCAAAATTATTTCAATTTTCTAAAAGTATTAATGCCATCCTCATCACTAGCTAATGCCAAACAAATATGCTTGGCAATAGGGTCTTTCCACTCACATGTTTGTGTACCTAATTAATTCAGATGTAATCATTCACTACATCTTCATTCCCATATTTCTCCTCCTCCATGTCTCTGAGGTTTTTTGGTAATTAGAGGGTTGGAATTACGAATTCTCACAGTCTTGTGGGGTTTTTTTACCTTCTTTTTCTCACCTCATCTTTAAGCAGAATTTTATTCTCATGTCTATTCTTGCCCTGGAGGTCTGTGCAACCTCCCTAGTGCCATCCCTATTCTTTTTCCTATCTAGTAGCTTAATCCCAGATTGATTCATTATATTTCTCCAAGGCTCACTATAGCAATTTTTCAGTTCTGATTTTTCTCCTGATACACACAGCTCTACTTTCCCCCGTCTCTTTCATGTTTTCGTCTTCCAGAAAGTCTGGAAGCCCTGTGTTTAGAATTAATGTCCTTCCTTGGGAATAAATCTTGTTTCTCATATAAGTACTACACTTCCATGCATTTGATTACCAGATGTTCGTATTTTGAATATCATATTTCTGTAATGGCATCTCCAGAAACAGTATCTTAGTTACACACAGGATGTAGAGGCACCCCATGAATATTTTATAACTCTGCTCATGGAAGATTTTCCTAAAGTGTCTTTTATAGCTTAGTTTCACGGTGAATCAATTGTCCTGTTGTTAAGCAAGTTCTTTTTAACCTTTATCACTGGTTCTATTAGTTCTAAGCCTCAGCTCTCATCGCTCCAGTATAAATAATTATACACTTCTTTTCTTCGTGTGAGAGTATCTCTAAAAAATTGACTTTATTGTCAGTGTTTTGGTCAGGATCTGAACTTTCTAAAGGACAGTGGGAATTCTAGTTTGGGGCAGTGGAAATTTTGGTAACTTACTGAACTAGTGAGTCCTTTTAACTCAGCATCAGAACTTTAATGGCAGGCAGTGTCAGATACTTGATTGGAGAGTGAAATGGTTATTCAAAGGGAAAGTTGTTTTTTTGTGGTTTTTTGTTTTGTTTTTTTTTTTTAAACATGTTAAGCACTTACCTGGCTTACTTTTTTGACACGAAGCATATGTACTATTTATACATATATTTTTCTTTTTGATTTTTTTTGTACCACTCTCTAGCTTCTCCTGATGCCTTTTAGAAAAGAATATTTCATTAGTTGTATTGATCTTTGAAGTGTATGTGGAAGGTGTGAACTGACATGCATAGCCCAAACCCAAGTATATTAAAATTATTTCCTGTCTCCAACAGTTTAGGAGGTATACCTCTCTCCCAACATCAAATTATTCTGTATGACATGAGGTATGTTCAGTTTGTCACTGATTTCTTCTTGCTGCAAAACTCAATTATTTAAAATTGTAGAAGAATTAATTCTATTTATTCTCTTCTCTGCAGCTGAATGATTTCAAAGCCTTGGTTCTCTGAAGTTTTAGGTTATATATTCTTTTAACACTTCTACCAATTGGCAAACTTATTCCTAAATGTGTATTAGGGAAGAAAAATTTAATAGCTCAAGCTTTCAAATAGTAAAACCTTTAACAGCATGGCAGTTTGGTTCTGGAGTAAGATTTGGACTGGCAGACTGAAAGGAATGACAGTCTCTAAGAAATTATTTATTCTGGTCCTTCTTTTAGAATGTTTGGAATTGAAGGAAACTTTAGTTTGTAAACCAACAGTGGAGTAAAAAATGAACTGTAGATAAAGTTCAGATATAAGCTGAACCCATTGTGGTTTCCTTTTAATGGCTAACACAATTAGAATCTTGTTATCAGTTACACTTGCTAACACTTCAGTCTGTGGTGGAAAAGACATAATTATCCTATCATTAAAATTTAAACTACTTTCATTTTGCAAGATTTTAGGTAGTGGGGTGTTTTCAAAATTATTAAAATGTCTACAGGTTTGTGACATTTTAATCAAAATAACTTCATTTGCTAAAATGTTAGGGAAAACAGGTGTTGGTGAAAAAGTCTTTGAGGAAATAGCAATAAATGTTGAATTAAAAATGACAATGTTAAGGAAAACTGTATATATAACAGAAAATACTGGGAAAAAGGACAACTTTAACTTTTTTTTTCCCCACTGAAAAGTAGTATTAGAATGTAGACCCTGAAAACCCTTACATGCATAGTGGCAATAGAGCCAGAAAGAAAAATTACAAGTTTGAAATATTCAAAGTTAATCTTTTTATACAAGTTCATAAAAAAACAACCATTATAATCCATGAAAAAATTATTAACATCTTTTTCCAAAAAGTTTATATAATCCCTCAATCTTTTTGAAGCTTTCTATTATCCTTAGATTAAAAAAAAAGATTTGACAGTAATGACTAGAGCACCTCAAGAACTTAAACAGCACTGATACTTGTCCAAATACTATCTCAGGTAGGGAGTTGAGAGCTATGAGTATGCAGGGAATGCTGCCCCAACAACGTGAACACAAAGTGAAGGGCATCCCCCCAGGTTACATAGTGGCTGGATCTGCTTGTGATAATGCTTCACATTATTGAGTTACATGACACTGTTCTACTTTGTGTAGAAGGTTCCTATAACCATCTTTATGGCACATTCATTCATCTATACCTAGAGTATAGATTCTGCTGCTGCCTGAAGCTCTTACTGAAATGTGGTGTAACAAAGATTGGAAAGATTCTGAGTCCCTGAAGAGCAGGGATTGGGCTGAGACTGTGACATTCTTATCCATCCACTTTCTTTTCTATTATTTCTGATCAAGATGCTATTTTTTTTCAAGAGGAAAAAATCCTGAACCAGATAATCAGCCATATTATAATGGGAAAAGGTATTCTTTGACATATTTTTCCTCAGTAATCAGCAGAAGGGAAAAATAAACCATCTCCTTATCAGAATTAACACATAATTCACACCATGTAAAAACTGGATTTCTGGAATGAATTCATCATTTCCTGATGTGATTATCAGAAGTGTTTCTAGTATCTCATTCAGACTTTCATTTCTTCATCCTAACATTCTACTGTGTTATTTGCCATCATCCAGGAGAACAGGTAAGGGCATAGAACAGAAGCATAAACCTGTTGCTCAGCTCACTCATAAACTCAATTGCAAACTCAAGATCAGAAAAGAAGTTCTATTGAGTAATTTTTTTTTCCAATTTCATTATAGATGTGGAAAGGTATGATTTTGCAAGAATAAAAGATTATAATGGAAAAAGATGAAGTGCCTGCTTTTTTCTTACTATGCATATGGGTGTAAAGCTAATATTCAGATTTAGTGCACACATTAATATTAGGGATGTGCTGATAAAAATATGATACAAATTAATTCTGTAATATTCTATATCACTTTTTGTATTTCATTTCCTCATAAACAGAGAACAGCAATACTAACATGACTATTAATACCAATCACAAGTCCGTTAGCTAGTATTTTGGTATTGTGCATTCAGCATTTTGTAGGTGAGTTTAAAGTTAGTTAAGTTAAAGTGATGCTGATGTTCTCTAATGCAAACATACCTGTTGGATGATAAGCCTACAGACCTATAGGCTTACCTTCTTTCTGTCTTTTTAGTATGGTTATAAATCTGAGAGGTTCAAGTTTGTGTGGTACTCTGTCAAATAATTGTTAGAGAAACACCATTTGCTTGAAAAATATTGTGGGAAATGTGCTTAATTCCACTGCTAAGAAATTACACCAAAACATGAAATCCTACATAAGACACTTATTCTCCAGTCCATTTGTGTATGTAATTGAAATATACAGGAAGGGCAAGATTATCCACTAAAATATATACTTAAAAGGAAACCCCACTGAACATTTCCTAATAATTCTTAGCACTTCATTTATATTTTTAATTATGTTGGGTATCATGCTGATACTTTTATAGAACTATGTGTCACAACCACAGTATCATACTCCTCTTTGATAACATTTTTCTTCTAGCTATCCTTTGTGGGTTTTTTTTTCCCAGCTGAACTCCTTTACATTTATCTATACTAAATTTCATCCACTGTGAGAGTTTGAGGTCAAAGCATCCTTCCACAAATCAGAGCAATTCATGACAGTGAAGACTACCTGAAGCATGTGCCAGAAAAGTTCACTTAAGAGTACAATTGTCTGGGAGAAAAGTAGAGTGCACAGGCAGCTACTTTCTGCAGTAGGTTTTCCATCTCTGGCAATGGGCAGTCATACAGATTATATTTTTCCTTTGGAGTAGTATATCCTGAAATGGAGTAAGTACCAAGGGAATGCAGATTCACAGCCTGAGTTTTTTGTATTTTTTTCCTTTTCGTATTAAAAAAATATATAAATGTAAAGTACTAATTTCAGCATTTCCTTTTAATTTATAGCAGTTCTTCACCAGGATAATAAATACCAAATTATTTACTTCAGAGGATTGAGAGGATTACTTAGTTAATGTTTAAAAAGCACTTTGAAGATAAAAAGCACTATTGAGCTGCTTAAGACTTACTGTATAGTTAATTATCTAAAGGTCCCATTCTCCCCCCTACAGGTTATTTCTACATAGGGGAGAGTAAAGTCTGAGCTTCATATAATGACTTTCAAAGCCAGGCTTTTTAAATATTATTGGTTTCAAAAATTTGCTTTTTTAGTGGCCTGAATCTGATTCCTTTGAAGTCAATGGCAAAAGTCCAACAGACTCCACTGAAGCATGATGTAGCTATTCAGAATAAACAAGTTGAAACAATGGTTAGAGCCCCTATCCACATTATATTTATTTTGTCTTACTTAGTATGTTTATATGTGTGTGTGTGTATATATATATGTTTATATATGTGTACACACACACAGATGGTGGTTTGCAGACAAGTAAGCTATGTTTTTAATTTGGGACTTTAGCTATATGCCACTCCTTCCTTCATAAAAAGCCACTTCTAGAGTAACACAGTGATCTTGCTGGGAACCTCCACAGGCAATATGGATCCCCTTACAAGATCTGAACAGAACAGATGAATGATCTTAGCAACAGTGGGGAAAAAAAAGCTCTTGAAAAGGCTCCACTTGCCTCCTGTACTCTAGCTGCCTCACAGCTAACACTGATACCTTACATGAAGAAATGGAGAAAAAGGAAAGAGTTTCTGAACCCAGCGTTCAGAGTCAGCCCTTGTCCACAACAGAATCATTGAAGGTAATTACTAGTCTACCCTTCAGTATCTTAACTGTTAAAAACATCATAAATGATCAGTGTAAAGTAAAAGTTACTCTGCTGAGGATAGGAATCTCCCTTTGTACTAAATAGTTTAGGAAATAGTGTTACACACATGTTAGATCTTTACTGTAGAAGACATCAGTCCTCTTCATTTTGCAAACACTAAATACATTTTGATTCTGGTATGACTGATTAGGAGTCAGATGTTAAGTATTTGTTAATACTAGCATAATTATGCCTTAAATTCATCAGTATATGCCATTTGAGAAAAAGTCATGAGAGTTATTTATTTAACTGGAGTTCATAATTGATTCCTCCCTAAGATAAAGAACAGTATCTCAACCTGAACTCATTTAAATTTGACCTTTTAATGTGCTACAGCAGCATACTATCTTATGCTTTTAGCTGTGTTGGCTCTTAAATCAGGGTCTAGATGTAAAAGGTCATGCTGAATTCTTGAATTACATTTTTAACAAGAATCATGCTTAAGTTTTTTCATTATTAATACAAAGAACATGTATGGAATGAAGAGGAAAGAGCAAAGGAGTGAGAAGGGATTTGATTAACAAATTGGTCTCTGTATACCCTACCCTGTTTGCAGGCCTACACTAATCTGATGACAGGAAACACCGCTAAAGAAGTGATGGTTAAAACACAGTACTATGAAATTAGTTGATCTTTCTAGTAAGAATGTAAACCTTGATTTAAAAAAAATGAAAGTTTGGCCCATGTATGTCAGACATTTCCAAAGTACAGAAGTTAATTATGACTTTATGGTTTTGTGCTTCTAAAATATTCCTCTCCCACAGGATCTCATGAAATATGTGTGTGTTTACAGGAAATTGTGGAAATAGTGACTCATCTTTTCAATAATTTACACGGGATAATTTCTTGAAAAGCAAGATCAGCAGGGGCTTTTTTCTGATTGCAAATTATTTGGTTAGTTACCTCTGGATACTCCCAAAACAAGGACAATTTTCAAAGCAGAATCTAAGTGACATTTGCTCTTTGGCAATACAGTTTTACTATTAGTTGCTCTAGTTCTCTAAACCATAGCCTCATATCTGCTACTAGGATTTTCAAAACTTTGTTTCTGACTGATGTTATATTTTCCAGCCACTGTTGTATGTAAATGTCACAAAATGCTCCTGACACATAGAAATCACTCGGGTTTCTCCACCTCTTCTTGGGGTGTTTGTAGCTACTATCTGTAGGCCATGGTAATTTTCTTAAATGTGATTTGAGAGACTGAAGGTAAGTGACAGTCAATGCTTCTAAAAAGTGATTGAAACCTAAATTATATCTTCTATCCTCAAATACTGCAAAAATGAATGGAATGATATCACCAAGGGAAATGGAATACTAAACATTGTGACAGTTAGGTTCAATATAAGTGGATTAAGCAACAAATAGGCTGTGTCAGAAAAAGCTTTTCACAGACATAGAGACAATTAACTGAGCCCCACCCCACTTACCAGCCCAGTGAAGCCCAGAGAAACGTGACGTTCCTTCCCAGCCTCTCTGTCAAACTCATGGGCAGAGACTCAGCACCAACACATAGCAGTTCCACCTCAGGCACTATGCTTCTACACTGTGTTGGGTTGCCACATAACAGTGTTCTCCCCCCAACCCCAGCCTCTACTGCCAAGTGTCTTTACAGCCAGATGTTGACACAAGCTGCCAATGCAATCTCGGTATACCCTTCCAGCAGTTTCAGGTACCATTATCCTGTCAGCTGTTGATCCACGGCCCATGCCAGGGCTCATTACACTCAGATCTTCTTTGCACGTCAGCCAAGGCTCATTATGCTCAGGCCTTGTTTGCAGTGTCCCCTTGGCCATGGCTCATTACACTCAGTCACTAGGCCCTCAGTCAAGGCAAAGCCATGATGTTACCATGTCAAATGATGCTACTGTGTCAAATGAAGGATATTTTCTATATACCTCCACTCAAAGTAAGCATTTATTCCTGTCAGATGATAGTTCATGAAACTCTGGGATGGTTTTCTATATTGTTTTTCTGTGTCCCAAATACTGGAGCTGCCTGTGGATTGTCTAGTCCATGATGTAAGTTACAGACCTTTTTGGGTTCCTCCAGTTTACAGCTGAAAACTATAGCTCCACAGGGAACAGGAATAATGTATAAGCAGTATAGATACGATGCTGTTTTTCCTTGGCTGCATCCCCTATTGCAGAATCTGCAAGAACAGGCATAGAGTCGTCACAACAGATAAAACGTACCTCCAGAATATTGTTATAATGATGTCAGAAATATAATGACACACCTTCAAGTATTTCTTATAGACAGCCCTGCAGAACCTAACAATATTTTCGTAATGAAGAAAATACAGGAGCTTTGTTGCTAAAAAATAGAGCAGGTTCTTGCAAATGCTCAAACATAACATGATGTCCAGCATAATGAATATGTTAAATGAATAGCCACAGGATACAGGAAACATTCTACAAGTCTACTCCATTAGTCTTCTAAGAGAGCGAGAATCTGCTACAACACTGGAATTTTCGTTTGGGCATTTTCTAATTTAAAGCTTATTGTGGTCTTTCTTTCATTCTGAGCCTGCAAATAGTAGCTAATGAAATTTGACCTTATAGACAGAAGGTGAAATAAATAATATTAGTACTCATCAATTAGAAAAGCAAAACCGTAAGCACACATTTTAAAAGTACATACGTAAAAAGTACATTTCTGAAATGCAGAAGTTTTTAAAATTCTTGCAGTGACCTGTATGACCTTCTCATCAATATGCCCCACATGAATAATGCAGCCACCCCAAACTCATGCCATTAAAAATTGTAATAATTGTCTAACATGCACATGCAACATTACACTGGGGATCAATTTGGCCCAGAGCATTCCATTAAAACACAAAGTGAGTTTCAAATGTATATGTTAAAATGAAACATCAGCTATAATGAAAAAGGAAGCAGAACAGAGTGGGCTTTAGGTATTAGTATGCATTTTCCTTTAGAGAACATTTTGCCACACTTTTACTATATGTAATGCCGTTCCATATTTGATGGACAATCAATCCACTTTTTATTTTGCTTTTAAAATAATCCTATGAGAAGTACAAGGCAATCAATGCACTGTGCTCTAGAGAGATGGTGGTATTATTTGAATTGCTGTTGCTATTTAATATTTAGTTTTCAATAAAGGTTTGATTATGGTCCATTGTACTAGCTACCATACAAGTACTTAAAAATGTGGCCCCCAATCTAAAGTTCAGCACCTCTGTTTGAATTATGAAGCTTTGGTGAGCTTAGAAAAAGATAGGGAGAACAAAGTAGAGTGTCCTGGTGGTTATTTGTTCGTCATATGTTACTCCTGAACATGCAAAGATTGAGATCACTCCACTATCTTGGCATTCTCATATCAGTTCATATAGCAGGACACCTAACAAACCATTCTATTGGAATTAATATTTTTAAGTAACTCTAAAGACCTTTGACACTGCACAATAGAGTATTGGACTTTACATAGCTTAAGAAGATTGTCTTCATAATAGTCTGCAGAGTGCAGCCCCTTACTTCAGCAGCGAGGAATTCAGTCACAGCTAGATGAAAACTAAAAAAACTATTAATGGGTATGTTTGCCTTTTACCAAGCACAGAGTCTGCCCCCATAGATGTCCTTGACATGGAAAGCGTATTCCAAACTGTGTAAGAGGCAAAGCAAGAGTGGATCAATGATCAGAGAAGGTAAATTAAGACTGAAAATCCTGGACACATTTTGGCTTGACTAAAAGAGTGCAGGTGAGAGTTCTGTTAGTGCATTTACGTAATTTTAGTGGGCTTACCAGTAAGGAAAGTGATTGTCCCTGACACCAGGTGCACACAGAATTTTTAATGTGTCTGTGAAAGTATTGGGATGCAGGCTTATTCCCAGAACACAATAAATGTACCCTTTGGGTTCCTCTGTCTGTAAAGATATTGTGGCTACTGTGTGCATTGGTATTTTTAAATCTCAGTTATTATCAATGCATTTATTGCATAAAGTGAAGACTTACATTTATGCATTGCTTCCCACTGTAAGGCATTTATTAGTTGGAGGAGGCAGCCAATGCTTCACAACTTGCCAGTATGTGTGAAGCTTTAAGGATGTTTGTATTAATGAGTTGACATCATTGTACATGTGCTGCAACTAATTTTATAAAGCCTCACAGTTCTATTAAAAAACAAATTTTTAGTTCATTTATTCTGCATTGACTAAAACAAATTTACTCTTTCATTTCCCTCCTTTCTTCTTCAAATTAGGATAATAATAAACAATTTCTTAATATTCTGAGAGAAAAAGGGCAGATTTTATATAACAAAACAATACAATATTCTTTTCCAGGCTAATATGGTACACACCAGATTTTAGCCTGTAGAGAATTTTGTAACAAAGTGGTAAACAGGGATTTGGAAAAGAAATACTGACAGGTCTGTTACTAGCTTTGTAATACTGTTGAATATGAAAAGTTTCTGAAAGTTTCCATCATATATAATTACAGTACTTACAGAAGCATTTCCCAACACAGAAAAAGGCTAAACTTAGTAGCAGCTAACCTGTCATTCTGCCTCCTTTTTCAGCATTCCTGCTCTTCTTGGAGGTCATTTTTAATGAGTATGTACAAGCACCTGAAAAATCAGGTGCATAAATTAACTACCAATTAAGGTAGTTCGAAAAAAAAAAAAGAAAAATTTAATTACTAGTTTCTATATATAAGTCCACTCATTATCATGCAGTATGCCTGCATATTTATCACATAGCAATTATAGAGGCTCCAAAGAAAAGTGATGTTTTCATTGTGTTGCAGTCCTGAAACTGGATGTAACATGAAACAAAAGAATTTGCTTTCAAATTTATATGTCAGTGGGTACAGTTGAAAGAATGTTATCATGGTTTAATATAGCAAGTGCTTAATTATTTCTGTATAACATTTCCCCCTCACATTTAATATCACTGTCTGTCTGGAGTGGCTGTTGACCTAGTTTTCAATTAATTGCAATGAGAATACAGAATTGCCTTTAAAGCAGGGAATTTTTTTCACCGGATTACCCATGACAGCTGAAATGGTGAATTCATAATTGATACACTTTGTTGCCACCATCAACAGTGAACTGGCATTACTACCCAAAATCTTACAAAACAATAATGGCATCAGAAAATATACAGAACGTTGAGAATAGGCCTCCATAGAAAATATCACATTTATTTATAAGGCAGCAAGAAATATAATATCTACAGATAAAGGTTAAAATGCCTATGTATTTGGGTATTAACACACTAATTATCCTATTAAATATGATTAGGTGAGAGCCATGTATTTTAGGCAACTTCACTGGGCTTTGACTGAGCAGTATAATCAACATTTGGCATTACACACATAAACCAAGGAAAAACTTTTTTCTTTCCATCAAAGAAAGAACAGAAGGTAATAAGGTGAAGAAAGAAAATGAGGTAAAAAAAGATCCATTTACTGTAAACAACCTCACTCCAACAAATCACAGACTAGGTACAACAGAGTGTAGATGCTTACAGTTGCAATTTTGATGCAGGCATTCAGATGCCTGGACTCCAGAGTGGAATCCAGAAACATAAGTGAAATGCTATGGATATCTGCAATAGTTAAAAGGTAAGCTATAAGCCTCCAGTTGGAATCTAAATGTGATGAGTAAACTATACAAGAAGGAAATGCTGAGAAGGTGAATATAATTTCTAACCTTTCATAACCATTCACTAATGACCAACAACCAGTATCCCTCTCCAGTGTATAGCCATTTAATCTTTCTTTTGAAAATTTCAGGTAGGTTTACTCTTTGTTTAAAATTTAACCACTGGAGTAGAACAAAAAGAAGACAATATGGTAGTAATAATGCCCCTTTTATTTAACAACCTGTGGTCCAATTCTTCAGTTATCTTTTGGGAACTTAACTTCCACTGAAACCCAGGAGAATTATGTACCTAATTATTTCTGTAAATGTGATGCCTAGAAAGCAGAACACTACTCAGAATGTTTAAGACCTAAAATCAAGGTCCTCCTCTGCCT
>JANZLQ010000100.1:25438037-25456792 GCA_026212715.1 Elanus axillaris
TCTTTTCTGTTCTATTAAACTGTTCTTATCTCAACCCATGAGTTTTACTTCTTTTTCCCAATTTTCTCCCCCATCCCGCTGCGGGGGGAAGGGTGTGAGCGGCTGTGTGGTGTTTAGTTGCTCGCTGGCGTTAAACCACAACACTAGTAGCTGGTACAGCACTATGTTTTGGGTTCACTAGGAGAAGAATATTGATAACACACTGATGTTTTCAGTTGTTGCTAAGTAATGGTTAGTCTAAAGTTAAGGAGTTTTCAGCTTCTCATGCCCAGCCAGTGAGAAAGGTGGAAGGGCACAAGAACTTGGCACAGGACACAGCCGGGGCAGCTGACCCAAAGTGGCCAACGGGCTATTCTGTACCATGTGACATCACATCTAGTATATAAACTGGGGGGAGTGGGGGCAGGGGATTGCCACTCAGGGACTAACTGGGTGTCGATCAGCGGGTAGTGAGCAATTGCACTGTGCATCATTTGTACATTCCAATCCTTTTATTATTGTTGTTATTTTATTAGTGTTATCATTATTAGTTTCTTCTGTTCTATTAAACCGTTCTTATCTCAACCCACAAGTTTTATTTCTTTCCCTGATTTTCTCCCTCATCCCACTGGGCCTGGGGAGGAGTGAGTGAGCAGCTGCATGGTGTTCAGTTGCTGGCTGGGTTTAAACCATGACAACAAAGTAACAGAAAGAAGCTGTCAGGGTATCAAAGAAAGGTTCTGGGTTTTGTCAGTGTCTTTAGGAATACAATTCTGATAGTTCTTGTAAACAGAAGAGAAAAATGTCTGTTTAATTTATTTCCACATCAGTCCTTGTACACAGGTAATCCTTTCTGCTTAAGGTTTTTGTGAGGTTTTTTGGAAATAATTAATCTTAGTTCTTCTGAACTCTCTGCTTCATATAAAACACAACCCCAAGACCTGTGTTTATTTTCATGATAGGAGGTACAGAACTCTCTTTGCTTAAGTATGATGATTTTATCTGTATATCTTTATATGCAGTAGCAAAGAAAATTATGTGTAGAAGGGAAAAAAAGAATGAGGAAGATCTGTACTACTGATTCCACAGCTCCAGATGGTAGAATGCCTCAAATGATGTGAACTCAGGTGAAGAATCAAAAAAGGAAGCATTTCCTTACCAGGTATGGCTTTATACCATACCACAGAGATACATGTGATGCATACCAAGAACAAGGGTACAGGCCACAAAAGTTGGAGTCACAAGTAGATATTGTCTGTAGGTTTCTCGGGTATCCTCACAGTTTACTAGGAAGTCAGCAGGTAACTACAAGCAGAAAGGCACTTGCTTCTCCCCAATAAGTATGGGACTCCCGTATCTTTTCTGTTGGACATTTCCTAGAATGGGAAAGAGGAAAGTGGAAATGTGGCATCTGTGGATGCCACATCTAGGGTAAAGTTTAGTGTAGTTATCCATGGCACTATCGAAATACAAGGTGTTTAGTTTTTGAGAAATGTATTGGATGGGGAAGCTGGTTTGTATGTTATGCACATAAATTTGAAGATAAATTATGCTTCTGCCCCCAGTGGAAAAGATGTTAGAAACTTCAAAGTTGCATATTTACTTGAGCTTCCATCCTTCACTCTGAAGTCAACTTAAATGAAGTCAACATATCTAACAATATAGATATGCTGCTAAGCAGCAACCAGTGCAAGAAGAGAGTTTGCTGGCAACTAATGAATACCAAGAGAAGATAAAAATCCCAGGTAGCACTAATGGTCATCAAATAGTCTTATGTGAAACAGAAATGCTGTAAGAAATAATCTTGAACTTTGAGATTTGCAGTCTTTTAACTGTACAGTATTGGGAAATTCTAGAGCATTTTGTGGAAAATAATATAGCTGTTACATAACTAATCTTTTAAAAAATTATAACACTGCATTTTTCTCATTCAAAATACTCCAGATTTTATATGCACACTTTTGCATTTTATATTTTGAATTTTCAATTCAACAAAACCATGTAAAAATCAAAACAGCTTAGTATTTGAAATGCTATGTATATCCAAATGACACTGACATTTTTGTCTCTGAAAAGAGCACACTTGGGGCAGGATAAAAATGCAAATATTTTCATCATTTTTTTCCAGAATCGATAGAAAATTGATTTGTTATATCTGCATAGTCCCAGTCTTATTCCAGTCTTATGTGTTTATGTGACCAGCTCAGCTTTGGAGGTTATAGTGTTATCATATACAGAATATTTGGGCATCGATATGTATGATTGCCATGCCTTTATCATTAGTTACCTTCTCTAGCCTTTCCAGTATCCACAGATTTTAGCAGTTTTTTATTCACTTCTACCTCATTGGTGAAAGTACTGTATAGCTTTAGGATTTATACTGATATGTGAAGAACTTCATCAGAAATGTTTTTTCTAGTCCTTCATTAGTAAGTTTTTGTTATATTTAGTGTACAATCTATAGATACTATATTGCATTAATTTACTATCACATTATCATCTGGTACTGATTCAAATGCTGTACAAAGGCTACTGCATCTGTTCAGTTATGTTTATCAACTAAGACAGAAATTTTGTTGAAGAATGAAATCAAGTAGTTTGGCAAGACAGAAAATGTGCAAATTCAATCCTGCCATTTTTGTAAATACGGCTGACATTGTTTTCCACCTGTAATTTTTGTCAGTTGACTCCCAAATTAGTGTTGCCATATTTTCCATGGGTTTCATGCCAGGCTAACCAGCCTGAAAAAACCTTATAGTCATCCCCTCTATTTTTTTCTTTTTTCTTCCCCATACTGATACAGCATTAGGATTCTTCCAGGCATCTGAAATTTTCTGGCAGCACTAGGAACACAGTGATCTTGTGATTGGTGCAAGTCCTTTGGGCAGGGATACTCTGGGCATCTTGATTATAAAATACCAGTTCTAAGTAAATGTTGTCTAACATCTCTTCCTACATCCTGCTTAGATGATTTAAAGCATATTATCAAATTTCTTCCAAAATACAGTACAAACATGTTTACTGAATGTTCATATATCTTCCACCTCATCTCTAACATTTCAACAGTTTGTCTGAAAAGGTGTCTTTCTTTTTCCTCCCAATAGAGATTAAAATATCCTCCCTATTTTCCTTTTAAGTTGTCAGCCATACATTTTCCTAATGTCTTATCAGTAAACTCCAAATTGGTTTCTACTGCTGCTGATAGTTTTCCTATTTTTAATATAATGACTTGTATTAAAAATTGCTGCCTTTGGCCATGATAGGCTTTAATCAAACCTGAAGCCATAGTTAAAGCAATTATTTTTGTGTTGTACTGATTATTTTGGCCTTCCACTATCTCATTTTATGGATCTTACAATTGAATCATTTTTCATAGACTTTTTCCTTGTAGTCACTTCATGCATAACTTCCAGCATCTTCAGAAAGTTGCCACCAGTAAAGACCAAGGATGTAAAGGCATGGACCAGGCAGCCTTCTTTCCTGTGTTAACCCTGCCCAGTCCAGCATGGTTCTTCTGTCACATGATGGGTGAGAAGATTCATCCTGTTCTTTCTCTTGCTTTTAAAGAAATCAGGTGTTGATCACTGTTTCCCAGGCAAACACCAACCTCTTATCTTGAGAGTAATCCATTTTAATCCATGATTTTGAGGGTCAAACCAGTTATTTTGAGTTAGGTAAAGTTCTTTTATTATTTTTTTTCTTTCAGTAAATATTTCTTTTGCCATATACACAAAACTTTCAATGCATAGCTTCCAGTTTATGTAAAAATAGGTTTCTCTTTTTTATTTGCACATATTATTGGCAGGCATTTTGAAAGGAACTCATCTCACTCTCTCATCTGGTATTCTGTAATAGTTTTCTACCCTGGCATTGTTATCATATTCCTTTAGGTGCGTTTAAAGCCTATACTTCTGATTTACCAGTAATACTAAAAGAGATGGATGTAGAATGTTGAATATGTACAATGATTCTCCTATCTACTCTTCTTTTACATAGTCCACCTTTTTTGAATATGCAAAACCAGATATATTAGCATTCAAGTCATGAATCATCACATCAAGTCTCAGGAACGCCTGTTATGTCCAATTCCTTTTCCACAATGAGAATTTCTATTTCCTTTTGGTTGTTTTGGAGCCTCATAAGACTTGCATATAAGCAACTGAAAAATGTCCTCTTTTTCTTTGTATTTTTTTGTCATATCAGTTCAGTTTATTCATGAGGGTGCAAATTTAAATCTAGTATAGTGATAACCAAGCTATCTGTAAATGAGCTAGCTTAGTTATCAGGAACTGTCAAGTTGCAACAGCATAAAATTCAGCTTTGGCTAATATACTTTGTACTATTTGAGAGGTCGCCTGAAGTTGGGATTGTATTCCGTTTGCCTCCTTACTTCATAGCATTAATTATTTAGTGCCTCCCAGCTGCTTGAACCATTCTCCAACTGTTTGTATGGTATCTCACATGCATGTGACCCACAAACTTAAGTTTTCTTTTTCACACCAGTTCCACTATCAACAGTAAAGGTCCCATATTTCCACTGCTAGGCATTCTTTAACAATGTGGAACACATATCCTTTCCCCATCATGATGTCTTCTTCAAAGACATTTCAATTACTGCTAGTTCAGATCAGTTCAGAAACCTCTGAAGATGAAGGAGATTCCAGCAATGATAGGTCACTAAGACACTGAAAGAGACCAGGGCTTATGAAAAAATGCACTGATGCACAGATGTGCAGTGACATTTGAAAATCATGCACTAACCTTTTAAAAAATGTACACAGTGTTTGAAACAAAAAAAAAATCTAAAGGTTCTCACTCTTAGACTTTCTCTTGAAATGCATCATAGTTTTTCCTGTTACAACATTTACTTAGAAAACTCTCTAACTGCTTCACGCTCATTCTAAACGTGACTGCCAGATGGCACTTGCCTTCAGGCCAAACATACCTTCCATGTCTTGACACTTCTTTTGGTTTAATGTGCTTTTTGAGAGAATGATACCTTTGCAGAAGCTGCAGCAGAGAATATATTAATGCATTTTTCAAAGCTTCTCGGATCCTATAGTTTACCCCTTGCTTTCCACTATGTTTACTGAGTGCCACATTGGGTAGACACATGATCAATGTGTCCATTTTATGGCAATCCTTTTCACTGTTCATTCACATCTCATTAGTAAGGTGGGAAAGGCAGTGAACTTTATTTGCTAGTGTAGTTCAAATAATTATCAACCCACCCTGATGCCAAGTGAAATAATGCAAAAGGAACTCTCATAGTCTGACAGTAGCCGTAAAAATCACATTTGAGATGTTCTGTTTACTTCATTATGCAATTAAGACCATACAGGATAGCAAGTGAAAACTGATTTCAAACAGAACTTGATATTCTCCACTCATGTAACCATTTCATTAATACTACATAGTTTTGAAAACTTCAGTATCTTCCTGTCAACCCTCCAGCCTTTACACAGTAAGTCTTAGAGTTTATCTTCAGGTAGAGTTGACAGTTTCGGCTGCAATTGTCCTTGCATTGTCTGCAGTGTCCAGTTCTAAGGCAGTCCATGTTCACTATCATATTTGCAGTCAGTGCCATCATGTTTTTCCCTCCCTAGATGTCTGATCAAAACCCTGTTAAAATCAGTGGAAGGGCTGTCATCAGCTTCAGTGGGCTTTCATTGTCCATAGTCAGTCTCTCCTGTCACTGCAAGTTTTTCACCAAGTTATGTGAGCACTGTTGTTACTAATATGAAGAAATTCCTTGCAAACAAACCAGACAAAGATCTGATCAAATTCTACAAAACCTTATTTGACCAGTTGGTACTGAGTATTCTCAATCAAAAAAATTTCACTCTAAAGACCTACCAGTTTACCAGACAGGCAAATAAAGGCAGTGAGCTTAATATTTGTACAATAGTTTATGTTAATTTAAAGCCACATTATTGGTGCCCTATTCTCAAGTGCAGAGAAGAGATAAATAATCTTGCAAGATAGCAATTACTCCTTTCTTGTATTATCTGTTGCTTTTTTGAGTTCCAGTAAGCCACAGTGAAAGACAGTATTGAAATAAACCTCAGTCACAAGAAAGTATTGGATTGTCTTGCCCTGTCCTATTTAAAATCTAGATCCAGGGCCCTAGGGATCTTGCAAGACCAAGCTCACCAAGGTGAGTTTAGTTTTGGGTTTTTTTCTGGACTAAACTTGATTGTGACAAGACATTTTTGTATTTTGAGGTGGTTAGAGCTTTTTTAAATACTTGGAAATGTATGATTTTTAACTGTACTACTATCATTACGACCCTAAAAGGTCACATCTATTATATTCTGCAGTCAAAGCAGCTCTGCAGGGAATCTTATCTCTGACATATGCCACATTATGCAGAATCTCACCCATCTAATTGCACATCATGTACAGTGACTTTTAAAGAATATTTTTAGGCCCCGAGACTGCTACTAACCTTTAAAAAATGCTCAATCTACTTGTTGTGCCACCTCCTATCACCTGTTTAATTTTTGTCTTGTATGACTTAAGTTAAAAAAATCACAACCCACCTCCCCGCCAAAAAAAAAAAAACCCAACCAAAACCCAACAGCTTTACTGATCTCTTTGTGTATAAGCACAGAAAAATTTGTACCACTCATATTCAGGTGAAAGGATGTCCTCTCTAAACAATCACATCGTTATGGCTCATACAAGACACACCTATGACTTAATTACTATGCCATCTTTTACATGAAGTTCAAAGCTATTAGTCCCTTTGTGTATATTTCCTTTAAAGATTCTCTTGCATGACCTCAGTGGGTTCTTGTACTCTTGTACTGCTAAATATTAACTTGTAGGACCATGTTTTGTGTGCGTATTCAAACTATCATATTGATTTTGTCTCTGTGAAAAAGTGCTGAAATACACATTTAGTTCTGAAGGAATCTTCATTGGGATTAAAAGGAGTACAGAATAGATATTGAATTTCAATGGCAGCTGAGTTCTTCACTCACAGAATTATCTGTAAAAGTCTCTGCCAGTACCTTCCCTGTGCTTTTGAGAAATTTAGGAATTAAACTTCAGCATGTGACAAGCTATTTATTACTGCAATTTATACTTTTAGGAAAATTAAATGTGCATATTTTTTTATTTGTATAAAATATTCACTGGCAGTTTATAAACTACTGTTTTTCTAAGCAGTTTAAATTGACTCCCTTTTTGCCCAGCTTCTGCAAATCTAAAATTGCTGTAGATTTTAGACATCGAATCATTCCCCTTCATGCTTGAGGTTACTGATTAAGACAGATTCCTTAACATTATATTGGCCTATCAAACATAGTGGACTCCTCCAAATTTGTGAAGCCATGAAAAATTTACATGTAATATGATTTCAAAAATTTTTATTCCAGCCACAATATGAAGACTTTGTATTTAAAACAAAGGAAAAATGGTTTTAAATGTATCATTTGTTACCTGCACCTCAAACAGACCAACATAAATATCTGCAGGAATCTGTGAGAATTAGAGTCTAAGAAGCTTGCACAGCTCAACTAAGAAGGTTTATCTACATTAATTCTTCCTTATCTTTGTGCATGACAATCAATGGAACCAGATCTGTGGGTTTTTATTTCTGTCATGGATAGAAAGATTTTTTTTAGTGCAGGTTTAACATAAGTAGAAATATTTCAAAGTGTTTGCAGTTTGGTTTTGTTAATATTAATCCCTAAAATACTTGCCCTCCATACAATGAAACAAAATAACTTTAAGGTCCCTTGTCCTAATAAGTGTTTGGATAGAGGTGTGATTTGGAGAAAAAAATGCATGTAATTCAGTGTGGGACTTAATGTATTCATGTAATCTCATAGACTATAAATTAACAAATTACAATGCTCTGCCCACAGCTTCAGTGACTGAGACACTGTGGAGAAAACCTTAACTGTTCTTTTTCCTAAAAAATGTCATGTGGCTAACTATGATTGAATAGCACAAACTATAGTTTGAAATGTATGAGAACTCTCTAGTACATACACCGATTCATACAGTAAGTTCTTCCCAACACCATTTAGGATTTCCCAGTGTTACCTGATTTGTAAGAAGTCCAGCCATGTACAGCAATTTTAGTTTTGCAGAAGCGGAGCATTTGCCATGTTGCCTCCTGCAGACATGGACTATACAGGGTTCATAGGCAGAAAAGTGTACCATTCAGAAATGTGAAGATGATGAATTTTTTTATGTGCTGTTCACGCTCATTTTAAGGTGAGTTTATTCAGACTGGAATGCATTTAAGTTCATGATTACATTTTAGAATGACTAAAAAGAAAGATTTTTCCTCTTTAAAGCCCCCCATAAAGGAATAACTATGAGGGTAGAGGGTAGCATGATATGCATAATAAATATCACCATATGTGTGACTACTGAACATCTTTAAAGACATACAGAAAAATCCACATTAAACATCAAGACACCCTAGATTTGCCCAATTTCTTTATTTGGTAATGAGATGTCTAAAGTTTTAATCCATCCTAAGAACTAATGAACAGGTAAAGTCTTTTCCTTCTACTTCCAATATAACAGTAATAGAAAATTCTTTCTTTAAGCTCACCTTGCTGCCTAACACCTGCAGATTTTTTCACCATCTTTCTGTAGCACTGTAATGATGTGTGTGGTATCACAAACACTGAGTTGTTCTTTCTCTTAAGACTAATCTAAGTAGTAATTTTGTCTCATAGCAGGCCCATACATTTCAGTGTGATCACTACTTCGCAGCAAGGTAAGATATGCAGGAGCACTATCTGACCTACAGTAACACAGAAGCTGTAAAAAGATTCCATCACCACAGGATTATCTTAGTACTCCAAAGTGTTGTGACAATAACTATGAAAAACATATTTTGTGGTGTACAGTCTGATTCTGAATGATGTTACTCTTCCAGCTACTCCTGACTTCAGCAGGTGCTGTCCCATGTGTGTTTTGTTAAAGTAGTATTTAACATCTAAATAATGAAGATAACAGTGACCAGAGGTGTTTCTGTTCCAGGCAGTTGATATTTTCTACTTTAGGACTGATTTATTTTTATTTCCAAAGTAAATTAATTGTTAAAAACATCTCTTACTCCCGTATGAAAAGTGTATAATTATTCAGAAAAGCATGAACAACTCTACAGCTTCTATGCTGCAGGAACATCTCTCCATATTATTTTTTCTTTTTTTATTCACACAAATATAAGTCTAATAGTATTTCAGATGTATATACTTCTAGAAGATAATTGATTGAAAAGATTAATAGCTGTTTATTGGCTTGCTGTTTCTTAAGAAACATAATACCATACGTTTACATTGCAGGAGTTAATAAATGATGGCAAATTCCTCAAGGCATTATCAAACTGTGTGAATTTGTGTATCTGATCAAATATTTATTAGCTGCAGTCTCCTACTACACTGATTTTTCTTTTCATTTATTGCTCTAGGCCTCACTTTGCAACACTAAGGTGATACTCATGGGCATATACCCCCAAAAGAAAGGCAATCATTATGAAATACCCAACTTCAAAACCACTGGCTGCCTGAATTTTAATTTTTGGTGTGGGTTTTTTTTCCTTTAAGTAAACTGCCACACTATTTAATTATCTTTTCTAGCTCATTTACTTGACCTATATTAAAATTAAACAGATCAAAATTTCATTATCTAGGCTGGTAATAGATATTAATTTACATTGAATGATGTCCTAAACTTTTTTATACTTGTTTTTAAGCTCTATATTTCTACAAAAAGTGATTTGTTCTGATTCTTCATTCAGTGTTTACTGTCTTGGTAGAGATATGCTTTATATTATTTTCTTTTTCTATACACGTTAGACATGTAACAGATTCATTGCACTGAACTAGTCTGAAACTTTGGAACCAGTAAATGTACCAATAAGGCTTGTGGGAGACTGACAGTTGAAAAAAATGAAATGTCAGTGAAAAAGAAGGAAATGTATGCAAATTTCCCAGCCACTCTCAGTTTCAACACTGAGCCACCATTAAGTCTTCTGGGTGCAATGCCTTGTTTCAGTGCAGTTAACTCAGAGTAGGCAATCTGTGCTGCCGACCCAGCAGGAAAAACAGTGTCCACTGCATTACAGAAGCACTAAGGAATGGTACATCTCCGATTTTCTCCCATGACCAATACTTCAGCACCTTTGATTAAAGTAGAACTTTCTGGTGGTGAAAGAGATAGCCTAACGATAACCCCTTCTTCTGCAATGTTCGTTTCAGAGTTTTGTTTACCCTGTCATATTGGATAGGTTCACAGGATAGAGAATTACCTTCTGGGCTGTGATCAAATATGCTTTGCAACAAGACTTTGCTTCTCTGAGCACCGCACAGCAGGTTGTCAGGATCCCTTTTATAATTTGAACATCCGCGTGTCTATTTTAAAATAGATCAAAAGAAAAAAATATGTGTTTTCCTTAGGAAAATATCACATCCTCGGGTTTTCTGCATTTCTGTAGGGGCATAAGAAACTTTGGAGGAACTTGTTTTCAATAGTTTCACCATAGGAAATGATATGTAAATAGAGAAAACCAGAGGTACTATCTTCTCATTCCATTCTCTTTAATGTCCCTCATAGATTCTCCATTTACCTCAGAGGATGTAGGCCAAAATAGACCATGGAGGCGTTGTTTAAATAATACTCTGTATAATATCCCATGTTCTCTAAAATGGAGACATCTTCAGAACTAAGCTAAACTGACATACTGCTGCAGAATGCAAACAAATGCACACAGGCAAAATAGTTCTGAATTACAGCTTACAAGAATGCATATTTCATAAAGAACAATAGGAAGAAAGTCTCAGGAGAGTGGAAAGTCTCAGACTTGTGAGATCTATGTATTTATTTAGACTCATACAAACAGATGAAGAGGTGCCTATGTTGAGCCGTAGGCATCCTTGACTATTATGAAAAAGCATAAGCTTCATAAAGAATGAAGCATCCTACATCAATCTCTGCCATCCACAGCACTGTGTATTAGACCTTACAGCACAGGAAATTTAGAGAAACCATGTCTCCCTCATTCCCTTTCTCCCCAAGCACCCTTCCAAAGAGGAACTTAGGTGCAGGATCACATGATGCATATAATATTGATGTTTGGTTATTTCATTACTGAGATTTTCTTTGCACAAGATAGATAGGTAGGTATCTCCTGTGTGCATATATATAGTCTTGTATGAAATGTGAGAAATAATGGTTTCCATTTCATTTGTTCTGTGGTAGAGAACAAGAAATCCCCAATAAGTAATCACTGGCTAATACCTTGGTATAGATTTCTACAAAATGTTTGACCTGATATGCTGTCTTTTAATGTTTTTTTCTCTGTATAATCAATCAAAAGTGCACATGGACAATTGATATAGCTAGAAGAAATTTAATATCTGTCCCAAAATTCCTAAATGATCCTTCAGAGATAAAAAGTTCTAGCCTACACTATTACACTAGCCTACACAGTTTGGAGAAATCTAAATTTTAAAACTGAAATTGTTAATAAAACAATAGTCACACCTCTTATCAGTTAGTGGCAGTTCAAATTTTACACAGAGCAGAATATTCTGTTATTCTGTCCTGGACAGTGCTTCTGTATGCTGATCCTTTTCCCTTGTTTGCTCTTTTCTTCCACATTCTGAGAAGAGGCATGAGGGAAACATGTGATGTTTAATGTGGCTTCATGAGGTTGAGTCAGAGAGATGTGTCTTTTTGTCTACTTCATTCTAAAGGCAGTCACGTTTGGGTTCTGATGTGCACTTGGACAAAGTAACTACTGCACACATGCTGTGAAGGTGCCTGTTAAGATTAAGTTTACTCCTTTTTTATCTAACTACTTACCTGTGTTTGAAAGCTACATAGAATAAGATTCAAGTTTTTGAAAATTATCACCTGTTTAATTAAAGCAGCCAAGTAGAAAGATTTGTAACAAATTAGAACTTAAGCATTTAGTGTGAATTAAAATGAGTTTGAAAGCATCACAAGAAACAATATAGACTAAAGGTTAAAAAAAAAAAAGGCCTGTGTCGATAAAGAAGGAGACGACTGATAGCATTAAAACCAGTAGACACTGAGGAATTTGATTTTTTGCAGCAAGACTAGAAGGATTATGTTTCAATAGGGTCACAGCATGGATGAATTGTCTGCAAGTAACCTTCACTCTGAGAACAGAAAGATGGCAACATGGTTAGAGCCCATGGCATAAGCATTCCCCCTTGTTATCCCAACAGGAGGAGAGACTGTACCCATACAGATACCCCAAATGAGGAAACGGTAACAGTGGACCATAACCTGACCTCAAAATGATAGAGGTTGAAGTAAGGAAGGTTCCGAGGCAAAAGACTGTGCTATAATTGTTTGACTTGTAAAAGGGATAAAAAGCCAGTCCAAAAACCCATTCATTGTCAGCAATCAAGAGGAACCTAGGAGATGTAGCAAGGTCTTGATACCAGCTATCACTTGTCCTCCAAGCTCTTACAAAGGATCTTGACCAGATCACAGAGGTCTTGGCCAGACCAGAGATACACACATCCTGGTGCCTGTGAGTATGAAAATACAATAATATGGGGGAGTGAAATCCAAGAGAATGAGTGTGAGTTACTAGAACCAGTTTTATTTAAAATAAATATCACTTTCCCCTTCCATAAGGTTTTATGCTCAGTTTTGTTACATTAAATTCCTACAAAAGCAGGCACTTATTTTTTCCAGAGGCTTGTTTAGATTTTATGAAGCATGCTATACTTTTGTGTCCACAAAGGAAAGCAAGGCAAATTTTATTCCAGTGTCCTTATTTTCTTTCTCTCTCTAGAGATGCCAGTGTGCTTTTCTTTTCATACAGAGACAGAGAGATGATAACTAAATGACTTTCTCCACCTGTTTACATATGATACCTTGTCTCTAGGTGGATTACTTAAGGCTTTACGGGAAGATTTTCAAAGGTAGAAGTGGCAATTAAGTATCTAACTCAACTGAGAAAACTAGAACTTTATTATAGAAATTGACAAACTCTTTTCCATAAGGAAAATGCAAATAAATTTATTTTGTTTTTATTTTCTAATATGAGCCCATGTTTCTAATGAATGCAATGCTGTAACTGCTGTAAAAATGTTTTCATACTGAAAGCTTACCTTTGTCTATACAAATATAATTACAGAAGAAGCCTAAACAAGATGAGTGGAAAAGTAGAATTTGTGATTGTAACTGCTTTGGGTAAAGTGGGGAAATGCAAAGTGGCAAGAGCAGTCTTAGCACTGTCTACCATATTCATTTACAAGCATGATGATAGCATTTGTCACTATTTTGAGACTTAACTTTCATCTTACATGTGCTGTTAACCTTTCTGAATGAAAACACCAATGACTATGTTATATGAATGGTAAAACTAATGTGACTTAATATTTTGTATAGGATCCTTGCCCCAACTGCTTCATGGGCACTCGCAGCAGGTCTGTGGACTTTTGATAATGAGGCTGGGCTGACAAAACACTGACAAAGTAGCTGGGATAATTCAGTAACTTTTGTTTTCTGTAAGAAAACTGAACTTTATAAGAATTGGCTAGAGTTCTTAGAGCAAGAGGCACAGAGAGTTTTGAAGACTGAGTTGTCAGGATATTACAGATCCTATAATATATATAATAATATAGCAGAAATCACAGTTGTTAAGAGAATGTGCAGAAAGCCCAAGCGTGAAATAATACATTAGCCAGCTTTTGTTCCCATTGCTTTCTCCTCTAAAATATGATGCCTTGTTGTGGTTTGGGTTTTGTTGTTAGGGTTTTGGGGGTTTGGTTTTGGGTGGCGTATTTTTTGGCAGGGATGGGGTGGTGGGGCAAGGTGTCCCTGAGGTGTTCTTACGGTTTCTATGAAATTGTGTTTTATTTTAATTCTGTAAAGCAGCATTCCACACTGGGGTTTATGGTGGTCAGCTGAAGGCTGCTTTCTTGGCAATATATAAGTGACTGAGTGATTTTGGATGAGCCATGTAACACAATGCAAGGCTGTGTGGATATATCTGTGCTTGTTCTGAACCGGTAATCATAGGTGGCAGAAGTTCCTTAAACATCATTTATATTCCAGGAAGAAGTCAACATTATAATATACTGTCCTCGGCCAAGGTAAGTACACTGAGCAAAGCAGCACACAGTCGTGATTATGCTGTTTTTAAAACACTATGTGTTTTAAATACACATAGGCTACTATGTATATACTTAAGTATATGCTAAATGCAGTAACATAGTTCACTGAGCCTGAGTCTCTATTGTCAGGCATAGTCTAAAATCACAGATGCCCTGTGGAATATTAAAACTTGTCTTTTGATCATGCATTACACTGACTTTGCACAGAAATAAATTATTCTTAAATCTTGCAGGACAATATAGACTTGGTCCCAGTTTATTCATTCATGGTGAATTTGCTTTGATAAAATCACTCCTGTATATCTTTATTTGTAAAATTAGGGATACTGTGGCCTCAACTACCATCAGAGTTCAGGCACTATCACCAAATTTTTCTCTTTGCTTGGAATAACTCTAGAAAGCTAAAAGCTCATATTACACTGCGAATGAAAATGAGAATTTCTGTAATTAGGAACACAAGCATAGTAACCTTAAATGAAGGTCATATCCTTACAAGGAGATTTATAATGAGTGTGACAAGTACACATGCTGCTGAAACATAACCCTCTGAACTGTACTGCATAGAAATTGTAGTAATGATTCATTGGTGTTGTGGGTTTTTTTTAATTAATTCAGCAATGGGTGAAATCTCTTATGTCTTGCTTTTATTGTCTCTTTGTGACATTTGCCACATAATTATAATCTTTTAATGTTTCATAGGATCTCCCAACTACCTTCTGTTCTCAGTAAAATTATTTTCACTGTTGGTCTATAGCATTATGACTGATTCTTTAAAAAAATTAGATCGTAGTATTGCAGCACAGACTCCTAATGCACAAAACTCAAAGCTACAATAGATCACCATTTCCCAGGTTTCCAAGGGAAAGTCTTGTAAATTAAGGATTTATAACTGGAGTTGTATTGCAATCTCAAATTGCTCACTTGATCAGATGTTTATAAACAGTAGTATTCTGAACATCAATGATTTTTTATTATTCTCACACAAGAACCTTTGTTTATGTAAGTTTGAAGAATATTCACCAAATTATATTTCTGGTTAATTTTTAGTTCTAAAAGTTCTTGAAAGCGGAAAGTACTTTGAATTCTCTCAATGCTCTCTAAAATGCTCGGTGGGCTAGCCATTGATACTTCATTCTTGTGTTATTTCTATTGGTATCTTTTCAAATTAAATATTCCAGCTACAAAAAGTAAATTCTTTTGCCTGTATTGAACTTAAATTAACACATCAGATATATTTTCTTTTGAAACTGTTCCTGTAAGTTAAGTAAGATCAAATCTGAAAAATCTTTAAAAGGTTTCTCAATGATTGTTCTAGTTGTATGTGTTTCTATGCTATTACATGAAACAGTATGGATTTAAATAGATTATTTTGCCTTAATTTTATTCTGCATTTAAATTTTTTTACTTGAGGACATTGATCATACTACCACAAATGGAAAAAGCAATGTCCTTGGTGAAATGTATGAGCTGTGCTAATTAATACATAGTTTTCATAGTGCCTCTCAAAGAAGCAATTATTGAAATAGTTCAGTGCATCAGATAAAAAAACTGTTTAGAACAACAGGTTGAAATGTTTGTGTTACAAATCCATGAAAGAGTTAAGACAACAACCCTGAAATTCATTGTTAAAATTAATTCAACATAGAAGAGCAAAAATATGGTCCTCTCAGTGGAAATAACAGCATGATAAGAGAGGGTGAAAATTATATCAGGTCAGAACTTGCAAGTGCGCTGACCTAGCAGCTTTGAAAGAATCTTCTCAAATAATTTCAACTGTTTCTGTTTACTGTGATATAGCAAACAATGTCTAAAATCACCACTTCCCTTAAAGAGAAGCTCTGCAGTGGATAATATTTTACACATTATGAATTCAATTTATTACTTGAAAATTCTTACATTTATGTGTATAAGAATACTGATTTGAGTTCTCTAACACTACTTGAGTTACATATTTTCAAATGAACTAAACTGTAATACTGGCATAGTTAGTTTTAGTGAGACAGAGACATAATATATTTGCTCACAGCACTATCTGTTAATTGTACATCTTTGACATCAGCTTGGAATGAGATAGTTCTAAAATTTAAGGAATATCACCTGTCAGGTCCAAAACCCATCACACACTTACATAAGACGTAACTGCTGTCTGCATGTTTTGGTTTTTGGGTTGGATCCTAAAGGGGAAGATTTTTGTATTGTAATCCAGGACTGCAGAAGGAGCAGCAAATGGAGAGAGCCATTCAGAAGTACTGTGGGAGAATGTTCTCTGACATTTCCAGCCTCAGTCAACTCTGGCCACTCTTTAGCTCATATTGGTCAATTGTAGACCCACCTGCAAAAGGAAGATGGCAGCCATTGTAGGCACAGGTTATCTGTGAGATTTCAGAGCCTACATGTCATGGAAGATCAGTGCAACCGTATGACTGTAGCCAGCAGGGTACTGTGGTAACATGCAGCTTCCAGTAAAAAAGTGAGCTCTTAAGGGCTACTTCAGGCATCTTTACATAATTTTTCACTGTGTGCTATAGATATCACAAGGTCTTTTTTTAAACAGGAGTTTAGGGCATTGCTCAATGAACAGAAATGGTACAAGTGTTGCAGGTTTAAAACTTCTCACTCCCTTTGGTGGGAATTATTGATGGCTCAGCTAAGATTCAGCAATGAAGTCTGTGTTTTCCATATCTTATCAATGGAAATTTGAACAGGTTTGCTTAAAGTTTAAGTGAACCCATTTCACTTTGCAGTAAAACCAATGAGGAGTGGTCACACTGTTATTTCCTGCATCTTACCTAAGAAAGAGTAATAGCTTCCTTAGTTTCTTTAGCTGGGCCACTTGTGATTTTCTTATCTTACCATTAATTGCCAATGTCATTTAAATATTTTTGAAAATGTGAATGTAGGCTAATCACAGATATACTTCTACTAATCACGTTTCTGTCCTTTCCCAGCAGTGATTTTGGCCAGCTCCATCTTGTGAATTTAATTTGACTCTCATTTCAATCACTGGTTCAGAACAATTTAATTTTTTTTCAGCACTTTCTTTCATAGTACACTGTGATATTATAATTGCTGTGGTACTGTCCTAAATTTGCACCAAATGAGTCCTTTCAGATCCTTCTTTGCTGTTTACAAATTCACTGATACTAAATCTTTGGTGAAAGAATTTTCCAGTTTAGGTTTTTGAAAATGGTTTGGAGAAATTAGAATGTCTGAAGAGAGTAGTGTGAAGACTAGATATCTAATATAAAGGCATATTAAGTGGCAAAAAGATTAATAAAACTGGCAGACTTTATTCAGCAGAAAGATGTCTTTTACACTGTTGTGAAGGGTTATGGATGTCTTCTATACCTCTATAATGGCTAGGAGTCAGGCTTGGCTGTAAGGTATTATGCATGTGCAAGATTCTTGGAGAAAACCAATCGAGAATAGAAACTTCATTAAAATGACAGCGGTTTTTTTAATCAGTCACCTTCACAGCTGTCTTATTCAAAGGGTACAGGAATGATAGCTGACCTTCTGGATATAAAAATGACATTTAAAAATATGAATAAAGTACAAATTAATCCAGTTATAAAAGAAAAATACATTATATCATTTCTTTGTCTTTGGTATTACTGTTTTGCAGTGATAACCTGTCTCTGTTGAAATCTGTGGGAATTTACAATTGATTTTAACTCAGCAAAATGTGCCATCTCCTGACATTGGAAAAAGACTGACTGAAGAGCTTAATGTGTCTATTGTATGGTTTTATTTTTGGAAACTATGCAAATAGAATTCCTGATGTATTCTAATCCAAAACTAACATATACTGGGCCTGATTTCTGTGATTGCTTTAAGTAGCTTTCCCACACTCTGGTGGCTAGGATGTACACTTGGGAAGTGGGAGCTGTAGACTTGAATTTGCACAGGCTAAGGAGAATAAAACCACAGTTTTTATGCTTTTGAACAGATTAGCCTGATCAATAAGTTCTTTTGAAAAAGGCAGGTATCACCCAGCTAAGTTCCAGAAGAAGTGAGTCCTGACTGATTAAGTGCCTGTCTTCAGAAAATTATTCCAGTCTGTAAAGCCCATATGCACAGACGTCCTTAATAGACCACGCTGTCAGTGGTACATTTGGTGGGGTTTTAGGCTCATTGCTATGCTCACACGGGTTTATTTGCTGCAATCAGGTATCCCCCCCACCCCATGCATAGAACGGTTTTTCACAGAATCATAGAATAATTTAGGTTGGAAAAGACCTTCAAAATCATGAAGTCCAACCATCATCCATGCTCACTAGACCATGTCTTGGAGTGCCTTGTCTACGCACTTTTTGAATACCTCCAGGGTTGGTGACTCGACCACTTCCCTGGGCAGCCTGTTCCAATGTCTGGCAACCCTCTTAGTAAAGATATTTTTCCTAATATCCAATCTAAACCTCCCCTACCGCAGCTTGAGGCCATTACCTCTCGTCCTGTCACCAGCCACCAGACAGAAGAGACCAGCACCCACCTCATTACAACCCCCATTCAGGTAGTTGTAGCGAGTGATAAGGTCTCCCCTCAGCCTCCTTTTCTCCAGACTAAATGGCCCCAGTTCCCTCAGCCACTCCTCATAAGACTTGTGCTCCAGGCCCCTCACCAACTTGGTTGCCCTTCTCTGGACAT
>JANZLQ010000100.1:25461495-25477745 GCA_026212715.1 Elanus axillaris
GGGGGGAAGGTATCTGTGCACCAAGACTGACAATATGCAGAGTGCTACCTGACAAGGGGGGTGAGTGGGTGTTGGTACTGGGAAGGCCCTGCTGAGGCATGAGAGGGTGGGTAAGAAAGCTGCAGAGAGGTGAATGGGAGAACAGACGAAAGCCAGGAATTACTGGTGTCTGCAGTGAACTTGGCCTTATAAAAACTATTAGGGTTATTGCTGCCTTATGCATTTAATTGAAAATTAAAAAAAGAAACCTTGTGGATTAGCATCCATGTAGTTGGGAGCATATTTATTATTAAATCCCACTTCTTCATGTCCTTTGTGTACTGCTACCATGAGCAGACAGCCTACCATTTCTCAAACATCTGTTTTGAAAGACTTGTGAATATTTGCTTACAGTAGCATATATTTAACATTTAAGCACTTTCAGCAACTCTTTGAAACAATTAGCTCATAATGAGCGGTTTCCATGCTAGCAAACTATACTAAAATGCTTATTAAAAACTAAAATGTTAAGACTCTGACTTTAACAAGAAAAAGGCCACACAATCATCAGCTCACTCTTGGGAGTCTTTTTGAGGTGTTGTTTCTACAAAGCAGCAAATAATTGCTGCAGGGAAGTTCTATTTCACTGTAAGTTTTTGTGCCAAGATAATGTCTGAAGGCACATCAAAGCCTGCTGAGGTTGAGTGCTTTGTGATAGATTCCTGAAACTTCATATGAACAGAGCTTTGACACAATACATCATAAAAGTTACTTGGGATTTTCTTGGGCTTCTTCATGAACCTTTATCTCACTTCCTTCATCATTATCAGGCCCAAGATGCTACCTCACCAACGTAGCTGTAAAAACTAGAGTTTGACAAGATACTCAAGCCAGGAAAAAGGGGAAGACAGGGAAAGTGTTTCCTGACACCAGCAGTTCCAGAGAAGGGGGCTGAAAATGAGGTCTTGCTACAGGGATAGACCATCATAAAGAGGAACTTGGCTCATAAGCAGGGCTTTTCCTTGTGGTTCTTGACCACAGAATAGTGTGACCAATATTTGAGAACTCTGACTTCTTGAAGCTGTCCTTGAAGAATCAGCAAGGTTTCTTTGTAGAGATCCCTCCCAGAGATCCCAGGAGTCTTAAAAAAAAAAAAAAAAACAGATCAAAGTACAGCCTTGGAACTTGAATGCTTTATTTAGCTGAATCACAAAGATAGAAATGAAATAAATAAATCTAAAATCTCCCCTTCTTTCCCCTAAACTTTAGGACTGTTTATTTTTGCCTTGAGATGTAATAAACCCTTCTCATCTAAATGAACCTAATCGGTAGTTTGCAGCTTCTGGTCACTTTGCAAAATGGAAAAATACCTAAAAGGGACTCACCACAGTTCATTTCAACTATTCTGTTAGAGGTATTGTTTCACATCAAATATGCATAAGAGGGAGTTACTGTAAGGTTATTACAAATTTAGAAAGCAACAATACTATGAAAAATATATGGAGTACATGTGCATAACTGTTTAAGCCTACATTTTAATTTTATTTTTTTTAATCCATACTTCCGCGTGCTTAAAGCTGAATGTAAATTTTCAGGACCTCAGTGCCTGGGAGGCCCATTTCTGTTGTGCTGGAGGCTGTGCAATTGCACAGTATGAGATGTTGCATGCCATGAAGAGCTAATACTTTAGGGAGACAAGAGTGATGAAGAAAATCTTATTTAGGGATTATAGATGAAGTGAGGACCAGATAGAATAAATGTCCTTTGTAAGGCCACATGGCTTTCTAGCCAAAATAAGAAATAAAGCTTGTTCGCGCGCTCTGTCTTCTATAAATGTTGAGTCACTTCTGTTGTTTACTCAATAAAAATTACTCAAAGCCTTAACAACAGGTGAGAGGTATCAGTATTCTTCAGCAGAATGTATGTCTTGGTACTTGTACCCAGTGTTTCCTGGCATAGTCAAGGGGAGTTCTATCATTCTCTGAAATAAGAATAGGATTCCAGCCATTTAGTTCACCACAGATGTTATTAATGTGTTAATCTCTGAAAAGAAATTAAAGGTTTTCCAGTGTAGAACTTCACTGATTGTTCAGGGTTTGAGATACATCCTTTTTAGTTATGTACCTGCCCTAGTACCTTGGATCCAAATGTCTCTAAGCCCACACAGTAACTCTACCCAGAATCAGACCTTGTTTCCTTGAGAATTCAAGCATGCTGTACAATACAGCTACTAGTAGGATGTGGAAGCTCAAGACCATTAATCTATTATTGATAGGCCACTTGGTCCAGAAGTAGCCATAGTGCTCCCACTAACAAGAAGCAATTTTTGTCCTGACTTCAGTGGCCTTGTGCACGTAGCTTAGATGCTTCACTCCAGCATCCTGTATCTTGGTTTCCTTTGTCGTATGTATGTGAATTGCAGTCCCATAGATCATATTCTGTGCTATTGAAAGATACTGCACTTATGGGGAAGCAATGAAAACTTAGAGACATTCATTTATAAGAAAGTCCTGAGGTGCAGATATTTGGAAGTACCTCCCTTTTTCTTTCATGCTCAAACACATTTGAAACACAGTTATAAAATATGTATTGAGAATCACAGTGATAAAATGTCCCTTCACATTCTCTAAATAGACAAAACAGTTCTTGCAAATTATGCAGATTTTAAAGACATAAACCAAATAACCAATGCGTCTTCAGTATACCTTGTTTTCTGTGATTACCTACATAATTATTATAATTGCCCATTGTATTAAATGCATTTTAGTAATATTCTAATTGCTATTATGTTCCTAAAAATGTCATATTTTTAGTCACTGTCAACAGTCAACAGATGGCATATGTGCTTGGCATCATAAATTATGTATCATATCAAAGAAGAGTATCGCTATCCTTGGCTAATTTGGGGGGGGGAATCTACTTTTTTAAAAAGTCTATTTTAAGTATCTAAGTATTGCTTTACATCATGGCTTTGCATACATCATGAAATTAACATCTGTGAATAAATTGAGCAAAATGACCCAAATTAGAACTTGACCATAATGCCATGTGAATATATTTACTTTCAACTTTGATGCCTGCTTCCACAGTAGATAGGAAAATAAGGTATATAATAATAATTTTTAAAAAACATAATAAGAAAAATAAGCTTTGATCATATTCAGCATAAATTCTGAGATTAGTTCTTCTTCCACTGTTAGGTATACTTATATGCGCTTTTAAAGGTAAGTAAACATGATTTCTGCCTGCCCATTCTCTGAAGCAACATGAGCCAGTTCTCACTAAATATGAGCCATCCAGCAGCTACATAGCTTCAGTAGCACAACACTAAGCATAGCTACAACACCCTGTATCACAGCAATCTGTGGCTTCTGTTTTGAAGATGATTTCCTCTAATCAGCTCAAAATGTAGGGAGGTTGAAGTTGCATCCAGTGGTAAAATGTGTAGATATAACCTCTGTCAACATCATCTGATTTAGTGTGTCATTCAGTAGGCCTGGACTCAGTCTTTTAGTTAGTTTTATCAGAAGATTTCTGCTTCCCTTGTTGGAGGTTTTTCATACAGATTCCTCTGGATACATAGGACAATGCGGCATTCCAAACTCTCAAGCATCCAGAGAATAAAAACCCTAAAATTAGAACTTTACTTCTTGTATTTACTGGTTTTAAGTATGTTTAATAAAGTTAAAACATCCATATTAACAAATAGTTAACAAATGCCATACATGCAAAGCTATCATTGCCATTAGTGGAGGATCTGATGAATAAATGATACAGCACAGAACACTTGTAGATTTTTGTTGGCTTGCTTTGAAATTATTTTAGAACCGTTACTGTTTAAAAGAATGCTATAACATAAACCTTCACTACAGCTCCTGAGGATGCACCACCATTCTGCTCCCCAAACCAGCTTTGAACCCCAGTGACAATCTTGGATCCCCAATGACAACTGACTACACATACATTTTGGAATCTCCAGAATGCTTTCTATGGAGGATTGATCTGAGTGTGGGAACCGTTTCTTGGAAGCGAACTCAAAAAAGTTAAAAAGAAAGTTTTATTTAAAATCAGCAAAATTGAGCTAGGGAATGACTGAAGACAATTTTTAGGAGGTTGGGGGGGAGGGGCTGTTGCTTGTTATATCTTGCTTTTATAATGGCACCAGAAGACCCAGATTACATAAAGGGAGTTCATGAAAAGAGGTTTGCTGTACCAAACAAAATTTTGACAAGATGCCTCTGGTTTTCATGTTTCCAATACTGGATACTTAATATTAGAATACTATACTTATATTTAGAATATGCTTATACTTAGTATAAGATTATTTTTAGGGGATGAGTACTACAGTTACCCCATCAACATCAGCTGGATTTTGGAAGCACAAAGCACTCTGAAGAATTGGGACCCAGTTTTGCATGGGTTGGACATGTCAAAATTGAAGGCATATTTTTAAATCTTTGTATTATCTCTACTTCTAAAGTTAATAAACAATTAAGTCTATCTACAAAAATTTCTGAGGCAAACAGAGCCATTATTTTCTGTGTTAACCTGCATGGGAGCCTTTGCCTGTGAAGTATTATGTCTTAATAGCAGAGGGTTTATTTTGCTCATATGCCTTTTGTTTTGTTTTTAGAACATTATGTGGTACCTAAAACCACAGGAATACAATTATTCTTTGGTTTTTTTGAGAGGGAGGTCTAATTAAGCAGGTCTCCACTGTTACAGGCACAGCTGTGAAAGAACTGACTGTGACATGAGTTATGTACCCCAAACTGAAGGCAAGGTTGCTCAATAGAAGATTAGGTTTATTGTTTGAGAGTAGAATCCACAACAAAAGAGATAATTAACATCAAAATACAGATACCATTATTTTCTTGGTTTAGGTGATTTCTTTTTTTGACAAGTGTGGTAAGTCATTCTTTTAACGTCAACCTGTTACTTTAAAGACTAAAATCATTACTGAGTAAGCTTGTTTGATGGGTTAGACCCCAAGAGAAGTGGATTCTATTTAGTTAAAATATCCCATAGTTCTCTGATGTGTTAAAATGACCCAGTTAATATATATACACTTATCAAGGAAAAAATCTAAGTGAAATATCACAAACTATCACCAAGAGACCAAATATCAAAAAATAAATGAAGTCAAAGGCCACACTTTTTTGGTTTAATTACTGTCATTTCCACAATTCCCCACCTATAAAAAGCTGCGTATTTCCTTGTTCACCTGAATATCTTTCTGATATTTTGTAGTTAGGCTGTTTCAGGCAAGGACAGTTTGCCTCAAACAAAGAGACATCGATCTTGATTTTGTGATGCAGATCTTAAACAATTCAGTCGAATGTTTTCAACTTCCTCTGTCATGGGTCAATGGCAAAGTCTCAACTGACTTCTACAAATGTAGGCACAGATGTGAGAGGTCCGTTTCATGATGCATGAGTAAACAGCTGAAAATGTTTTCAACTGGAAAGTAGGACTTCCAGGAGCTCTTAATTTTGAAATCTGCAATGTATTAAGGGAGCTGTAGCAGATTCAGGCTCCAGGCGACTGTAAAATGGAGTCAGCCTATAAAGTAGTTGGGAGCTGAACTAAGTGTAACTAGCTCACTTAGAAGTACTACAAGTACTATTTTTTCACAATTTTATCTTTAGAACCTTCCACATTTCCTCAGATTCATTTAACCCAGAATAATTATAGCTACCTATGTGAAAATGAAGGTTAAATTATTTTATACACTGAATTAAATAATTTGCATTTTAGATATAGTTCTTTATTTTTAACCCTGGACATTTTCTTTTAAATATTTTTTCCTTGAGACTTATCTGCTACCAAGCCTTTTTTTCAGCCAAGGACTTCAACATTTGAGGCCATGGAGCAAAACAACTGATTTTTTAAAATTTAATTAAATAACTGTCAACCCAACCGTAGAGATAAAGTAACTTTAAATGGCCTGAACTTTACAGACTTGGAGAAGTAAGCATGAGGAAACACGTAAAAGGTGGAGTGAATAAGATAAAGGTATGGGATATGATTATTGTTAACATAATCATTATCAGTGTCTGTTTCACTTGGCTGATTGGTAAGACTTCACATTTTCCTTTGAAAACAGTGGATTTACCCTGTTCTTTGCATTAGTTTCTTTTGTGTCTTTTACTGTCATCTTTTATATTATAGTGAGTTTTCATTCTGATAAGAGTATGATGACCATTCCATAATGTCTGGATAAATAAAATCCCCATCTAACATTTTCTGAGCACCTATGTGAACAAAGCTAAGCTTAAATGCAACTTTCAGGAAAGCAAACAAACAAACAAAATTGGTAAGGTATTTCTTATTTCTTAACAGAGTACCTTGTTCTCATTTTCCTGCTTATGAAAAAGAGAGAAAATAATTTGCCAAAAAAGCCTAAACTGGAACTGTGCCCTTTTCAGTTAAGTTGCAAAGTTCCATCACCTTTTTACAGTCCTTATAAAGGGACAAGTACAGTTCTTCAACTATGATCCCATAAGTTCACGGATCACCCTTTGCCATTTCCTGCATTCTGAGCTTTTCCACAAGGCAGATGCATTTGGAGCTATGAGCTTGAATCTGCTTCCCATATGCCACTCAGAAAACTTTACCTGATTCATGGAGTTTGATTCCCCACTGTAAAAGTGCATGCATCTGCCATAGTTGTTTTAGGAGCACTGAGAAGAATACATGTCCTTTCCTTCAAAACGTCATGTGAAATGATGTCCTTACAAAATGGACTGTTGATATCAAGACAAATGTTGCCCCGTAAATTATTATGACATGGGTGATTTTCTTCATAATTGCTGCAATACACTTTACCTGAACAATCTTCTGGAACAACAGTGGCAAGGATAGTAACTTTTTAACCATGCTATCTGAACTCTGTTCAAAACAGATCTAAGAGTAAATTACAGAGTTGTAATAGTCTAATGACTTATCTACATGATTATTACTACTATTGGCAAAGAACAAAGGAAAAAAATTCTATCATAGATGGATTTAATGAGCCAGCTAAGGTTATTCAGTGTTACCACAGCAATCAGACTGACTGTATATAAAATACTTTTCCATGAATATCTTTTCAGCCTGAAGAATAATCAGTTATGCATCTATGTAGACTGCCTAACCATTCCATATATCTTGCATTACAGCCTGAACATACTGTTTTAAATCTCTCCCTTTGAAATCATTATTGCATCTGGAGTTCAGCAGTGTAGTAGATGATAACAAACCCCAGGAATCAGGGGGCTGAAACTCTATACCAGTTGCTTCAAAATACAGGAGTTTAATATATCATGAATGGGTATTTATTGTTTGTATAATACCATCAGCGTGAATAGCAATTTATGCCATAAAAACTGAGAGGTTTCTGTGCCAATTTTTCAATCTGGTACTGAAAATTATAGGGAGCATCAGTTTCCTTCTTGACTTCACAGATCGATTTCCCTGAAGTCGATGGGAATTTTGCTACTGGGTTCCATGTTGCCAACATTTCACTGCCAGTATACAGAGCTTGGCTATTCTTACCTTGAATTAATGTACAGTTCATCTGCTTTCCTATCCCTCCCCACTCATTTTCTCCTATTCCTACTCTCCCTCTCTCCTTACCTTTCTTTGGTTCCTGTTCTGTATCTACTGCATCTGCCAGGCAGTTAAATTTTAAAATAGCTTTTCCCTTTGAAGTGCTAATGCCAGCACTGCTATTTCTATAGCAAGTAACTTCACTGACTGTTGTGGTTTGCTTTTACTCTTTGTTTTATGTGTTTGTATGTGCATATGTAGGGTGTTATGTGACTTTAACAGTGAAGAGCTGGAAAAAAATTGAAAGAAAAAATCTCCTAATTAAGTTTTATAAATAAAAGTTAAATCCCAGCTGCTCCACCTCAGGCTGTGATTTTGTTAGATCTCATGAGCTAAGCAGGATGAACTTGGTGAGTAATTAGATAGGAGACCTCTGAGGAAAACCCAGGGTGCTGTATGTAGTGGCACAGAAGATTCAGTAGCTGCCACTGTTCCTTTTCAGTAAGTGTTAAATCATTGCTTATGTTGTTCTTTCTTCATTCATCCATCAATGGCTATTAAACATGACAAGCTGGTACAGAACCTCTGTTTCAGAAAACCTTTACACTGTTTATTGCCAGAAGGTACGATGATGTTCTCCTGAAAGAACCACTTGGTACACACACTCTATATTCTTTAATCATCTGCTAGTGGCTAAGGAATAGGAAAGTAGATGAACAATACATTGGAGACAGAGTACTGGACCTTTGAGCAGCTCCAGTGTGGGATTCATAGGCTTCTTTAATAGCCAGAATTTTTTTTTGTGTATTGAGCACTTGAGCAGTCACTGTTGTCTTTTTCAAGATCACTCTTTTTTGCTCTTGAATAAAAATGTATGTGTGTATTTTAAACATCCATATTTACCTTATTTACAGTAATGAACAACTGACCTAATGTAACCATTATACGACATGCTGTACATTTATATACCAAAGTAAAAAAGAATGCATTCCATACTTGGGTGTTAACCTTAAAGAGTTTGTGAGCCCTTGCTGATACTGTGAGATTTATGAAAGCTCAGAGGTGTCCATTTTAAATATTTATGTTTCATTCTTTCACACTGGGAACATTTCATTCATGAGTGTGTTGCATCTTCTACATAAGTTGTTTCATTTATTTACAGGTATAGAAAAAAACCCCACTGATTAATAATGAAGTCAACAGTTACATGTACACTGAGAAAATTAATCATTTGCACTACCTAGATTAGCCTCAAGGTTTGCTTTGGGAAAAAATAATTTGAGATAACTATTTCCTGGTCTGTGTAAGTCAGGAATGTACTCAGTTGAAGAGTGGGTCAAAGCTTGATGGGTTGTCCTCTTGTATGGCTGTTTCTTTGAGCTGATCCTGTTTGTTTACAGGAAACTACAAAATCCTATTTCCCTGAACAAGGCAATGGAGTATTCCTTCACTGCTTGCTCCAAGCCCCTGTCAGCCCACTACCCTGCAGGCTCTCTCCTTTTCTAAGCTTTTTTCAAGGCTCTGGGGAGCAAATTCAAAAGATACCTGCCTGCATTCCCTCTTATTTTTTCCTAGACTTGCTGGAGAGAGGATGTAGGGTTGTTAGAGAGGTTACAGACACCTAAATCTTCACAAAAAAAGTTGAGAATTAAAAACTTTTTCTCCTGTATAGGAATGTCTTTTTGATTTAGCAGGTCTTTGGGGTATTTTAATGATAGCTAGATATACCAGTTTCAGCTCCCAAAACAAAAATAATTCTTATGAACACCTTAAAGGAAGGTGTACCTCTGGAAATATGAGATGGGAATTCTGTAAATCAATTAATAATGGTATGTATATTTATATTTGAGATTTATCACTTTAATAACAGCATGTATATTTACACCTGAGATTTATCACTCTGTCACACAGCTTTGTTATTGTGCCCAACGGCTGGTCAAAATTTGGGGGTTTGTAAACTATTCCCACTAGAAGGAGGAACTGTTAATAGAGATTGATCTTTTTTCAGTGCAGTCCTGTTTCTAAAAAGCAACATTTAAAAAATCCTGTTTCCTTGAGCATAGCAGAAATTACACATATTGAAAGAGCTTATTTTCTTCAGAGATTCAGGCCATGTCAGTCTGTGGCAGCAGCCCAAAACCTGTCTAGGTTTTATCCTGGGTACCTGTTCTTTGGCAGTAACTTGATATTAGCTCCTTCTACATATTGGCTGTTTCTGCATGTTTATGTATGTCCTACATACATAGCCCCTATTTGTTTCACTTGTATTTATTTCCTGCTTAAAACAGCAAAACCACTCCACCCACTTCATTCACATTCTGAGCTGGCTCTTTCAAGCTTTTGTTTTGTACAGAGACATGTAATTGTGTTTGGGGTTTAGAGACTACAGTCATTCCAGCTACTTGTTTCTGCAAAAGAGCATAATGACTTCTTACATCTATCTTAAATGAAGAGGGACAGCTATACCCAAGAGCTGCAATGAGGTTTATCTGACCTATAATTTTACAGCACTATAAAC
The DNA here is from genome assembly GCA_026212715.1 of Elanus axillaris. Taxonomy (NCBI): domain Eukaryota; kingdom Metazoa; phylum Chordata; class Aves; order Accipitriformes; family Accipitridae; genus Elanus; species Elanus axillaris. Next base: position 25,471,523 of record JANZLQ010000100.1, read on the forward strand.
CACATTTCAGCTGAAACTTCAGGGCTAGCAAAACAATAAAGGTCTTGGTTCAGCATTGTGGTGCGGTGAGTTTTCCTTCCAGTGATCTCATGTCTGTTCCTCCAGAAGCAGGAAATACATTGAGGTTCTGAAGGGCAAGTCTGTAACACGCTTTACTCTTTGGCTAATTGCACAGCTTCAGAAGGATGTTCAGAGATGGTGTACTGTAGACACCAGCCCTGTCTGCAACTTACCCTAGCTGTGTATAGATAATTTTGGACTGTTTTCGGGGTGAGAGCACTACAAAAGCAATTTTACTTTTAGTTACAGTCTGCTCTTAGTCTGCAGAAGGTACAACTCAGCTGGACTAGCAATTTGGAGTAATGTCTCTTTTTGGATCATCTTATTCCTTGCTGTGACTGTTCATTCACCTTTCCCATTTTCTCTCTTTTCTTTCTTCAGTTCACTGCCTCTGGTGACACAATTTAGAGCAGTGCAATGGACATATGAGTGAGGGTATTTAAAATCAAGGGCAATTTTAAAAATCAGAAATAGAGTATATGGCAAATTGTTTCAGCTTCAAAAATTATCTACACTTGTTTGCAATGCCCTCAGTTAACCCTTCATGAATGACAGAATTGCCCCATTTTTGGAAAATAAATTTGTCATCTTTCAACACCACTGATGTCCTCTTAGTAACTTGTGTCTATTGCTTTACTGTTAATAAGGATTTCTAACAGTCTTTATGGCTTCAGTGAGAAAAAGTAATTTAATAATAAGATGTCAGAAATTACAATACTCAATTACTAAATAAACATGAGAGAAGATGCACTTCTCTGGAGTATTTCAAAGGTTGGTACTGTATTGAATACCAGATACCACTTACGTCAAGCCTTGAGGTTTCGTATGATAAAGTTCCTGTAAGTTTTATGCAGATTGAAATCCACATTTGTCTAGATAATCTCCCTTTGTTATAAAGCTGTGAAGAAAACGTCTTTTGAAGAATGAGGAAATGTTGAGTCAAATTCACTCTTAATGAACTCTAGTGACTTGAGTACAGAAAGGTAGATCTGCCCTGTTATTTGTCAAATGTTTAATTCACTTGAAAATTAATTGAAAATCAAGGCAGAAGACACTCTTTATGCCTTGAGTTTTAGTCTGTGCTTCAGACTGAAACAAATAATCATAATTCAACTGAAACCACAGTTGCTGTGTAGTGTCCAGAATTAGTCGTAAATCAGACCAACTTCATGAACCTTAGTGGATGAATAATTGTGACCAAACTTTGAGTATTAAGCCTTGAATCAAGAAAATGTCATATGGCCTTCAGGCTAGGGATATTTCACATAGCTGTACTACTATCATCTGCTTTTAGTTTTACTAAATCAGGATTGATCCTATCATAAAATATTCTTAGTTAAATATAATTCATTTTCTAGAAAAAAAAATACAGAAAACTTCCATATTCATATTTTATAAAAGCTACTGTAATTAGGAATTTCATGTCAAATACAGTGAACCCTCAAAGAAAATTTAGTGAATGAAATCCTGGCCTTGACAAAAGAACTAGCAGAATTTCTTGGATTTTTCTGTGATCAAGATTTCATCCAGTCTTTGGTAGAGATGCACCAAGACTAAATGTTTAGATGTAACAGCACTGAAACTTGACATGATCGACAATATGAACACACATATTACTTGAAATATTTCTAATGAATCTGTGTCCATATAAATTCAGATGTTGCAGTAGTAGAACTATGCATCCATCTGTAATAAATCCATCCATCTTTTAATACCAATAAGGCATCAGCAAGGATGTTAATCATTTGATAGAAACATAAAGTGGTACTTCAATAAATAAAAACAATGTAAGATATCCAGGCTTTGAAATTTTGAATACTTTTATAGGTACATAGCTCTACAAAAGTAACTGAGATGACTCATGAATAAAATTGCCCATGCAACTGAGTTCTGCAATAAGGAATCTGAAGAATTTCCAAAAATTGAAAAAAAAAAGTGAAAAGTGTTGAAAAGAGGTCCTTCCCCACCCCACCCACCCACCCCAGCCATCGTGATTTTTCTTTAAGTCAGTCTTAGGCCATTTGTAAGCAGGAAATCTAGCACAGCAGATAGACTGGACTTTCACCAGGCTAGTCGTACATGTTTTTCTCCTCTATCCTTTTAAATGTACTGTACCTTTATCCTGTCTCAAAACCATATGACACCTCATCCACCATCTCATTTAACAGCTTTGCTTTTTCCAGAGTTCAATGCTAGCCACCTGGAAGCAGGCATCTATATATGGGCAACTATTTAAATGGAAGAGATGAACGCTAGTAAACAAATTGTGAAGCAGAGGTAGTCTGCTGAAAAGCAAAGAGGTTTGGATTGGTGATTCGCAGGTTTTGCTCAAGTCTCACATTTTTTTACTTTTTACTGCTAAAACTGATGTACTCATCTGAAATCTTAGATTCTGACAAACTGATATTTTTTTCATTAAAAACTAGATAGACCAGTTCCAACTAACATTATGTGATTGTGTTGGAAGACCAGTACTAAGTGCAATGAAATAATATGGTGGATATAGCCAGAATCAGTCAGAAAACAATGAAGAAAATAAAATCCACCTGAAAAACAGACACCAGAATTAGAAGAAAACATTTCATCAGAATATTAATCCAGGACACACAGTTTTATAATCAGAAACAGCTCTCTTAGAGATCTCTGTCAAATTCAATTGGGCTGTTACAAATGATGGGATGACATCTTATGTTGTATTTTAAAAGCTTAAAATTGGCTTTACCTGTATTCTTACCCTACAGTAAGAACGGCTTGCAATATACATGGGAACCTTCAGAATTCACAAATGTGAAGAAAATGTGAAAATTTTGAAGAAGATGACAAGAGTTTTCTCTTCAGAAGGCAAATATTATTTAAGAAAGAAAATTCAGCTGTAATTCTCAAGTGTTATCATGCAAATGTGTAGTCTAAATGCAAGTATTCGAGTATCAAATGGAGAGACTTTAGTCCTGCTATAAGTGCAAACTACAATGCAACCTCTGCTGTGGAGTTACAAGTAATTACTCTTTTGTATACAAGTAATGCAAAATCTACAGCATAATGAGAAAGGATAAATAACAATGAAGTGTCATGTAAATGAAATTTTCCCACAAAAGCGCTGTACCTTTTATTTTCTTCTTCCTCCTTACACAGCTTTAAACCTCATTGCCTATGATTATCTCACTAACGGCTTGTGACAATTTGGGGGATCTCTCTATGTAAAGCTTATGAATTCTGTTTGAAACTTGGGAACCTCTATATATATATAACTGTGTCAGGTTGAACATTCTTTGCTAATCTGAAATCCACAAGAGGTGACAGAGGAAATTCTTGCTCTTGGCACACAATCAATAAAGAATTGTTAAACCTTGATAATATCCTATTCAAATACAGCTCCTTGAAGCATGATGATGATGCTACCAGGTAGGCAAACCTGGTTTTATAGATGAGGTGAGGAGGTAATAAATAGGTGATAAATCATCTGTTCTACACAAATTTCATCATCGGATAAGGGACCTAAGAAGAAAAGGCGGCTGGAAGAGCAAGTGTCTCTTGCTTGGTGTTGCAGGCTAAGTACATCTGGTAGTAAGTATTGGAGGGGGATGGATGATGGACTTGCAGGACTTCTACCTATATTTGGAGTGGAAAATAAAGGCAGAGAAATGCAAAGGAACTCCTGCCTTTAACAGCTCTTCTGCAGCCCTTAAAATCTGAGTGGTTCCTTACGCCTGCTGTGAAGAAACTCCAAGTCCAGCATACCACAAGTTTAAACAAAAGGTGTTTGAAGAAATCAGCACTGCCCCTTAGAAGAGAGGCCAGTAAAGCCCCGTGCCCAGATCGGCGCCGGAGGACTGGGGAAAAGGGCCGGCGTTGCTGCTTCAGCAGACCAAAGCAAGCTGACGTGCCCACCAGCGAGTGGTCTGCTGCATGGAGAAGCCTGGCTCTAGCAACTGGCAAGCGGCCGAACAGTTGTTTGTTCCAGGGCTGCCGAGGGGTTGGCTACTTTTGTGCAAACGAGCCCCGTCCCGCTAATGTGGTCGTGGACACCTGGATGCTCAGAGGCCTTTCTGCCGGCAGGGATTCCTGCGCAGCCCGGCTCACCCGCTCCGTGCCTGGCAGCAGGCAGCTCGGGGCGCCCTGGCCCTCCTTCACGGCCAAGGCACCTGGCGGGCCGCTGGCAGCGAGAAGACGAGGGAGGGGAGCACCTCCCGACCGCGGCCTGCTCCCCGCTGAACCGGGGAATCCCCCCCGGCGCTCAGCTGAGCGGCCACTGAAAGCCCCTTCGCGGCGCGGAGCCTTCGCAACTTCCCACGGTTCCTTCACCCTTCCCCGACCGCTGCCCGCCCGGGTCTCAGCCCAGGTCCCGCTGCCAGTGGGCTGAGGCCGCGCGTGCCGCGGCCGTTGAAGCCCTCACGGTTGCCCGCGCGGGCGGCGCGTGGGGGCGGCTGGCGCCGGCCGGGAAGCCACGGGTGCTGGCGGCGCGCGGGGGGAGGAGATCGCCCGGTCACCTGCCCTGAGGAGTCCCCCTCTCCCTCAGACCTGGCAGGGCAGGGGCAGCCCAGGCGAGCCGGGCGCTCCCCGCAGCCTCCCCTCTCCTCCCTCCACGCTGGCGGAGCCCTGCGCCGGCGGGGGAAGGTGGGGCGGGGGCGGGTGAACTCCGGGCGAAGGGACGCTCCCTTGCGCCCTGCCTCTCCCCAGCCCCTGCTCCCCTCCGCGTGCCTCCTCCTCTGGTCACTGGGACTGATGAATTAATCATGATGTGGCTGCTGTTAATGCATTTATGTGGAGCGGGCTGTGCCACCGGCTCGAGGCGTAGCGCGGCGGGGTGAGGGAGTGAGGAGAGCGCCGGCCCCTCCGCTCCGCTCCGGCGGGGAGCCGCCGCCGCCGCCAGCCGCGCGGAGCCGAGGCCCCGGCCGCACCGCTCTCCATGGCTCCGGAGGAGGTAAAGGGAGTCAGGACTCGCTCCCCGTTTCCCCGGCAGCCAGGGAAGAGGGCAGGATGGCGGGTGTGGAGGGGGCAGGGTGGCGATGGCAGGGCAGCTTTAACTTGCCGGGAGGGGGCAGAGAAATGCGCGCGTTGGGGGGGGGGCGGGGGCAGGCGGTATTCGCCTCTCGTCGCGGAGGTTCCCCCCACATTCTGCCCGTGGTTTAAAAATTGCTCTCTTGACATAACTCTGCGGGAGCCAGGCTCACTTTCACCGCCGCTGACGCTGTCAAAACCGCTGTGGCTTCAGCAGTAACAACGGCGAGCCCCCTCCTTCCGCCGGGCGGCCGGGTCACCCGCTCCGTGTGAGCAATTAAACGCTGATAATCCATTAGCTTCGTCTTCCCCGCTTACGCGAGAGTGATGAAGACTTGCTAATTAATTTACATACGAGGGAATGATCTCTGAAGGAAGGAAAGAACACCCCGTTGCACCTGCTCCGCCGAGACTTGTCATCTGAATCTGGAGGAGAGCTATAAATCATGTAAAGTGTTCGCGGTGGAGTCGGCTTCTGAGAGCTGTAGGATTATGTATCCAAATGCTGAATTTATATTTCCCACTAGGAAAAGACTGAAACTCAGGTCAGACATAAACTACATAATTTCATTTAAAACTAAACTGTAGTTATTTATTGTAATTCTAGAGGGGGGGTTTCTTCTCTCCTGGTTAAATAGAAAGTACCATTAGAGCATATAGTAATGATTTACACATTATAGCCTGAAATCTTTTGCAGAGTTGGAAGTGGTTGACAGTATAAGGATAATGCTTTAGAATCACGTATCTCCTCTTATTTTTGCTACATACGGAAGGATTGAGAATAACAAGGCTGTTGAATTTTACGTTCAGTTTTTAGTCTGTGCAAAACTGTATTTTCTGAGAGATAGAATGGAGGAAACTTGGATTAGGGAGACCACAACTTCCATTGAGAAGGCTGACTTTCTCAACTACAGCAACTAAAATCTGTATGATGTCTGCTTTGATTATTTCCATCCTTTGAAAAAAAACTTTTTTAAATGTGATAAGCTACTTTCAAGAATTTAGCTTACTCCTCCTAAAACAGTACTGTAATAGTTCTTGACGCTTGCCTGTTAAATGAGCTAAACTGGGGAGAACTACTCTTCAGTAAGATGTTTGTGTTTAGGGCTCTTTATTCCTGTGACAGGTATTTCTCCATACATTAGGAAATGGGGGGGGGGGGGGG
>JANZLQ010000100.1:25477845-25491696 GCA_026212715.1 Elanus axillaris
GGGGGGGAGTTTAGGCTCATAAGGTCGTGGTTTCATATTGTGGAAATTATTAATACTTTAGTTTTATGCCATCAGTGAATTTTCATATATCTGGCTAGTTTTGTTGCTGGCAAAACTAGACTGAGGTTTTGTCATTTCAGATGGAACTTAGATTGGGGTAAATTGCTTAAGTAGCCTAACATATTTTTGATAATATTGTTAAGTGGCAAATATTATTAAGTTCTTTTGTTCCAATTATGTAAAAATATTTTTTTCTGATCAAAAAGATGTTGTGTGTTATAGATGGAGACTGTACATTGCATTAAGCCATGTCATCAGAATGAGGGAATTAAAGGAGCTTGTGTTCTTCAGCAGCACATGTGATTTGCAAGTTTCATAAGTTGTGAGGTTATTGTAAAAGCGTGTGCATGTGTATGGCAATAGAGGGCTACACTAGTAAAATAAACTCATAATAACCCAGAAATCTATGAGGTAGGCAAGAACATATGAGCTAGGCTAACCACTCAATATGCTTGCTTTGAAACCAAACGTATATGCAGTAGTTTTCGTATCACTGTTCTACAGCAACAAAATCAGGGAGCCAAAAATAAGCACAAGCCAGAAATAAAAAGACAAAAATTTAAAAGGAGACTAGTCAGAGGGGAAGAAACATTTTAAAATGGAGTCTTTCTGTCAAATCCAAGACTGCATGTTACTGTTGAACTAAATCATACTCACATATACAGCAGTTTATGACATTTAAGGTGAAAGCCTCGGTTTAGTCTATAACAAACCAATTAAAAGAGATTCTGTTGAGGATTTGGTTTATCACAGAAAAAGAGATGGTAGAGATCAAATGACAGTCAATAAAGGTGGACTTCGTTAGCTTTATCTTTGAGCTTGGACAGATAGCAATTTGTTTTCTTCTCTGATTCTTCTGTCTCTAACTGGAAATACTATCATGAACAACCGTCCTCAAAGTGGCTGAAGTATATTAAGTGGTGGACATTTATTGATCTGAGATAGCACTGTAATAGAAACTCTTCTGTGTAACCGGCGTTGTTCTGGCCAGTGCTTTGTCTATGTAGATCATACATGGATAACATGGAAGTTCTGAAAAACTAGGGGTTTGAAGAATTTCCATCATTGCTTAAGTTTCAGTCCAGTGTACATTTTTAAATGAAATTTATGTTTGGCTGCCAAAGTGTGGATCAAGTTATGTTGGAAAAGCATTTGCTTCTTTTCTAATCTAAAATGAAAAAATCATTTGTCAGCCAGAAGGATGTAGGGAAATGTGTTTACAGTCACCTGACTTTACTGTGCATAGAATAATGACTGTGTTTGATACAATGGATTGTGGGCTTGGTGACGTCAATGAATGACAGACCCACCTACCTTTTCAACATCGGCAACAGGTTGAGCATGCTTTTTGTATCATGCAACTGTACGACTGCACATTTCTGGATGGACATAGCTTTGAAAGGAGCTGAATGGAGAAGAGTTAGATGTCTGCAACATTGCTAAATGTTCTCTTAATGCTATACAAATAACTATTTGGCAACTGGTCCATATCTGTAGTCATGTGAATATGCCCTCTATTTTCTGTAGCTGTTTTTTAATTACATACTGCCATAAGAAAACTTTTGAATGGATTGTTCAATGATTAACATAAAAGTAGTATGTTGCAAGGGGTGGGTAGCTGTATGTCCTAAAGAAGCTTATGTGAAGTTTTTGGATAGCAACATCAACGTAGAAAGGACAGGGCCAGCATTTGAGGCATATGTGCACAGAGTACAATCAAATTTTTTTTTTGGCTGTTTATATAGTAAGCAGAAATCCATTAAACTGGCAAGGAGGACAAATACTTAATGCAGACCTAAAGAGGTAATATCATTTCAGTATGTTCACAATGCACTGCTCTGTTTAGTGGCTGATGAAATCTTTTGATCTCAAGGAGATCTTCTAGTCATCTGCTTTGATGCAACATTCTATAAAAATATGTAAGCTAGAGGGGTAGGGGTTTAAGTCTTAAGACTGTTTTCTCTTAAAGATAAAAAATTGCATGTAGCCCTCTCATAGCCCCACTTGAACTTTAGTGAGAATAGAGGGAACAAAAAGACTGGGAAGGGGGGGAGCAGAATAGGGAGCAGTTCTTCACCATAGTAATTCAGGGCTGAAGAAAAGGCCTTTCTGAGTTGGGCAACAACGTTATCTAATCTCAGCTATAAAGTCACTACAGTCTACCTTAAAGCCAGTTAAGTACTTTGCCCTGTTGCTCTTTGTGGAAAGATGTTTCAAACTATCTCTCCTAATGGTTACTTTCTTTGAACTTCCAGCCTAAATATATGCTTTGATTCCTAATTTTTAGTATCTCAATATTGTTATTTAAAGGCAACTCCTTCCTTGGTGTGTAGTACTCAATAAATTATAAACATTGATCATGTGCTTTCCTCAGCTTTTGTGTGCTAGGATCAAACAAGCAGAGCAAGCACCTTTTAGGCTGTCTCGTAAAACAGAATAAATAGGAAGATATGGAGCCTAGTAACTTGATTCTCCTGAATTCTGAACATACTTCACCTGCATCAAATACCTTGCACCTGAAGTGTTTCCTCAAATTCTTGAATAATAGTGCTGATGCTCTGCTTGGTCTACTGAAAATACTTTATCAGATATTGGTGAAGATCAACTTTGATTTACAGGTATGCCAAGTTGGCTTAATCTTCTTGCAGTAAACTAGCCATAGGTGTATGATTTCTCTTTTCCTGTTGCTCTAAAGTGATAAGACACCATGTAATCACAGAAATTCTTCTATTTGTAGTCATGTGGCTTTGAAGAGTTGCTAAATGTTTTCCTATTTCTAATATGGCTATCCCAGTGGTCATCCAATTTCTTCTGTAAGTTAGCACGAGCCTGCCCTGGATCAGGAATGCTTCCTGTAACCAGTTTATCAAAACACTTATATTTTTTTTCAGATTCACAGACAGGTAATAAGGTGAGTATGAAGAAAGACTTTAAATAAGTCCATTCAATATGTCACTGTTAGACAGTTTTATATTCACTTCATTTTGTGTTACACCCTATCTTTTCACAGTAAATAATTGCTAGGTAAAACCATTTCAAATTCTTTACTGAAATCTGGTGAGATTGGAGTCTGGATTTCCTTTGCCTTAATATTTGCTTTTAAAAGTTAACTTACTTGTTCGAGACTAATATTTCTTTTCAAAGTTTTGTTGAAATTATCCTGATTTCTTTTTTTTTAATTGTCCTCCTTATTGTTAATTACCTTGTAATTGAAAAAAGAAAACCCCAACTTTTCATACATTGAACTCAGGGTAACAATTGCCTAGGTCACTCGCTTCTTTCTTCTTACACCTAAGCACCACATTTGCTACTCTCCAATATACTCTCCACTTTGATCTAGCTTTTTTTTTTGCTGCTCACTCTTTAAAAGGAGTAGTACCCTACAGATTTCTGATGATGATACTAGGTCCTTTGTAAATTCCCTACCCTGTGGCCAATCCATTAATAGTCCAGGGAGGAAGCACAATTTAATAGCTCAAAAGCCATTGTCATGAGATCAGGGGACTGATCTAAATGCTTTTTTTTTTTTTTTTTTTAATGCTTGGTTTCATTTCCTAGGTCAGGTTTGTGTCCCTACTGCTTCTTTCTTTCCCCATTTCCCCCTCACAATTACTGTCCTTTCTGTTCAGCTACTCAGATGGTGTTCTTTTGAGACTTAACAAAAAAACAGGATAGAGGTGGGATATAGTGGGATTTTCGTGACATGGGCAACACTTGAAAATTAAGTCATTGAATTACTACTGAAAATGTACTATAGAAGTGGAAAGTAGTAATTGTGACTGTATAATTTAAATTTACTTAGGTTATTCTGTTAAATAACAGACTGACCTATGTTTGTGACCAGTAAATTTGTTGAAATGATATATTCTAATTCTCTAGATATTACTTTGGGAAGACAGCTAGCTTGTGAAGCTCCACAGAAGAAAATTATGTCTTGCTTCTGAAAGGGCTCTGAAACCCTTTTCTCAGTTTTATGGCCAAGTTTCCTTGACCTCAAATTGAAGAATCTCTACAGGATTCTGTTTTTTGCTGGGGTGTCTGTCTATTTTTTGCAGACTTTTCTTGTCTGCTAAAGCAGGTTCCTATTTTCAATCCAGTCCTTATTTCTACTGGTATCTGTGAAACAAGTGACTGTTACCAGAGCTTTATCAGTCTTCCTGCTGCCTACAAAGTTTTGAATGGAAACTGTGGAACTGACCAGAATCTCTTGCTAATGTTGCTGCAGGACCGCACCTCTGTCTGTAGCCTCAGAAAGCCATTACCCTTTTATGCATATTTAGAAGTTTCCAATTATTAATGTAAGAATCTATTCTGTTCAAATATTGAAGAAATTTCTATAGGGAAAAAAAATCAGTTAAGCCCATTTGGCTAAAACTAACAAATAGATTAGGCAGTTTTTAAGCCTAGGAGAAGAAAGGTAAACCCTTTGTATTAATGAAATAGATGTTTCTAACTGAAATACAAAGTAAGTGGAAAAGCTACTAATGGGACATACGTGCTGCATTGGCTTGAATAACTTGACCTGGAATAAGAATATGGGTACATTTCATTAATTAAGTTAAAGTGTGGTTTTGAAACAACTGTATTTTTAAAATGTTTCCTTTTTTTAACCTATAAATAGTATTTTGCATTAATCCTACTTTTATTGCTTTTGACATTGCGAATTCTTTTTTAACCTTTCACTAGTGTTGATTTTGCTTAATCTCCAAAGTATAACAAGATTTCCATGGACATATGATGGTGTAGTATTATTCTTACTTCATACTTAAAATTTTTAATTGTAGATAGGAAAGCAGAGTATGTCATGCAAGTGGTACATTGAAAATTCAGGATAGGACGTTAACATGATCATGCTAAATAGCAGTAGTTTGGCTTTATATATGTAATGCAGCTGCTTACACAAAAGATCAAATGGCTATATAGCCACAGAATCACAGAACTGGAGAAGGTGGAGGGGATCTCTGAAGATCACCTGGTCTAATCCCCCTGGTCAAAACAGGGTCACGTAGAGCATGTTGCCAATAGCTGTCTCCAGTTGGGTTTTGAGTATCTCCAGGGATGGATACTTCACAGCCTCATTAGGCAAGCTGTTTAACTGTTGGACAACCCTCACATGAAAAATGTTTTTTCTTGTGTTCAGATGGATTTTCTTATATTTTTGTTTACACCTTCTACCTCTTTTCCTTTCATTGGATGGTACTGAGAAGAGTCTGTCTGTCTTATACATACTGATAAGATCCCTCCTGAGCCTTCTGCAGGCTGAAGAGTCCCAGCCTCTCTTCATATGACAGATACTCCAATCTTCTTATCATCTCTGTGGCCTTTTAATGGATCTATACCAGTGCGTCCATGTCCTCCATGTACTGGGGAGCCCAGAACTGGACACAGTACTCCAGATGTGACCTTACTGGTGCTGAGGCGAAGGATCACCTCTCTCAGGCTGCTGGCAGTGCTTTTCCTAATGCAGCTCAGGAGGGTGTTGGCCTTCACTGCCGCAAGGGCACTTTGCTGGCTCATGTTCGACTTCTTGTCCACCAGGACCTCCCACATCCTTTTCTGCCCAGTTGCTTTCCATCTGATGGGTCCCTAGCCTTTTATTAGTGCACGGGGTTATTATTCTCTGGGTGAGGAATGTACATTTCCTTTTGCTGAACTTCATTTCTCCAGCCTGTTGAGGTCCCTCTGAATGGCAGCATGGCTACTCCCAATTTCATATGGTCTGCCAGCTTGCCGAGGGTACGCTTACTCCCATTATTTAGGTCATTAATGAACATGTTAAACAGCATTGGCCCCAATATAAACCCATTGGGTACACCATTAGTAACTGGCCTCCAGCTGAATTTTGTGGCACTGATCACAATCCTCTGAGCCCAGCAGTTCTACCAGTTTTCATTTCACCTCGCTTCCATGCTTCATCAGTAATAATGTAGATTACTACTGCTGTGTGGCCAGGATAATTAACAGATAAAAATGTCATTTCACCATCATTCTTTGTTCTGATTTAATAGCACTGGCACATGTGTGTACACACACACTAACTGACGGTTGTCCTCACACTAACTGACGGTTGTCCTTTTGTCGATGTTTTAGTGTATGAGTGTGAATTACCCATACCGTGTGTTTGACACAGGAAAGATAGTATTATTTTATATGTCACGCAGACACTGCATTTTTTTGTATTAAATTTATTTCACCTCCTCATTTTTAAGGGAGAAGGACCCTCTGGGCTTGATACAGTTATGAAGATTTTGGAATGTCTTGAAATTGATTATGAAATGGGGGTGAATTAATCAGGCTATGGCTGAAGTTCATGAAGTCTGAATGGCCTTTTATTCAGCTGAAGCTATTGTGTAACTTATGTTAGAAAAATGCAAGGGCTTTTAAATATATGCTTGCTTCAGATGGCAAAAAAACTTGAGAAAAATTGCATCTGTATTCCACATTTGCTCTTGCTATGGCACACTCACTTGCTTTGCCAGCAGCAGCAAGCAGAAGAGATACTGGACTGCCCGCATTATAAGCAAAGCTTAAGATTTCTGGGGTGATACTCAGTGCTCTGTTTAAGCTTGGTCTAGGATCAAGCTTTGTCTCAGGAAAATATTCAATATTGCTTGAACAGATGGAGTTTTCTGTTGGCTTATCAAGTCACTGGTGCATTTATTTTAGCTAAAAAGCTGTATTTTTTGTGTGTGTGCATGCATAGAAGAATGAAGAGAAGGAACCTTTTAATCAGAATGAAAGTTTTCCATTTACAGAATACTGCAAAAGGTAGTACTTAAAATACTGAAACTGCTGATTCTCTTTTTTCTCCTTGAAATGAAGGTATAGTGTCCTAGGGACAAAGTGATGAGCTAACTATACTTTCAACTAATACCTTGACACTGATTTCGAGAAGCAATCTAGTCTTTGCAGTTTGATTCTGAATTCACGTCCTGTAGGAACTCCATTAGAAAAATGGAAGAATTTTACTTCTCTGTGTGATGCTGAGGCATCTCAGGATGCCTCCAGAATCTGGAGAGCAATGGCTTTTGGCATCTAAGCTGCAGTGAACAGGTTGGAATCAAAAAAGTCTTAATGGGCACCTGTGCAAGTATGCAGCTCTAGCCTTCATTTCCAAAATCAATATAAATGCATACCCTCATCATCTGAATTTCAGAAAAATAATTGGGGGGGGGGACACGACAGCCTTCTTTTTGTTGTTGTATAAAATTTCCTGTTAACGCTGTACATCTGGTTAACTTGGAAAGGCAAAGCAAATCCTTTTCAGCTGGTGCTATAAAAGATGCAGATACAGTTATTAGGTAAAATGTTACACATTCCCTGCAGAACAATGGAGAAAATTATTTAATATTTTTCCCTACTATGATTCTTCAGAGTGCTAACCAACCATTTTGTGTATTACATTTAAGCCTCTGCAAGTCTTACCTTTTTGTTTAAAGGGAAAAAAAGATGCCTAATTAAACTTTATATAAATGGCAAACAGAAGACTTTTCTTTTTTTGCAGGGATCAACTGTAGAAAATGTGTTCTAAGATTACATTTATTTATAATAAGATTTTACTGGATATCTGAAAAAAAAATTGAATTAAGGTAATAGGGAGATAGATTGTGTTGATAAATGGCAAAATATCAGTTAGTAGAGACATGACTGAATAAAGTAATCCAAATACCGAGCTTAAATTTTTAGTTTCTGGTTGGAGAGAAACTGGGCTACCTTAGTCCTTGCCATAACTTCGCATTTGTATAGTGCTTACAAGGTACAAAACTCTATAGATATTAACAACAATCATTATACCCTCTGAAGCAGGTAGGTGATCTTCTACAAATGAACAATATAGGGCCAATATATTTTAGACCTAGAAATCTGATAGGAGTTTGAATATTGATATACATTTGTTTGAAGTGTGTAAAGGGCAGACTATATCCCTCAGTATCCAAAATCAGCTCCTAGAAGATACGCTTTCATTTTTAAGGAACAAAAATATAGGTTTCATTCTGAACACTTGAATAACATCATGTATGTTTGATAATGGAGTCTAGTCAGATGTAGTTTTTCCTGAATTAATGTGTTGGCTATTGTACAGAACAATGTTTTAAAGGTTCATACAGAATAAATCTTTAATTTACAAAGACTGTCAGTTTTAGCTTCCATTTTTGTGGAAAGGTGGTTATGCATGGAAAGGGGGAGCTTGTCTTTCCTGTCTCCACCCTCCTTGATTGACAGACTTTCCCTCCAGCAATCAGTTGACAGCAATCAGTTTGAGGATTATTTCTGGAAGGAAAAGGTTTACAGCTTTACTTCAACAGTAAGATTAAAAAGAAAGTAGCTGTCATCTATTTCCATGGCTTAACTAGTTCAAATCATAGCCATAAAAGTGCCGTATTATTCAACTAAGCTGTTCTGTGCATTTTATACAGGCAGCATTAAATTAAAGATGGTCAAGTTTTGCAAACAATAGTTCATAACACAAAATACAAAAAAATAAATTTTGACTGGAACTTCAGAATTTGTTATTTATTGTTTCTAGACAAACTAATTCTTTAAAATAAGCCTTACGCAGATATTGTAATAAAATATTTTATCTTGTGACCTTGTCATATATGAAGGAAATGTGGGTAATTCTCAGGCTAAAATAGTTCATGTCTTATAACAGCCAGATACTCAAGTATCTTCCAGACTTGCCTCACATTAATTCTCACACCACCATGTCTCCCATTGTACCATTTATGAAGGAAAGTACTGTCAAGTTTTAAGATGGAAAATCATTTGCAATTGTCAACTTTGATGCTTTCTAGTGATAGATTCCTAAGATGCAGTATGAAAATAAGCATTTAAGATTTATTTTTGTAGGTTGCAACAGTTGGACATCTTTTAGACCTAATCCCCAAACATTAGGTTCTGCCAGTCTCAGAAAGATCTGACTCTGCTTCCTTTGTACCACATGCTACCTTTAGATTATTCTGTAAATAAATAGCTCAATTTAGTTGGTGTCTTGTTGGGGTTTTTTAATCTGTTTACTTGATGTACAGAATTTCATTTTACAGCTTTGATTTCAATACTATTAAATGATGCATCTTCCAGTAGTTTTGGTAACCTGTGCATCACTGATTTTGTGGCCGTGATATTTGTTCCTCCCCTCCTGTAGTAGACTAATGAAATAACCTTACAATGCATAGACTTTTTTGTGCTTCTAGGGTTTTCTAAATTCAAAATCTGACATGTGCACTGGAGAATGAAGAAAAAGAAAAGGCTTGTTATTTTCATACTCTGCTGCATTCTTATGTTAGCTCCAAGTTTCTGGATCCTGAAGTAAGATCCATGCTTGTACACTGCAAAAAATCCTGAGAGATTAGGCCTCTTTAGCAGGTTAGAGAGATGAATGTTTTTGTTGTTTTCACTCTTTTTTCAATCTCAGCTTAGCAAAAGTATGGAAGTTTAAGACATTTGTTGACATATTTGATGGCTGGCTTTTTATGCTTGTACTTTATCTCCTGTATCCTGATAGTATAGATAGTGGCAGTGGTAGAAAACAGGAATTTCAAAACTAAATTAAACTTGAAAAGAGGACTGTTATGATAATTATATATGGTGTTTTAGAAAATGGAAATAATCTAAATCTTCACTAAAGAGTTGTTCTTCAAAGTCACGTAATCAGGTATTCAGAAAAGAGCATTGTATCTCTCTTCTTTTTAATCCTTCTGTGGTCATATGCACAGAATATTGTGCTTTAATACTCCAAGGAGTTGCTCTACTTTGCTTCTATAATGAAGCAGTTTCCTTTAATCAAATGGAAGCCAATACAAATACACAGGCGTCGATCATAGCTCTATATTGCCTGCTGGGAGATACTTAAATTTGTGCGAGCTTGCACTGGAAGGAAATGCTGTTAAAGCATTTTGGTTTGTTTCTGCAAAAACTCTAATATTCAGAGTGTAACATTTCCATTTAAAAAAAAATAATCAAATAATATCATATATACTGATTAAGGCAATTAACTGTTTGGCCAATTATAGGATAATACTATACATGTTTTAACATGTTATTCATGTAGAAGCTGATCATATTACTTTATACTGCAGATAAAGAAATATGAGCTGCTCTGCTGTTTCTAATTTACTTTTGTGATCCTGAGGTATTCTCATTAATTAAATGGAAATAATCATTTGTGTATATATACGTGAGGAAGGAAATAACTGTCTAGGTCTTAAATTGCAAGTATTTAATGGAGATGATTTTGCATTTATCTATAAAAGATTCCTTGGTAAAAAGGTTCAGAGAAATAAGAATGTTAGGATTGCTGAGTAATTTTTAAAAATTATGAATCTAAAAATACCAGTTTTCTTTGCATATAGCTTATTGTATATGCATTAGTATTTTGACACAGTCTCTGACTGTGCAGTCATGTACTGTTGGTCCTGGTCCCATGAAATGTGTTCATTGTGCACAGTTAGTAATAGCAACAGATACTTTATAATTTTTCATTTGTAGATTGTAATGAGGATAATAAGATTATAACAATGTTTATTTTTACAATCTTCTTAGAATCCTATTTTTTTAAACAGATCGAGAAATCAAAGTATATGCAGTGAGTTGTTATATAGGAAGCTTTGGGTAAGACTTAGAATTAAGTTTTGGTTTTGTAGCTGTTGAATGAGATGTTCAGTATGGGTCTTCACTGAATAGTATGCCTCATGTACAGCGGTTTAAACCTACTGCAGTGTGTAATTGAGCTGAGCTTGTTTTTACCACTTAAAAATGTACTTACATGAGGCACGAAGGAATTTTAGGTGTCAGTGTAAGGGTGGTCAGAAACTTTTGGAGGGAATGTATCTGTTGACACACTACTTCAGCTTACTATTTCCTGAGAAAGTATTAATTCTGTCTAATAGAATTACTGTCTTTCCTACTCCTAACTGACTTTAAGGGAACTACAGGTCCCAAGAATCCCAGTTGTAAGGCAGCAATTACCATGCTGGCAGTAGGAAATCTGTGTAGCTAGGGGAGTTTGTTTCACCTAACTTGATGGAAAATCTCTTTTTTTCTTTTAAAAAAGAGCTTGGGGGAAACTTATTTCCCCTTCTCCAAATTATCTAAGAAATTTTGCTTCTTAAGTGGAATAATTTCTTGTACTACTGAAGCTTCATAATTCCTCAGAACACAATTTCTACTTTCCAGTTACCTAAGCATCCAAGTATAAAATACCTCTATCTTGACCTCTTAAAGTCTAACTTATTCTAATTTTGATGCTGAGTTAAATACCTACTTAGCTTTAACACTTAGCTTTAACACTTAGCTTTAACACTTAGCTTTAATACTTACCTGTTTAATGTAGGGTGGCTCTGAAAACTGAATATTGAATATTGCAATCTAATTTGTGAGGTCATAAGGAAAACATTTTGCCTGTTTGAAATTTTATGAATTGCTACCTTTTTATTTTATGTCAAGGGAATGAGTTTAGGAAGTCTGAGTGAGATGAGAAGGGCTGTTTTTCCCCCCCAGATAACTAGACAATCCTTTCTAAGGCCCATTCAGTGTTATTCAGGTACAGCAGAAGGTCCCACCCACTTCTTTGCTAATGATAAGGTTTTTCTTCCTCACTTTAATATATAATGCAGGTCCTTTTTTTAGAAGTCCTTTATTCTGTGCTGAAGAGGGAGGAACATTCAGTGTTATTTAGTTACATTTTCTTTTTAGTTACAGTTTTTACATTTCTTATGAGTTCTGATTTCTTGTTCATTTGCCTGTTTCCTGTTGTTTGTTGTTAAGTGTAATCAATATCTAGTGCAGACTTCTTTTTATACAGTCTATTTTTTCAGATTTTAAGTCCTTTGTGGTTTCTTTGATGCATATTTCTGCTTTATTTTTCTGGGTTCTCTGGGTTTTTTTGTGGGCTTGGGGGGGTGTTTTAATTTTTTTATTTTATTTTATTTTCCTCACACTTGCTTCCCAGTTCTGTTTTTGCTCTCTGCTTGTCATTCTTCACCATATTCCAGTCTCCCAGATCTGGTTTTATGAGTTCTGAAATGAAACCTCAAACCCTGCTGAACTGCAGGTTTTGATTAGTGCTACTTGGGATGGAAATTTCTTCTGAAATGTTTCTCAGTAGATGACACCAGTCTGTCAAAAACCTACCTGTTCACCCGGATTTTGACAAAATCAATAATTCAGTGGTTTGGGTGTTCACCTGGTATTTGTATTGCAGTAAATTATGTATAACCAGGGCTTTGTCTTGCCATAATTTGCTTATACGTTGCACTGGGTAATTTTTTTTTTTCCATTTAATGTTGAGAAACTTGTCTTTATCATGATGCAGGAGAAACTGTAGAGTATAGCATCGTATTTCTTGGTGAACAAATCTTTGGCTGACCAGCTTTAGATGTAAATGAACTTTGAATTTTGGACATTTTTGTCACATCTTAAAGTAAAAAATTTTGGAAGTAACTGGGTGCCAAAAGATATAGAAGCCTGTAGTTTATTTTTTCTGAAGCTATGTTCAGTATATTATCATTCCCTTCTGTGTAGTAGCTACCAGATATGACAGTATATAATTCAGTAACGCACAAGCAAGTAGCAAGAACAAGACTCATTCACGATTTTAAACCTGGGTTGTCTCCTACATGCTTTTGAATCCACATCTGCTACCTGCTAGGGAAGTGTCCACATGGTAAGTTAATAGAATGTTTTGTGGTAGAATGTTGGATTTGGACCTTTATACTGAAACTGGTTTATTATTTTAAACATTAACAAGATGGAGAATACAGCCATAGTGCCCGTATCTGCCTCCTCTGAAGAAGTGGACTGCATCTCAGATCTTGCA
Organism: Elanus axillaris; assembly: GCA_026212715.1. Taxonomy (NCBI): domain Eukaryota; kingdom Metazoa; phylum Chordata; class Aves; order Accipitriformes; family Accipitridae; genus Elanus; species Elanus axillaris. The sequence goes on from JANZLQ010000100.1 coordinate 25,490,723, forward strand.
GTCTTTAAGGGCAGTTGCCTCAGAGATAATTTCACGTTTGATCTTGGGTTAGTTAGTTAATGGTTGCAAAGTGAAATAGTTTCTCAAAATAAGTGAGGAATGGACCTTTTTTTCCTGATTTTTCTCCAGCATCTGAAAATGGTTGGGCAGATATAGTGGAAGGTTTATGTTCAGATCCCTCCAGGCAATGCAATTGTTCTTGTTTTCCCATTGTCTACTGAATGACACCTGTGGCAGCTGCAGAAGAATGGTGACATTGGCATTACCCAAGAAGCTAGGAGAGTGTGCCAAAAGCATCCAAGAAAGCAAGCTGTGTGGTGTCTGGATGCTGTAGGTTCCTCTGACAAATGGGGTTGCAATGCAAGAGCTGGAAATCACCTGATTTGCTGTAATGTGCTATTTGGGGAAAAGACCTGGGAAGTATTCAGATGGCAACAAAGCTGTCTATTAAATAGAGTACACTTGAGTGAAGTAAAGAACAGTATTTGAATGTCCAATAGTGCTACTACCAGCACAGTCCCAGAACTGGATAGTAACTTTGGATGCTCTCAGTTTTGTTCTACCAAATGGTATATTTAAAAAAAACTTGTTTACAGAGAACTGATATTTAATGTTTCTGAAATTTAGATTGATTTTAAAGGAGTCAATTTTTCAAATTCTGACTTCATGCTTAAAGAATCTAGTCCTATATATTCACATACTTTAATATATGCTCACAATGCTTTTTTCATAGGCTTGCTTATAAGTAAACAGAATAAATTGCTTTAATGATGTTTTTCCTCTTATTTTTCACCAAAGTCAGGTAATAGACCTTCTTTAATTAGTAATTGAAACACAGTAGTTTTTAACTGTCAGACTTCACCAGACACTTTAGCACAAGTACTTGCAAACCTAACATTAGTGTGATGGGTTGACCATGGCTGGACGCCAGGTGCCCACCAAGTCGTTCTATCACTCCCCCCCCTCTTCGCTAG
>JANZLQ010000100.1:25504701-25516874 GCA_026212715.1 Elanus axillaris
AGCTACCAATGCAGAACACAGCACTATGAGGGCTGCTATGGGGAGAATTAATTCCATCTCAGCCAGACCCAATGCACTTAGTTAATCTGTATTAAATTCTGGAAAGAATTTATGCTTTTGCAAATAAAATCCTGCTGCTTTTTATGTTGTTAGTAGATAATTAGTTCTACATCCTAATTACAAGTAACTGGGCTTCCCAAATCATGCTTGTGAATAAACTGTTACATTGACCCTTCAGTGCAAGTCAGACTGCAGACAATTGTCAAGAGCCAGCTGGCTTGACTATAGAATCCTCACTTGTGAAGGTGCTAATTTGTTTATCATTAGATCCTTTGGCTTCAATGGACCTATGCCCTTGAGAATACTTTCATTATACATTTGTATTAAATCACAGCCCACCCATAGGGTTTTGTGTGTATACATATATATGTGTACATGAATACATCTCAATCCTTCTGTACAAAAATAATATGAAAGTGAGATACATCATAATTTTATTTAGCACACAGATTATACTGTATTGGAGAATGCAGTGTATTTGTACATTGATTAATTATGAAGTCATCTGTAGCTTACTAATTTAAGAGCACTCAGGATCAGTTATGCAGAATTTCTCTTTTTATAAAATTGGAAACCAACATACATTTTGTATGCCTAGTCACAGAGATAGGTGTGCATTCCTACTATCTGCATGAATTCAAGAGTGCCATATTGTGCATTAAAACTGGCAAAGGATTAACCCTGCAGACCAGTGTCAGTAAGAACTTTTTGCTATGTTGAATATAGGTGCAATTTGTAACCGTATTTTTGTAGATTGCCTAAGGAAGATGTGGAATTTCCATCTCTGGAATTTTTTTAAGATCAGGTTATACAAACATCTGTCAAGAATAGTTTCAGTATAGTTGATCTTGCTTTGGGGCAGACAGGCAGACCAAGTGACCACTTGAGGTCCCTTCCACCTCAGTTTTCTGTGATTCTGTTGGCATTGTGATGCCACATATTGTAGATATGCATATGAAAGTTACTCAGTTATGAAAGTTTATTTGTGCTGTTTTATCCCACTCTGTTTCTTAAGCTTTGAGAATTTATGTGTATAAGTGGGAAGGAAAGGAGAATGGTTCCTAATTAACTATGGAAACTTGAAATACCATTTAATTGGATGCCGCATTTTAAGATCTACCTTGAGACCGATAAAGAATAGAGTGCAAGGAAGAGACAAAAGCAAAGCAGCACAGATCAAGTCTTGAAAGTTTGCTAAGTAAGTCAACCTTTCTTATTAAAATATGTTTTAAATAGAATACATCTGTAAAGACAGGATTTGACTGTTAGAACTGACAGTGAAGAGGTGAGATTAGTGTGAATTCCCAACCATGCACGGTGCTGAGGATTCACAATTCCTATTAAGGTCAGCATGATCTTAGGGAGTGTAAAAGAGTTGCAATGACAAGTACTGCTTTACACAGTGGATCATCCTGTGCCGCAAATTTTCCATTTGTGCATTTATAACTGTGGATGAAAGAGCTAGAGTTCTAAAGGTACACTGCTTCAAGGAAATAACATTTATTGAAGAACCTTGCTTTTATTTCTTCCAGACAATGATGGTACATTTGGCAAACTTGTTAGCCTACTAATTGGTGATACAAGTAGCATGCTTGTTCAGACTCTTCGTCTGTGAAGTTCCTAAAAATGTATGTTGGCAGGCTCTTACCGTATACCTTGTCCTGTTGATGGAGCGAGTGGTGCAGTTACCTTTAGGACTCTTCAAAACTATAGCTGGCAGCAGATGGCAGCAACAATGTTTATGCCTATGCAGCTACGTCTGCAGTTTATTATTATCAACTTCCCCAGCTCAAAAACTGAAAACCCAAGGCAGGTGGTAATTCAACCGGAGCTGAAAAGGTATGCTGTTCTGTAAGACGTTTCTCTTTTGAGAAAAGGACAGAAAAGCTGGCGGATAAGAAGGAGAAAACATAAGCATTATTCCTAAGTGTTGTGGTCTAATGTGAGAGACTGAAGGAGTTAATGTCTCAAACACTGTGGTGGGGCAAGTTCCGCTTAACGACTAGCTCTGCTTAACAAGGAACTCTGCCTAGCACGGAACCCCGGGTGAAAAGGAGCCGGTCAGCGCCCATCAGCCACTGGAGGGGAGGGTGTGCCGGGTGGTGCACAGCTCCCGGCTCTGATGTGCCGGTCTGATGTGCTGAGCAGGACAGCTCCCCGAGCAGGGAAGGGGAAGTTACTCCCCAAACGACCCCCAAACCCAAAAGCTCACAGACCGCTCTTGAAAACCCGATTAGCCTAATGCCCGCCCGAAGGAGGGGCAAGGATGGTAGAAAGACGCAAACTGAAGCCCCGGGTGAGCAAGCCCCCACCCCCGAACTGGACCCCTTGGCTGGCTGAACCAACGCTGGACCCAGGACCGATGACATCTTTCTCTGCTCTCCCTCTTCTCCTTATCCCTTTAGACATAAACCGTTGCCCCAGTCTGGGACAAGAGCGGATCCAGCCGCTCCTAGGCTCCTCTGTGAGGAGTCTAGAAAGCGAGGGGGTCTGCTCCGAACTTCCCGACCCAACGGGAGGGATCTCCTTATTGTCTTCCCTGAACTGATTCCCAGATAAGCAAGGCCTGTAGTATACCTTTGGTGATGCATGGTTAGCACGTTACACAGTTTACTGACATGGTTTCATGCCAATTTCTGTGGCGAACGTGCTAATTCTTGTTGTGAACAAATAAAATATTAAATAAAAACTTGTTTCATGCATATTGTTGGGGGGGGGGGGTGAAGTTTTAAATGTGATACAGCCACAAAGCTGGCAGTCTAAAATAGAACCACAATGCCATACGTGATGGAGGCACCCAATGGAAGTAGAGGTAGAGGAAGGAAAGCTCAGGATGACAAAAATAAATCAGGATACAATTTAGACATCTTAGCTGTGTCTTAATAATGCCTCTAAATAGCAACACATTGGTCAGTATTTGGAATGCAAAATTCAGATGTTCACACATTATTGTTAGGAATTTTCCAACAACACAGTGTGTAGGCATCCTATGTGCAGTGAATTTAGATGTATATATGATTATTGCTCGTGCTTATGAGAATTGTTTTCTTCATGCACAGCAGAGGAAGCTGTTGATTCAGGACTTGCAGACATCAGTGGACTAGTCAAGGTAGTAGATTCACTCAAAAGCCTATAGAAAACTCAGAGAAGTGGTCAAACAAGGTGTTAGCATGGACAGGTCTGTAAATGTTTATATGCAAGTGCCTGTCCTACAGAGGAAGCTAGAAGTGGTGCCTGTATTTCATACCGCATATTAATAGCATCATACTTCCAGTTTTTCATAATGCTCCAATTATCAGCTATTAGAGGAAACTGTTCCAGGTGAATCATGTAGCTCAAGCCGAATGTTTCTCAAAATTAACCTATTTCAACAATCCCTAAGAATTGTTTAAAAATAAAATAGGGGAAAATGTGGGTATAACCTCTTAAAATTAAAAAGCTTGAAACCTTTTAGTTGTAGAAAGGGTTTTCCCTCTCTTGGATTCACTTTTTGGAGTCTGTAGGGAATGAGCGGTTAGTAGTTACAAACACCTAAGCCTCCAGCTCTTGTTTGGTCCTGGTACTATTGAAACACATCTGGTCTTCCTTCCAAGTGTCTCGTCCCTTCCTGTCTGCTGCTTTTGGCTTCTTCAGCACCCTTGTGGCTTTTATGCTCCCTTGTGCTGTGCAGTTTTTCACTGTAGTGCCCCTGAGTGAGGCCACTGCCTCACAGCCTGGGTGCCAGGCAGGGAGCACTGAGCCCATGACAGGGGTTTCCTGCTGGGCCTGGCAGCTGCTGTGCAGAGTTGTGAGGCAGGTTTGGGATAAAAAAAGCTAAGGGAAGGTGGAGCAGGCTGTGTGCAATGAGTGACTCAGAGAGTTTTGGCAACCAGCTTTTAAAAAACATGTTGTATGTGTATAAACAGAAATTAATAGAAACTCTGTAACTTGGCTAAATTTGAGGGAGATTTTCATGGGCTCAGTAAAATGCTGACAAATGTTATATTACAAAGCCCTGTTTAACAAAACATTAAAGCTTCTCAAAGAGCAAGTTGCTGTATATATATTTTTATAACTTGAACAAATAATGTGATTTTCGTTCTTGGAAGCAGCTCAGCTCAGTAAGTTGCCATTTTCAAGAAAAAAAAAAAAAAACACCTTGGGCAGGCATCCAAGTGTGGAGAATTTTAGCTGACAGTTTTTTGGCAAATTTGCATGCAACTGAAAACTATATTTGTTAATAAACTGTGTTGAGCAGCATTGGTGTAAGTCATTCTAACAGTAACTAAAAAGGCAAAAGATAAGTGGGACTAGGGAAGGGGAGAACTGAAAAAGAAGGTGGGAGGAATAAAGTGCAGGAACAAAAGGGGAAAGGTGAAGCCATGAAGGTAAATGCTGAGAGTGCAGAGCAAGTTAAATAGGAGAAATAAAGATTATGGAGACCATACAATAGCTGGATAAAGGTAGATGATGGCTGTCATTTTACTGTAAACAGGTGTGTGCTTAAATGTTTTGGAAGGAACACTGCATAGAGTTATAGCTCGATTTCAGAGAAGTTGCATAGTCTTAACCAAATAAGAAAATATCAGGAGCAAAGATATTATGGGTTTATTAACATTATGTTACCCGTTCTTATGAACTGTTCCAAAGCTATTGAATTCAGTGCAAAGAATTCTTAATAGCAGGTAGGATTTGTATCCTATACTTATTGTAGAGGATGTTTACTGCAAAAACATCATCAAATCTCAACAAGTGAACTGCAGAATGCTTTCATCTAGACCACTCCCAAAGCAGTGTACTGGCATCTTGAGCCATCTGCATTGTCTTTGCTTTTGGACTTAAGTACCAAATTAAAATCCTCTAGAATGCAAAAAGGTTCCATTGAATTATTCTAATTCATTTGACTATATCTTAAATGGCTCTACTCAGCTACTTTTGATACATCTCTAACAGGTGTATGTTTAGTCCGTTTGAAAACTGAGATTTTGGTTAAACCTTCTTACATGGAGGCACCAAATAATCAGTAAGAAATGAAGACATGCCTGTTATTCCATTATTCAAGGATAATAGAAACATAAAAACCACAATAAGGTAGACTAAAAAAGAGCTTACAAAACAATTTGTTAAAGACGTAAGACTAGCATTATTTCAAATGCACCAGGAACAGGAAGCCTGCCTTTATAGAGCAAAATTTGCAGGTGATATTCAGTTATTCAGACTACGATAAATAAAAGCCGACTGCAAAGAAGTACCTCAGTAATACTGAGTGATAAAGTGACAAGTAAAATTGATGGTAAATAAATGTAAACTAGTTCTCAAAGGGTAAAAAAAAAGCCTTTTTGTGCCCAAGAATGGACTTCAGACTGACAATTACTGTTCAAGAACTTCACTGTGAGATTATATATTGAGATGTGTATTCACTGTGAGCTATGAAAACAGTAGCAGTCAAAAAAAAAGCAAATTTAGTATTAGAAATTTTTAGAAATAAATAGAACAAAGTAGAAAACATCATGGTTACAAGCAGTGTCACAGTGGTGCACCTGCACCTTGAAAAGGTAAAGAGAAGAATGAGTAGGATGAGTAAAAGATGATTAAATCTTTCAAACAAGGAACAAGCAGAACTACAAGTTTACAGTCTGGGAAGAAGAAAATTGAAGGAGGCTATGACAAGTTTATCAACTCATGAGTCATGAGTAAATAGATTATGAGTGATTGTTCACTGACTATTCTACTGCAAGGACATTGGACATTAGATGAAACTAGTAGGTGGTATGTTTAGGTTAAACAGAAGGAAGTATTTTTTTCATGTTTCATATACTTATGCTATGGAATTCCTTGCCACAAGCTGAGTTTACATCGATTTGAAGAGTAGTAAGACTGCTTACTAGTATTATCTGTTAAGGACTATAAAGCTAATAATTCCGTCTCAGAGAGTCACTGAAACTCAGACTCACTGGAGGCTGGGAAAGCATGCTTGGAAAAAATCACTGTATGTCTGCATTGGGTTTGTACACTCCCTTACATGTCCATGATGAGTCAGTGCTAGAGAGGGGATACAGGACAAGCAAAATGCTTGGTCCAACCAAGTATAGCCTTTCTTAGATTAAGCTTAACAAATGTTTCAGTTAAAACTGCTGCCAAGATGCAAGCATGCTTCCATTTGCATGTACCTTCAGAGATGGAGAGCTGGCTTTGTTTCTTTTGTGTGTTTTAATTTGACTTAATCCAAAATTAACATCATCTCCATTGAGATGAATGGCATAGCATTTCTAAGTCTTTATTGTTATTGTTACATGAAAGTATGTTCCTTCCATAGCTAATTATACTTTAATTTACTCACTGCATATATTCATATCTTTTTTTTTCTCTGCATTTAATCACATATCAACTGTTGCCTTGTATCTAATTCCTATACTTTCTTTTCGATATATCTTGAATGAGAGTTGTGTTGTAGGGTCCAGTGTTTATTGGCAGAAAGCTATATTGGACTACACCATTTTTAAGCATAAGAAAAACAGTATGCAGCATCTTTTATTAATGACCTGGATAATGGAGGAGACATAGGTGACACTAAGTGAGAAAGACCAGAAGCACACTGGAGGAGAGGACTGGGTGTCAAAATGTTGTTGCTAACAAACATTGAAGAAAGGGTTTGAATAAAGTAGGCTGCAGTTTAATAGGGACAAGTACAAGTAGATACAAACAGAAATGTTTAACTGTACAAAACACAGGTATGCAGTTATTGAGTAGCTAAGAGTGCTTCACAGAAGAATTTCATGTGATTTGATGGATTAGAAATTGCCCAAGAATTAATGCCACCCAAGCAAAAAAGAATGTGGGCCATAGTCTGGAAGCCAAGTGGGGTGGCTGGTTGTTCTTTGTGTGAGGGAGGTCTTATCTGAGAAAACAGGCCTAGGATTCAGTGTTATGATCGATGTGCATATGAAGCAACAAGAGTCCAAAGTTCAGTAAAAATGGTCAGAAGTCTAAAAAACGTGACTCAAAAGCCACAATTAAATGAACTGTGACTGTTACCATGTACCCTTTTAGGTTTTTCTATATACAGTGTAACAAATTCATTAAAGACTGTTACAAGACAATTGTTTAGGATTCATCACTTAATCATGTTTCTTTGTGCCTTGACATCTGTAATATGTAAAAGGATCTGAGTTCCTAACTTTCTCTGTTAGCTTATTTCATTTTTTATATTTACAGCCTCTTCTCTGGCATGTGACTCTAGTCTTTCATGCTGCTGTCCTTTTTCTTGTCTTCTGTAAGTCATCCAACTTTGCTTATACTTCCAATATCAATGTTGAACTGTATGCTCTAATTGTATAGTTCCTGGTCTTCACTGAAGTTAATGAAACATGAAAAGCAGTGCTTTGAGCTATGACAGTGGAAACTATGGTCATTTAGTCAGAAATAAAGATTTTTCACTGCCACTCTTTCCACAAAACTCAGTAAAGTAAACAAATGCATCCAAACCAATTAAAAATTATTTAGTCTATTTATTTATATGAAATTTATTTGGAAAATATATTAAAATAAGTAGTTACATATTTTATATTATCTATGCCCTAGTCATTATGATCCTAGAAGTGCAGATTTCTCAAACTGAATTGTTTCCCCTTCAGCTCTTGTAAGATCTATTTTATAATAGATTGCTTATTTAAGACACTAAATACTGAATTTTGAAATACAGCTTTAAAATGTCCTTTTTCTTTGTTGGCTGGTCTTTCTTTCTTCTTGTTTGCATTACATAGGTATTCAGTAATATTTAGTGGCAATGACACTCCTAGATTAATTGCCCATTGTTCAAAACACATAATTTTGTCAGTTTTAATTTTGTTGCCTTTTTGTTTCACTGAAACATGTTTTTTCTGAACTCACAAGGGGATGAACAAGGGTTATCCGAGTTTATTTATTTAATGTAGCAGTCAAAGTACAAACTCCTGAGAAAGTCGAAAGATGTGTGTAATTTTCTCTTATATTAACAAATTATTTATGCTTGCAATCTTCTGTTGACAGCCACCTTTGAACTCCCTTTCTCTTTTCAGAGAGATTGACCAGAATGAAACACACTGTTCTAGTCACTCTGAACCATTAGTTTACCAAAATACATTAAAATTGTACTGGCATTTTCTCTTGCTGCTTTTGCATACTAATAGTGTGCTTGCCTTTGTCCACTACTGTGCATCAAGCTGAAGTTTTCATTGAGATTTTTGAGTGTTTCACAAAGAATCCTAAGGGTAGGGCTTTATAGCAAGTCTGAGGGATCTAGATGTCCATCTCTAATTTGAAATTCAAATTTCAAATGAATTAGTAACTGAAGCTCCTTTATGCTCCTTTGAAACTCTCAGCCTCTATCTTTTTCTGAAGAGATGCATGGTGTGAGGTCCTGAATTAACCAGATGCTGAAGACTTCCTGTGCATTCCTACACTTTGGTTTCTGAGCTAACTTTTTAATCCACATTGAATCTTTGCTTTTTACCCAGAAACTAATAGTCAAGTACGTTGTCAAAAAGTCAAGAAAACTATGTCAACCTGTTCTTTTCCCCATGCTATGTAGCTTGCATGGTAAATGGCATCTAAAAGCCATGTAAAAATTTTGCTCAGCAAAAAGGGATATGTGTTGAATTACATGGGAGGGTTTAATTTTAGCATATCGTGGTTCCCTTCCTTTTTCTTAAATTTTTCAATGTAATTTCTCCCAATTTATATCAACAACCATGACTTATTTTTAGTGTTGTTTGTAGCTTTAAAATTGTTATTTTCAACATGGGGTCTGATATTGCTTGATAGTTTGTCAACTCTGTCATTTAGAAATCCCTCCAGAACAACTGGATATATTTCTAAACTTGCATGGTGACAACATTTCCTTTACTGTTCAGCTGCAGCAATGCAACTCACCATTACAATCTTAAGGAATCTGTTTTATAGTTGCCTCTACCTTTCTATCACCTGGACATTCAAGGTATTTGGATTTGCCTTTGTAATATGACTGCAAGTTGAGAAACACAATTCTGAAGAGCACAAGGTGAGGATGAGAGGGCAATGTTTGAAAACTTTCATGACTTTCGTAACTTTTCTACTAAGTAAATTATTTTATGGCTGACTTCTATGGGACTGAAATTAGACAAATGTAAATGCCTCTAATTTCACTCTCAAGGCTTGTCTTCAAGGGGAAATTACTTGTAAGAAAGCTGAGGTGTAAATTTTAAAACACATTAGCTGCTGAGCTCTAACTCCCCATGTGGATAATCTCAGAGTTTGAGGAGGTTGCTCTACTTGGAGAGCATGTAGTCAACTGTAGATTCAAACTCTGTCTCACTTTGTTATGGCATCACTGTCCAAGGTATTTGTGGTCCAGCCCCGACAGGAAAATGTGGAAACTGAACTGAGATTCATTCGGTCTCCACTCCAATCACAACCACAATACCATCTTTACCATTTTTGCCTTTCTACATACCTGAACTGTAGTAGAATCTAAATTTTCCTAAGGTTACATATGCTGTAACAAATTTAAGTTCTTCTGTGCTTGATCCTCTGTTCATGTTTCCAGTGTTTACACATTTATCTGTTTGCAATAAACTTTTATAATCTAGATTTATCAGCATCAAGCTGCATTGCTTGTGAACCCAAGTAATTTAAATTCTTGAATCTGACTACATTATTTTCTATTACTGCCTGTTCTTTATTTCTCTGTGTGCCTTGTGTGTGTGTGTGTGTGTGTATTTGCACAAATATAGAACCTAACTGTGGTCGTTAAAATGACTAGTAACATGGTTTTGCCTACAGATGCTTAATTTTTTGCTTTTTGTAACTTCCATTGCTTTCTCCACTCCTTTCCTCTTTCACTAGAAGCTTTGTGGTGTTTTTAGTAGTAGTTGGTTACATGTTATAATTTAAAATACTTCACATTCAATTTCTCTTGCATAATTAAGAACACAGCAGATCCATAATGTTTTATGAAATAGGTTGGATTTGTTGATTTATTTCTCCTGCTACTTTTAAATTTGACTGAAATTGTGTTTTTAAAGCATTCTCAGTCTGTGAATGATAATTATATCAGCTTATTTTTTTTTAATGTGAGGGGAAATAGCTTCATTCTATGAATGTTTTTGACATTCTGCTCTCTAATTTTTTATATAATTTTGGTAAGCTCCATAGTATAGGAGTTGACTCATTCACATTCAATAATTCAACCTTTTATTTCTCACACACTGACACTTCAGTGTTGTTTGATTGTAACAGCTTGATCCTGATCTCAGAAATTTGCTCTGAACTGTTTATTATCTATAAGCTCAGAGTAAGTGACTTTTTATTTTGACTATAATTCCCTTTAAGGCATCAGTAGGTGTGACAGCCTTCCAAGTACATCCATGTCAGACTTTCCCCCCTGGACAGAAAGGTTCTGGAAGAAATTTAACCTGCTCTTAATATTAATGTTCTTTTTACTTGAAATGTATTTAAATTGATAGATGCCGTAAAGAATAAGTAGGACATGAGTGTGAAAATGTTTTAGCTAAGAAATGTCAAACTACAAATGTAAGATTAAAATTCAGCATTAAAAATGTAAAATAATATATACAATTTATAGTTTCTAGAAGAAATACTGTCCTCTCTTTAGAGGAAAAGCTATTATGATTGCTTTAAAACAGAGCTGGCATCAATAACCGGTAGCTTACACTGCTTACTTGTATTACCTTTTTTAGCATGCTATAAACAGAAATAACTATTCCATACTTTATAGTTACAAATTAAATTTAAAATCCAGACTTATTTTCCCCTATGGGCACATATTTAAGTTAAGAGGACTGAACATTCATAATCAGAAGGCAGAAAAAAAACCTTTATTGCCACAAAATTAAACATGATGTTGCTTTAAATAGAAGTGTACATTTTTCACAAACTGGACTGGAGGGAAATAGTACTATGACTATGCTTTGCAAACCATTTTCTGTATCAATGACCAAACAGTGAGATCCTAAAAGCTGAGAGTAGGAGGACGGATAGGTTGTGATAACTAATTCTGGGATTTCAGCAGAGATCCTCTTTCCCTAACTAAATTTCATGTTAATCTTTCTAAATTACTGTGTATTTTGAGTTTTCTTAAAAATGTAAAGTTCTTCTGAAACGGTGCAAGGATTGGACATATGTCATCAGCTGCAAATAGGTAGTCTGCAAATGTGTGCCAGAGAATCATTACACGTACTTGAGTATGGTTCTTCCATCTTGCTGAGTTGGAAAACAGTTGTACTGGTGTCTGAGAACAGGCAACCTTCAGTGGGGTTCTGAGCCATCCTAGAGATACAAAAGCTTCAGATGCCCAACGTCTTTAAAGATTACACCACCATTTATGCAGGGAATTAAGATTCTCTAGTCTTACATTCAGCACTATCCAACTCCATTTTATTAATGTCTATTTTCTGTATTGTACTCTGGTTATTAGGCGTTTTCAAATGTTTCCTCAATTGCTTGCATTCCTCTGTCTCTGCAGCTGCCTGCTGGGTTGAACATGCATGTAACTAGATAATGGATGTGTTGAAGACATTAATTGAGTTTTTATTCAAGAAGAGTATTATCTACTTGTTTCTTTTCTAATGTGCTTGCCTGTTCTGTATTATGGTATTATATTTACCTTCTTTGTTAGCAAGGATTTGCTTACCAGTGCAAGACAGAGTTTTCCCTTCTACTACTTGCTGTATTAATCAGCTTTAAGAATTGCTAGTCAGTTGCTTTATGTGGTCTTTGACTATAAGTTCTGCATGTTTATTTACTTTGAGGAAAGACAGACTCTGAGGCTTTTTTTTTTTGTATAATTTTGTATTCTTTGACGCCCAAAGTCTCTCAGCATGAGTAAACTCAGTGTGGACTGCGTATATTTCTTAGATTTGCAAATCCTATTATATCATCACACATTCATACTCACTCAGGCCTTTTGTCTCTGATCTTTATCTTGATCTTGTCTCTTACCCGGGCCTATGCTAGTACCCAACATTTCAAAATTAGATTTTCAGCCTTAAATTAATTGTCTAGATAAATTATGTTTTCAGCTTTGTCGTGGTTTCAGCCCAGCCGGTAACAAAGGACCACGCAGCCGCTCGCTCACTCCCCCCGCCCCCCTCCGGTGG
>JANZLQ010000100.1:25516974-25544508 GCA_026212715.1 Elanus axillaris
CCCCCAGCCTGCTCCCTATATATATACTGGGCATGGTGTCACATGGTATGGAATAGCTCCTTGGCTAGTTCAGGTCACCTGCCCCTGCTATGCCCCCTCCCAGGTCCCTGTGAAAATTAACTCTATCCCAGCTGAACCCAGGACAAGCTTCTTTATATTCCCTCACATCCTCTGTTTTATAGTCACTCTTAAAAAAATAAATTGCTCCTGAGCTGTTTTGTTTTTCTCTGCAGTATTTTTCACAATCCGGAGTTAACTAAAAACTATTAAAAATATCAAGTACTTAAGAAGTAGCTGTAGTCAGAAAAAAAAATATCCTTTGGTTGCACGCAGTAATGAAGTACTTCTTAAACTTTGTTCAGTCATCCTTTGCAAGGCCAGATCATTTCAACTCTGATGTGCCTTTCAGCTGCTTTGTTTTATTGTGGGTGAATTCTCAGCTCACTTTATGCCTGTGCTTTTCAGTATATTCCTGAGCCAAGAAGTTAGCTCCTTCTCTTAGTGTCTGAATTTTACATTAGAAGGTCCCCAATCTGCTGTTTGTTGGATAGTAGCACTTATTACCAAGGGAAGGATCAGTTTATTTCATGCCTTGTATAACGGGGATAATACAGGAATTATACAGGACCCTATACAGCAATTCTTATCAGTCAGCATCATATAACTAGTTCCCAGAGACTAATGCCAGAACCTTGGAAAAGTTCTCCGAAAAGGTATTATGAACAGGGGGTAAGATACTGACCTTGGCTCAGCAGACTTGGCTGAAGTGCTTAACTGCAGGAGAGCACTCAAGGTGGGGACAAAGGAGCCTCCTTGCCTGCAACACTTCTGCTTTGTGGCTTCTCTCCCTAGCCAGCTCCTCACATGTCACTCATGGCTGTCTTAGGTCCTCCCCTTGCAGCTGCCAAGGTCTGATGAGCGATGATGCCTGGAGTGCTCTCGCCCTGCATTGGGGCAGTGCTGAAAACATAAGGTATAATATTGACAAGTTCTGCCCAGAAAAACTGTGAGAAAGTCTTCCCTTTTTGGAGTCCTTGAAGTTGTAACACTTTAGATTCCCTACCAGTTCAGATAAGCAGGGGTTTATTTTGGAGGATTGGTCGTTGTTGGTTTTTAATGCCAGGAAGCTGTCCTTTTTACAAGAGAGCATAACATTTTCTAGGGTCACCTATTTGACATGAATGTCCTGTAGGAATTTGCTGGTTTGTACAACAGAGAGCTAACCTATCCTCATCCCTATTGAATGCTTCTGTTGCCATCTCTGACCTTCTGAGGAATCTTTTCCTTTGAAAGACAGGTGTCTCCTAAACCCTCTGCAGAAACTTCCGACTTTAATTCCTAAACATCAGTGAATATTAAGGCATCCTTTGTGACAATGAGTGTGGGCAAATGAATAACATTCATAAATTATAGCAGAGGTAGAGAAGTTGAAGTTTTACCTTAGTAAGATCTGTAGAAATAAACACAAAAGCTAGTAATCAGCCATACATCCTTACAGCTTATACCTTTATAATTACACAGTTGCTACTTATTTGGTTGAAGACCTGGCATGGCATCTTTGTTACTTCAATTTATATTAGTCCTGATGCATAATTACCAATTACAGGTGTAAGTTTAATTCAAGAAAAAGATAGTGCAGTCCATTTGAAATATGCCAGTGTGATATGTAGAGTGATTAGACATTAAAATTGGTCTTGTCATCTCTATTAATCTGACCACTATCTATGGTTTACATCTTAATAGGAACAGATTTTTTTTTAATGTCTCTTTAGAGGTATGCTTAGAATATACCTACCTTTATGAACTAAACTTATTAAAGGCCTTTATGAAATTGTAATTCAGTAACTTTTATGTGGATGGTTTGAGTATGATTTTTTTTTAAAGATACCATAAAATATAAACATGTAGGCTACAGCTGTAGGTTTATTTAGCTCAGAACTATATTAGTGTATTTATACTCTATATATTACTGCATATAAGGTACTGCTATATATTTGCAGTCATATTATCATCAGACGATTTTCTATCTTGAATTATCAGAAAAGGGAATTAGAAAATATAATACTAGCCTTAGGGAAGTAAACATTTTTCAAAACTCCTATCTGCCAATATCACCTGCCAATGATTTAATGTGTTTATAGTTTATGCTAACCTTTCTTAGCTTTCCTTTTTATCCATTATAGTCTGTGTACCTGGTAGAAGGGAAGCCTGCAGCCAGTTGCCATTACTTTGCAGCTCCTATCTTTACTCACCAAATAGCTATTTTCATTTTTATTCCTTTTTTTATTTCTGTAAGGTAGTAACTGTTGGCTGTTATAAAACTGCAATCTCATTAGAAAAGTTTCATTCAAATAAATTCACTGCTGATATTAGGACTTTAAAATGTTAATGTCATTGTCTGTCTTTGGGATAACACATGTTTTTATATTGATGCTTAAAGAGACACCTTTAGACTCTTTCATTTCAGAAGACTTATTAGGACAGCTGACAGCACTTTGGGACAGTCTGTAGGATTGTTTTTTTAGGTAGTGCCTCATTTAAGAATTCTTAGTACAGCTGTCTATTAAAAATGTGTCCGTAGTTTGAGTAAAACAAAAGCGAACAAAATTCTTAAGTGCATACAGGAATTAATGTTCTTTATCAGCAATATGAACTGCTGCAATGTTTGTTTGACTCTGGGATCTGTGGTCCTTTTTGTACTTTCTTAGTCCTCTGCTCCTTGTATAACCAGAGACCAGTGGAGCTCAACTTGAAGCTCTAGTACAAAACTCCAATGTGATATTTTACTCATGCTCAACCTTTCTTGCTTTCTCCAGTTAGCATCAGACATTTTCCATGATTACAGATGGGAAGTATTCTTCATGTCCAGTCAGTGTATATTCATGGAAACTGACTAACCTCTCCTAACAGATTTTGATAAAGCCCAGTAATGACATCATGGGAAAGTTTAGTTATTACACTTAATCTGGCAACAGAGTATAGAATGAAAGTGTAGCAGAATAGTTTCATGCCCTATCTGAAGATAAAGGGTTATCATGCTCTGGGATGAGTATCCTTTCACACGTCGTCTTTAGTTTCATGGCATAGTTAAATTGGGATTCTTCTGAATGAGATCTCACTGAAACTTTTAGGACACAGCTCTAAACATGTTCAGTTGCAACTATTTCTCATTGATCTCATTCTAACATAAACCTAAAGTAATTGCACTGCTTGTGATACAATTAAGGTCTGCTCACAATTGCCTCTGTAGGAAACTTTTTCAAAAATTATAAGTATTTTTCACATTCAGAAATGTGCTCACATTGTCTCCTGAACTCAGCCTGAGCATATCTGACCTGTGTGGATAGAAGTAGCTGAATTTTGCTTCCTTTCACTTCATAATAAGGAGAATACTTTTTTTATTCAACCATTGGACATGTATGCAGTATTTTTAAATGTAATTTATTTCACAAACTATTCTATACACCTATAATTAAGGTATTATGAAGAGGACTTTTGATGGTTGTATTGCTTCTAACATTTAGTGCTTAGATTTAATAGAATTAGTCATTGCTTTATTGGATTTGAATAAATTGATACTGGATTGTATAAAGCAATGTATCCCATATACACTGGATTACTCATTTGTCTGTTTTTTCAAAAATGTATAAGACATACTGAGAGCAGATTTGCATTTATTATTGCTATATAACTAGCCCTACTTTTACCAAAGAAAAAAACCAGCCTAATTTCAGATATTTGAAAACTTTTAGAATTGCATTATTGTTGTTGTTATTTAGAATAAAAGCCAGTCTATATATGTATACTTTACATCGGCATAACTGACATCACAGTACAGTTTTCTTTTAAAAAATTCCTGAAACAGTTGACCTTACATGACCTTTGGCTGTGACTACAGTTAGGCTGCTGTAGCTTTTTTTATATTGTCAGCATTAGAGATGTTCTTAATTATAGAGATGTAACTGAACTGTTACAAATCCGTGTGCCAGGAGGCCTTAAAATGTCTGAATTGTACTCTTCTCAGGGGCTGATCTCTGTGTTGGGATGAGTTGATATCTAATAGGAATAAACAGGAAAAGCAGTACACTTTTTTAAATCCAAATATATTTTTTAAAATCAAGACAAAAATTAGTGCTTTATTATACTTTTTCTGACTACCTCCCCTTGTTGTAGTTTTCAGTAGTGAACAGGAGTTTTTCTGCACAAATACCTTGAAATCCTGAGTTTGCACTTTGTTTCAACCTGGGGGGGAGCAAGTGGGAAGAAACTGCCATATTCCATAAAACATTCCATAAGAGATCTTCTGCTGAAGCACTGAGGAATCTTTGCTTTTCAGTTCAGCAGGTAACCAAGTCTAAGTTACCATAAGAGGTGTAATTGGCTGCCATGAAATGGCACAAAGTTGGAATTGGAAAGGGAATTGGAAGCCCTGGGGTTTTTATTTTTGGTTGGACTATAAACCTTTTAGATGACCTTGAGCAGATCACATTAACCCTGACTTTCCACGGCATTTGCACTCCTGAACTGGATCTATAGGTTGGCCAGTTGCCGTTTCCTGTAATGTGAGAATGGTGCCTTAATAGGGAGCAGACAGTTCATTAACACAAAGTGCTGTGAAATTCTCCAATTAAAAGCATTACAGACAGTGGAAACTAGTATTAGGAATAATATTATAAATTAGTAATAAAAATGTAGCTAGGTTTACCCTACGATGTTGTACTTCACCCTGAAGCAAGATAAATCATAAGGCACTTCGAAGTGTTGTTGGTTTGTTTTTTTTTTACAATAGAGTGCAGCAGTTAAGGGTCTTTAGAATATTTCTGCAATATTAAAATGATTTTTCAGGCAGCATATTAGCATCTTCAGTCTATTGTAAAGCTTTATAAAAGTAAAACAAACAAGAGCCCAAGGTATTATTTACTTAATTACTCCTCTCTGCAGCATGAATTTCTTTCTGAACTTCATTTCTGTTTAATAAGTATCATATCTGTTGATGTTCCTTATGTTACTAAGCAACACCAACACTACCAAATAACAAGAAAAAAAACATGTAATAAGGCATTATAATTCTGATCATGTATCATGGGGTTAATTTCTTAGGAATACTCTGAGATTCAAAGAGTGTGCAGTGCAGCAATGTAAAATATATTGTTTTCATTATAAAAAAGTTCATATCTTCTAAGAAAGTGCATTTAATTGCAAAAAGGCAGAAAAGCAACACAAATTATTCAAATAACATTTCAATTATATTTGATAAATCATCTTTAAAACCTTTACATTTATGTAGCAATTATAACCTAACGACAGGATCTAACATCTTAGAGCTTCATCAAAATCAATCAAATATCTTAGGCTGCAGCTGGAATGTTGTTCTGATGGAATTGCTCCCAAAGGCAATTTTGATCTATTACAGCACATTCTGAATTTGATTATTTCTGGTAGTATTTCCTGGGCAACATTTTGTTCTAGCAATGACTCTAAGAAATTTCCACTATATAAAACAACTCATTAATTGCAAACTGGTTAAAATAACATCATTGCTTTCAAAAATGCTACTCATACTTTGGTCCATAGAAAATGCAGAATCTCTTCTGTTACTTGCTTTCTAAGTGTGTTTCATAGAGAACTGCTGATTTCAGCAGGTAAGTTAAACAGACTCTCACATCACATGTGAACCTGAGAATATTTTGGAAGACCAATCTTTCCCTAGCTGTACGTATGAAGTTCACATTCAGTTTCCAGGCTTCGTTGAATGACAATATCTGCACCTGATTCTTAGGTGCATGAAACCAGGTAACTACCTATTAAGTAGGAATAAAACAATATTAGTATGTTGGGGGTTTTTTTTAAATAAAATAAAAAAGTGAATTTGAGCATTTTTTCATCTATCACCAGCTCTAGGAAGAACATACCTCTGCCTATACTACTGCAGAGTCCCCAGTCTCAGATACTTTTGTATCTTTTTTACACTGGTTTTCATTTATTTCAGAGAAATTCCTTCTTTATTCTCTCCCCATCTATTTTTTAAGATATTAACCTAGTTAATCTCAAGAATACTTCTCAGAATCTCTAAAAATAATCTTCTTTCTGATTAAATAAAGTTGCCTAAAATATCTGTTGAGAATCAGTTCATAAAACTGTTTGAAGATGGGATGATTCTGGAATTTAAATTAGATAATGAACTATGTATCTCCACCATGGTATCTGTGAGGTATTTCTTGCTTGGCAGACATTCAGGCTGGTCTTGCCTTAGTTTCAGAGTGCTTGTAATGTATACAGATGTATACACATTATAATGTGTAAAGGTAAATTGAAAAAAAATTGTTTTTACAAAAACAATTCTTCAAACTTCCTGAAAGAATTTAAATTTTAAAATGAAGATTAATAGAAAGTAAATTAACACTGGCATTTCAGAACAGGTTAAAAGAAAGATTAACTGCTCCCTTGCCTGCCCTCCCAAACCCCAGCCTACTGGCATCACATGTCTGGAAAGCAGCTGTACTGCCATATATTCCTACTTCAGAAAAGAGAGGAAGTGTTTTCAAAACTATCTTATGCATAGCTCTATCCTTACTCAGAATAGACTGTTTAGGAATATTGTGAATCACCAGAATTTTGGCTTGAAATCATTAAAGCAGAGACACTGCCTACAAACATGCTTAACATTTGGAGGCCAGAATTTCAGGAGTCATCTAGGGTGTGATGCCTCAAACTGTATGGTCAGTGTTGTACATTCTCTGAGAGTTTTTTGAATCCAACATTAGCTGCCATTATAGCAGAATGCATTTTGATTCCTTAACACTAAAGAGCATGTTTATCATTTCCCAAACTTGCCATCCAACAGAGCAGTCATTGTGAAAAACATTAACTACAGATGGTTTTGGTATAAATGTATCTGTTCTATCCTGTAATTGCCACAAAAATGCTTGCATTCCCTGCTCTTGAGAACTGTAAATAGAACTTCTATGTGAAGTTCTTAGCAAAAAACTTGTGACCTTTAAAATGAAACTTCCTTTCAGGTTTGTAAAGGAGAACAGTATTTTCTCCAGTCTCTGATTACAAAGCCAATTTGTACTTGGACTGTTCCAATATTTAGGAAGTGTATGCTCACAGAGCACATTGAAGCTGTGCTCTTCTTGAAGAAGCAGTTGCCCTTTAGGTCTTGCTTGGACATAACAGGGAATGCTCTCCACAGACTTACTCACTAAATATCATAGTCTATTTTTTAAATGGCAATTTTAGGGTTAATATTCGCTATCTATCTGTGTGTTTAGAGCTCATTCAGGCTAATGAGTCATTCCCTAGATATCCAAGAAGCTGGAGTAGGTTTTAATAAGACTTAGAAAATAGATTTAATGAATCTGCTACATTGCCTAGACTGTTATTATCAAAAATATTCTTATGTTAAATGTCTGTAAAGTAAGCCTCAAAGTAAACAATTTTTAAATAGAAATACTGAGTGCTCCTCAGAGCCATGACAAATGGGAATTGGCTGTATTTTCTAAGGTCATTTCTAAGAGGCGAAGTACCATGACCAATATATTCAGAAAGAGACTAAGTGACAGTGGAACTGAGAAGGAGCTAAAGTAGTACTATTTCTGAGACTACTTTTTAAAATATGAACCATAACTCAAATAGATTCCAAAAACAGTTATTGTTTTTAAAATGACTGCTGCTTCACTGTCTGAAATAGCTTGTTTCCACCGTCTATATTGAAAGCAAAACAAGTTAAGGATATAGATCTATCCTACAAATCTTAAATTGTTAAAATTGCTCAGAAGTGGGATGAAGTCCAAGAATCCTCTCAATGAGGATTTGTCCTGTAAGATTTTACAGACATAGAAACAGGAGATCCAAGCATAGTGGTTCCAGTACAAGTATTGCATTGATCTGAATTTTTCATCATCGCTTTTGTGATGGCAGATCTGTTAGCGATCTGTTTCAAATAACATATACAAGAGTGACCCAGGAGATTTCAAATGTTACCAACAGAGCTAAAGTGACATTTTCTTTCACTTACACGTGCACGTCCACATACTTGCAAGCATAAAGCTTTTTTTCAAATTTTTAAGAGGTTTAACATTCACCACTTCCTTAAAATGATCATATGCTGTGTAGATTAAGAAAAAGAAGGTATCCAGCTCCAACCAGACTTGCTTCCCTGCAACGTTTTTAGGTGCACAGAAAGCATCTAGGTATCTCTTATACAGAGCCTTGGAGGAACTGCAGAATATTATCTGAAGATTTGATTTTGCTAAGATTTCCCAACACTGACTATATGTCACAACACCTGGATAGTTGCAAAGAGTTCATCCTGTCTCTTTTTGTTTGTTTGTTTCCACACTGATCCAACTCAGACACTTTACTCTTGTTTTGCCACACTATTAGTTTTCTGCACTAAAGGCGCAAATTCCAAAGTTTTGCCTACATCTGTGCTTTGTTTTGTGTGTCTATGTAAACAGAACCTTTTTTGTATGATCCATAGCTCACTGGAAACCAAATGGATGCACCACCACCTAGTGCTATTATTTAGACTAGGATATACTATTCTAGCAGGGAATTTGGGGAGAAGTATTGACATTCAAAAATGCTTTGGTATTGCTATTAATATTGGGTGTGGTATATACGGCAAGAGAAGTATACGGTGTATATATAGAACAGAACTAGGGAAATCAAAGCAAGCAAATAATGGCCAGGAATTTAAAATTGGGTAAGCAACTCTAACATTCTGATCAGATAAAAGCTGTTGAAGGGTTAGTATCCATCATTGGTCACCTATGGCTAAGGAAAAAAACCACCGGGATTTTTTTTGTTCTTCTGAAATAAAGCCAAGGAAAGCAAATAACTTCAGTATAAATTAGCCGTTGTGATCACAGATTAGATTTGTGAATTGAATTGAGTTGAATGTCCAACTGGTAATGGGTTTAGAAATACTGACTTGTCTTATTTTATTTTGTAGATGCTTCAGAAACTTGCTGTGTGTTTGCCACAGGTTCTGCCAACCAGCTGGAGAGGGGACTTTCCTATTCTTTCATTAGTCAAACATAACATTATCTTGAACTAACTATTCCTCTCCACATGGCCTTCCTACTAGTGTCAGCTTATCTTCTGCTGACTCATGCTCAGCGTGCTCCTGCTGAGAATGGGGCACTGTTGGAAACACTGAAGTCACAAGTAGGATTATTCAGCAATAAAAGTGAACACTATTTGTCACAGGTGAGACCTCCTGGCACAAGCCGACAAATACCTCAGACAATCATCATAGGAGTTCGTAAAGGAGGGACAAGGGCTTTGCTGGAAATGTTGGATATTCATCCGAATATTGTGGTAGCAGCTACAGAAGTCCATTTCTTTGACTGGGATGAAAATTATGTGAAAGGAATAGACTGGTATAGAAGTCTGATGCCATTTTCTTATGGAAATCAAATTACAATTGAGAAAACACCAGGCTATTTTACATCACCACAGGCTCCAGAAAGAATTCATGACATGAATAGCTCCATTAAACTGCTGCTCATTCTAAGAGATCCCACTGAGAGAGTTATATCTGACTATACCCAAGTATATTACAACAGAGTAGAAAGCCACAAGCCTGTTCAGCTTTTTGAAGATATTGTTATTAAGAATGGAGCACTTAATACCAAATACAAAGCTATTCAGAGAAGTCTATATGATGTTCATATGGAAAAGTGGCTTAAGCATTTCAGTTTGGATCAGATTCACATAGTGGATGGCAATACTTTAATCAAGGACCCTCTTCCTGAATTACAAAAAGTTGAGAGATTTCTAAATCTTCCTTCCCGAATTATGTCTTCTAATTTTTATTTTAACCAAACCAAGGGATTCTACTGCATTAGAAGTGATGGAAGGGAGAGATGTTTACATGAATCCAAAGGCCGCCCCCATCCCCTTGTGAACAACACTGTTTTAGAGCAACTGTATTCTTACTTCAGAGAGCACAATGCAAAATTTTACAGAATGGTTAATCATTCCTTTGACTGGCATTAATGCATTTGAAATCAATGTTTCTTAAAAAGGGCCTGAAACAAAGTCTTTCAAACATATCTTTCTAAACTGTAGAGATTCGTAATAAGAGAACTTAACATACTGGTTATATGCTTCATTGGAATAACACCTCTGTTAACTCACTGAAATGGTACCCTTTATGTTGGGAAAGATAAGTTTCACGTATTTCTATGATTACTGTGAGTCATATTCTGACCTTTCTCTCACCATGCAAATACATTAACTTCAGTGGACTTATTTCAGATACTTACCCGTTACAAGATTTGTGCTGTTTTGGAAAAAATGACTGCTTCTAACAGTGTAAAAAATGTAAATATTTTAAATGATATTATTCTACCTGTTCTGTATTTTTTCTGTTGTTAGTATTTTTTATATCACACACAATGATAGTGATGTTGATTTCTAGAATTTTTCATACAATAAGTTAAATCGTATGTTAAACAGGGGCATACGTAGTAGCTCCAATAAATAATTCATCCTCTGTTGATATGACGAAGTGCTTAATCAATTAATAATAAATGGAATCTATTTCATCTACAATTTTGAATAGGTGAACTAGAAGATCCGCCTGTATATCATTAGTACTAAACCACACTCTTACTACCCTGGGCTTGCAAAAAATAAGTATCTCCAAACAAACAAAGAATATGAACTGTTTGAAGAAGCTTTAAGTGAGAGTTCTGAATGTAAAGACATTAAAATATCCCAGGCAACCTCAATTTATACTGTTATTCTACACACTAAAAAAAAAAAAAATTTAATGCACAGATATAATTAATATCGGCAACTATACAAGCATTTGATTATATAAATTATGTCACCTTGCTCTTGAATGGAAAAGCTCCTCTTTAGTACTACCATATTAATCATGCTTGTATTCTATGACTAGTTATTCTATTGCTCTCCTGGCTTCAGTTTACATTATCTCCATTGGCACAGCATATGGATTCTTGTCAAAAAAAAAAAAAAAAAAAAAAAATTATTTGCTTGCCCTCCAAAGCATGGAGTATTTTTATTTTGTCATTTCTTATGCACATCATGGGATGTTCTCAAAGTTAAAATAACATCTTGTATATCTCAGACACAGTGTTCAATATGCTAAGTATGACATACTCAGATTATATATAAAACCCACACCCATCTCTACCCCTGTATTAGGAATTGTTTTATTTTTAATATTTATTTTGTTTCACAGAATTGTGCTGGTCTGTTCTCCTTTTTCATGTAAACATTTTATTATATATCAATACCAAAGAAGAAAATCAATTTGAAATGTTAAATGTGGTGCCAGATAGAACTACAGCTGCAGATGTGCTTGTTTGAAATTGTACCTTGCAATCCAAAAACTCTGGTGCATGCCCTAGTAGAAGCATTCATTATCATTCCTCCTCAAGCTTCTCAGGACACTGGTGAGCTGTGGTTGTGTGGGCCCACTCTAAGCATCATGGTGTCAAACTCCACCTAACCCTGGTGAGGATCCTGAAATCTGTGTCCTGTCTAAGCTACTGTGCAGCCTATAGGAATATTATGTTCCTAACGTGGGATTCAGTCTTCTACTTCACAGTCTAAAAGGTATGTATTGCAGCACTAATTTTTAGGCTTCTAGTACTTTATGAGGGGGCTACTTAGATGTTAGGCAGGTAGCAGTATTCCACTAAAGCTGGATAGAATCAGACCCAGCCAGATTGTGGAAACAGCCTTCATCAAATATTCCTCTCAATAAACGTAGAATGTTAAAAATAATATCATAAATTTTCCTCTTTATCTCTTCTGCTACTCATATGTGTGAGAGAAAATTATATTTATTTGTCATTAGCATATAATTAACCTCAGAAGTTATCTTTCTGAAGTATGATTAACTACAGCTCTGATTTCTACAGATGGCCCAAATCGTTATTTACTTCTCCCACATTTTCTGAGATTGTGTCTTCTTAATCATCAATATTGATCAGATCTGGGCACTACTCAGAAGTACAAAGTTGATCTGAATCAGGTACAGAAATACAAATGCATTTCTTTCAAATTAGCCAAAGAACAGGATGTTTATGCTGGTCTTACACCATCTTTACAAGGACACTGGATAGGCAAACTGTAATAATTACAGTTGTGTAGCCTAAAAATACCTTCTTTATCATTTGTCAAGTAAAAAGTTAACCCACAAAAATTCTGATCTCTGAATCAGCAGGGTGATTTCATATTGGACCAACACTTTGTATTTTGTGGGCAATACATTTTTATCTGATAACAGCAGCCTCAAATCCAGATTCCCTATAGTGTTTAACATAGCCTGTTCTGACCCAACCCATGCAATCTCAGTGATGAATGAAACTCATTCCAGTCCACTAATTTCAGAAATACAGTATTGAAGATAGCAACATACCAACAGCTTACCATAGATTGTAGTTTTTCTTTCAGCATTGCTTTCTGTTTCTTATACATTCCAAAACTTTCCATATTCTTCTTTTGCTTCTTTTCAATGATGATTCTGTTTAATAGTATTGAATAAGAATAAGGTTGGGGGGTTTTGTTTTTGTTTGTTTTTGTTTGTTTTGCAAGCAACTAATTTGAAAACAATGTATACTTTAACAAAGGTTTCAGGTAGTTGCCAGTAATTGAAGAGTTCACATGTCTATTTGTCACATTCAATTTCACAGGCTTCCAAGAAAAAAAATGAAATAAAAAAATCTAACGTCTTTCTATATTTATGCTTGCAGGCATCAAGTCTTTCTCTTTCTTCTCTGAAGTTTACAGCTAATCTTTAAATGAGTTGAATGTGGGAACACCAGTTGGCTGAAGCTGTATGCATCTTTGAAAATGCAGGTCCCTTTCTGGAATTTACATTTCAAGGAGAGCTGATCTGTATGGATTAGTGATGCATATATCTACTTGATTTGTTAGCACTCTTCATTCCTGCTCAGCATTTTTTGGAAGAACAGAGTTGATAAAATTAATTCAATAATCATTTTAGAGTTTACTAATACCAGAAGAAATATATTATGCATAGTATAATTTGGGTGAGGGGTTGGCTGTTTTGGTTTGATTTTACATAAGTCAAAATTCTCATCTGAAGTTTTGTTTTGGTAAATGGTCTACAAAGATGCAACTTAACCTCTGCATAAAAGAATTCAATAAATACAGTAGACTATATTTTAACATTACAAACCGTTTCAATCAGTTTCTCATTTTGTGGTCTGAAAAATATTCTCTCATGGAGCCCTAACCTTCTCCATTCAAAAGACAGCACTCCTTTCATCATCCTCAGGAGGGGGGGGTCAGTAGAAGATCCACATAATACTGAAATAAAAAGTACTTGGGTTTTGGCACTTGGAATTCAAAACTACTCAAATTTTGGAAAGAACTGGAGGCTCAGAATCAGTTTAAAGATGTTATTAACAAGACAGTTCTTAATTTAAGAAATTACAAATATCTTTTATGAATTTCCACAACTGATAGCAAACTATAAACTATTCTTCTTCAAATTGGTCATCAAAGGACTTTTATCTCATTATCTGATAACTCAAGAGGTGTTTGCAGAAAAAAATTTCATGTGGGAAGGTTGTTTAAAGAGATCATGCAGGTTTTTTTCAAAGGTTGCTGGGAGCATCTGAAACAGGCGATAGAGTCACATGTGTAAGACTACTGCAGAATTTATGATGCTTTGAGCAGCTCTTTGATGTTGTTTTGCATTCCACAAATATGAAGGTTTCACTTTAAATACTGTTCCTTTCCTTTTTTAGTTAAAATGCCATTGTTATAGTTGCTTTGATGTAATATCACTGAGAATTAGCAGTATCAAGGAACTGCAGCTGTAACTGGATTAGTTCAGCCTTTGCCACAATAAGCAGCACGCTCACACTTAATACTTAGATGAGTCTAATATTAGTTTGTTTTGTTTATTGGGTTTTTTAATACAGGCTATATATATTACCTCTAGTACATAATGAAAAAGCATTGGGAAACTTAAGACCTAGTGGTTTGCACCAAAAAGCTCCTAATAGCTAACTAGGAAGAAAACAAAGAGGTTCCTCTATTGCACTCACCCCCATTATTTTACCAGAAGAGGGTTGGGTTTTTGCATTGTATCCTCTGTAGCTCCTCAAAGGCCTTAGGCTGACTTTTGGTCTTTTCTTTCACAGCTCAGCCATGATAGAGCAACAGTTCCTCTTAAAGAATACCTGTCAAAGCAGAGACATTTTTTTAATATCCATAGGCAATACTGTGGAGAACTTTACAGAGGGTGTGCACTAAGTGCACATCATTGTATGCTGCTACACATCAACTCCTTCAGCATCCTTTTGGTACAAAGCCAATAGATAATACTATAAAACGCACTGAAGAAAGATTAGATTGACTACTGCAGGGAAGCACATCTGCATACAGAGTTTTCAGTCTTCATGCACGTTTCAAGAACACATCAAAAAGAAATTTAAAAACTGGGTTGCTTCCAGCAGGTTTGACTGCTTATTGCCTTTGTCAATTCAGATGCTTTCACGAGTTGGACAAATTTTTAATACTGTCACAATCCCTATAATTTCTTCTTTAATCTATGTGGTCGAAACCAAAAATACAGGTTATTACTTTGCTTTATAGGAGCACAGTTTAAAAAAAAAAAAAGGAAAAAGAGAGACACACCCCAATACCTTGATTCATAGTAAGAGTTGTACAAAAACAATACTCACAGTAACATTTCCTTGCAGAGACACTAACATTTAAATTATTTAATTAAAGATTATACACCTGTAGATTATTATTTTTTTGTACTTTTGGATTTCATCCCTCATTTCCTTCAAAAGCTTGAATTTTATCGTAGAAATGAATGGACACATTAGAATTTAAATTCGTAATAATTTGCCTAGCACATTAATCATTACTAGCAGTTAATGGCCAATATTTAGTTACCGGCCAAATAATTTCTACTTTGATTATTTCAAGTTTCAATGTGACTTACTACATTGTTTTGCTATTTTATTAAACAAATTTAAATGTTAGAACCAACAGTGGATAAGAAGACTCTGCAGTATCATTCTGTCATTGTAGAGCAATATAGAGGAATTGTCATGTCTTTAAGAATAATTAACAGTGACATAAGCTTACCACAATTCCTCAAAAATTATTGGAAGCCAAGATACTAACAGAACTTGAAGTTGAATCTGCTACTTAAGGAAACCAGATTGATATAAATCATAATTCCTTGGTAAAACAGATCTGATGTCAAATGTCCAGTATGTCATGTATTAGCCCATGTACCAAGCACTATGAAGTCTACTTTCTGATGCAAAATGGTCTTACACTTTTATGTTGTATGTCCTTTCAGTTCCATTACAAAAACCTCTCAGCCTTTAAAGAAAAACATCTTAATATAAACTCTTCACCAGTGGTACAGTTTTTCTCCCAAAGGACATTTCTCTGGTTTTGTATTGTTTCCTCTGAGATAAAAAAGGTGGTTTGAGTCACAGTGCAATAAAAGTAGAGAGTTATCATACCAGAATTAAGACTATTACTCTGTTTATTACAGTTCTCGGTGAATAACATTTTTATATAGGGACTGATAATAGTTTAACAATCTCTTTATATTTTCTCTCTCTTTGTTAGATAATACAACTATGTTGTATTTTTTCCTATTCTGAAGAACGTTACTCTAAAGCACTGACATAGATCTAAATCAGATGGCAGTAATAAAAGGAAAGCACAGGTAATTAAGAATCAACTCCCTTTGCCACTCATACTGGCTAAGATTTTATCTTTTTTAAACTTTTATGATGTGAGTATTTTGGTCCATCATAAACTTTCTTTTAGGAATGTATCAGCCAAACTTGCAATAGGAAAAAATAAGGCAAGGGCAACTATAATGCTTTAAAACCTGAGCTGAACGCCCTTTTCTGCTAAATATTTGTTGACATAATATGGCACAGTTACAAATGAAAATTATGATTGGCCTGATAAGACGATGCACAGGACTAAGTAACATGCTACTCCAGTGATTTATATAAGTATTCTACACACCTGAATTAATTTTGTGATCATTAGGCTATTAGAGACATACACGAATATACATTTTCAAAACACTATTTCATCTTATGAGAATACTACAACACTGTAGGACAGGCTGAATATATTATGTCTATCCTTGGGTGAAATGCTGCAGTGCTACCAAGGCAAATTGGATGGGAACAATTCTGTACACTAACTGTTGGGCATTTTTAAATTTCTTATGGAAAATTACCAGCACTAGATGTAGCAGTTTTGTTGTTGATTTGACAAGGACTGTCAGCCTAGAAAAATGCTGCACAACTGTCATGAGAAGATTGAAGATACCTTTTCTATACTCTGCCAAGATACAAATCCAACTCAAGACAAGTAACGCAGATGGAACACTATAAACTGCAGGGGGTGCATTGCTGCCTTGAGTGAAGATTAAAGGCTCATAAACAACATATGCTATAGTTACACATGCACTCACACATCATACACAGCTTGCAAAATACACTCAGTCTACAACAAAAACAAGCAGAATCTACATCTGTGCACTAAAGTGATCATGTTGAAGGCATACTGAACCAGGGGCAACAGTTCCAGTATGAGCTATCTGTGACCTATTACTCGTTGTATTAATAAATTTAAATCCGTTTAGGCCATGCACTAGGCATCTTCTGTGAGCTAGCACTATATACTGCTCTTAATGTTTTCTCCTTGCAGACAATGGGTATTGTATTCTCAGATTCAAAGTAAGCTTCATCCATTATATGCTTGCCAGACAACCCATGTTTATGTGATTGAAGTTTTTTGTCAAGTGTACATATGACAAAATGAATAAAACAGATTAACAGATTCTCTGGGAAAAAAATGGCTAACGGGTCATATATTTAGGGCCTGTTTGTGTACAGTAAGCACAGCAGAACAGGGTTCAAGTAAACTGCCTTTCATACTTTTAAAAAAATGAACTTTTTGTGTTTTCATTTCTTTAATTGGGGTGGGGGGGAAGACTCCCCTATATTGTTTAATAACAAACTTGGAATTTTAAGATTCAAATTCATCTGAGAAGTTAAAAATACTGTAGTTTCAGTGACTTAAATAAGAAATTACCATTCAAAAGTTACTTTTTTAGCAGCATTAGAAAACTGTTCACCTTCTTTTTAGTTCTTTTATACCTTGTGTCACACCCTCCCACCTCTCCCTTGAAAAAGTATTTTCATAACAAATACCATTTTTGCCAGCTGATTTCAATTTTATATGGCCAGAGTTCAAATTATTAATCACTTGCATTAAAAATACAAAGATTGGGTAGGGTGATAGCTAAGTCTTACATTTCCATGAGTGGAAAAAATGGCATATGAAATAAAACTATGGTCACTTAAAATGGGTACCTGCTGAATCACACTGAGTATTATATGCCCCAGATTATAGAGAGATCAGGGCTGCTTCACCTATCCAAATGATGGCTTGCAACATCTTTTGTGAGTTTGGGAAAAGTGGTTTTCCCCTTCTGTCAAACAGACATTCAGGCTTCAATTTGAGAAAGATCTTTTTTCTGGTTCTTAGGGTGCTTGTGTAGAAATGAGTGGTTAGGTGCCTTTTTTCCCCTCAAATTACCTGCATGACAGATTTTTGCCAAATTGCAGTATGTATTCCAATGGTAACAGCAAACTAATTTTGGAAGCCCCGTTTAATTTCTTTCACTAGCTACTGGATCCTCCATTATTTTTGTCCAAAAACCGAGTTGTCACAGATGGTAATTATTCTAGGCAAAACCAGCCACCCAGAAAAGTATGAATAAAATATACTAATCCAGCTTTCCATAGCTACTAGATACAATGAGCCAGAAAATACAGAAGCTTGTTATCTTGTTAGTGGCTTCTTCCATGACTCCTTTTTATCAAATAAGTATTGGGTACAGTTATATATGCTTGTATGACTCCCTATCCTGATCATCTGTGTATTATGATCAAAGGGAACAGGATTATGTTACTTCATATTTATACTAAAACCCAGGATACTTATTTCACATAAATGCAGCTTCACCGCCAGTCACCCACTATCTTTGATTTTCTTCTCCATCTATAAATTCTTGTCTATGGTGTTTTTCATTTATTAGTGAATTCTGGCTTTTCTTTTTCATGGAGTAAATAGTTTTGATCTTAAATTTCCTGATCTGAGCTTTCCTGATCTGAGAAAAGTAAAAGCTGAAACATATACTATGGCTTTCAAAAATAAATTTTGTCTCTACACTGCGTTAGTATGTCAGAGAATCAGATTACATACTTGCAAGCAATTAAGACAAAATAGCTAATCCTAACACACATAGCAGGCATAATGATTGAGGATATTTTTTGGAGGGTAGGAAAAAAAAATCACCTTCCATTTTAAAAAAGAAGTTCTAATTTGATATTTAACATAAGCATTTGGATTCACGTGCTCCACTAATGTAAAGTGGCACTGACTTCAGTTAGCTACAGTGACTGCAGCAAAACTACTCTAATTTGTAGCTACAGATCTAGCCCAAAATGTATATACATAAAGAATGCTACTTTAAGACTAAGTGGCTAAGCCAAATGAAATAACTAACAAATGAAATAATAGTTTCTGAAACATAATACTCTTATCCCTTAATACACAAATTGAACATTTGATAGTAATGCTAATATAGGAGCTATTTCTCTCTTAATTTGATTTTTCCGCAGAAATTCTAGTCAGTGAGTTAGTCGATGGCAAGCAATAAACTGCAAGGAGGGAGTGAGGGGAAAATTCCTTTATTTGCATTGCTGGCCTCATTCTGTCAACTTATCACCCAGATTGCTGGATACACACAGAGATGCATTCTGGCAATGCTAGGAAGGGACCTGCATTTCCTGCTGTCTATTTCAACTTATTAGTAATAGGATGATGCTTCTGGCACATCTAAAATAAATTAATATTGTATTAATTCAATTCAAAAAAACGTCAGGAAAACACATTGCAGACTCAGTCATCACCAAATTGAGACCAATATGCTTAAAAAAAGAGTACTATAGTAATTATATTTACACGTACAATTGCCTAAAGCTGAGCCAAATGACAGAATATATTCTAACACTTTCCAACATGCCTTCAGTGCTGATTAAACCACCAGTTCATAAAATAAATATACAGTATTTTCAACACTAACAGTAACACAATTATTTTAAATAGTTTTGGTTTACTTCTGAAAGCATTTTATCTGAACTATCAAAAGATTTCTTTATTGCTGCTGATTAAAAGTTGTGTTCACTGACCACTTTGTTGTTCACTGATGATCATTTATATTTTTTTTAATATCAAGGAATACAGTGCAGCAGTATTTTTTTTTAAGTGGTAAAAGGCTGGGCATGAACAACTGTCAAACTTTACACAATTGACTTAAGTGTAGTAGTGGCTGAAAAATTTTATAAGACTTTATCTAACCCATTTATATATAGTATAATACAATGCCAAAAGTAAGAGCAATAGAAAAGTCTGAATAAACATTTTAGCATTTACAGTACCTTATTGACAGGAAGATCAAAACAAACAAAGCAAATGGAAGACTGATTCTGTAGCCTTTGACCAGAAAAAACTCCTACCTGTAACAGACAAAACACTTGAGCTAAGACTGCAGATCTGGACCATTGATTTTGATGTGCTGTATTCTGATATTTTATTCACACTACCTGTGTCTTCAGTAGGACCTCAGATACAGTTACATCCTACTCAAGATAAGTAAATGTGTCAGAATTTCACTGGATGTGAGGATGAATTTGGATTTACTTGTCTTGTAGTAATGACAGGCAGTTGAAATACAGATAGAGTAATAAAGTTATCATCAGCAAGAGAGCCTCAGCCTCTTTAGTAGCTTGCCCTTTGTACATTTTACAAGTGAAGAGCATAAAAATCTTATTTGTCTGAAGTATTTAATATCTTATGATTTAAAATAAGCAACCACAGTAGCTTCTCAAAGATTCTCAAAACCACTAGGAAGTAAGCTAAAAAAGTCAAATTAATAATTTTTCATAAGCAATGTCCAAGGCAAAGAATAACGACTCTTTAATAAGATTAGAACAGTTCTGCAGTCTGTCTTCCTTAGCCTGTTACTTTAAATCATAACTGCTAACAGTGAAATAATTACAACTAAAAGTATTGTTGCACAAAGCTTTCTGGTTATAGGTGGAAAGTGTATTTTTAAATACACTAAATTTGTGACACATTTGAGCTCTGGAGGGAAAACAATCCACACACCCAGTACTCCAGAGGGAAAGATACTGTACACTCTCAGCTTATTGCATTTCAGAAAGCCCTCAGGCCCAAAATCTCTCTTTCCTAACCATCAAGACTGAAATGGAATACAGAGCGTCAGAAGCTCAAAAACGCACTTGGGATGCAATCCTCTTGGGACTTTAAATATTAACATGAAAAATCTTAAACCTTGGGCTACCAGGCAGCTGAGACAGACAGCAAAACATTGTGAAGAGTCATGGTCCCTACTGCTAATCTCTCCTTGCAACAAAAACACGCAACTACGTAGTGAACCAGCTGCAGGCAATGGATCATTTATGCAAGTTGCCCAATGTACTGCAAGTATTTCTTTAATCTGTCTGCCATTTCACAAAGATATGCATCATGACTACCATCAGGGAATTCAAACAGAGCTTGATCTCATTTTCATCGCGATAAAGTTAACAGTGGCTTCAGGTCCTGAATTGCAGCCTGTGGTCAGTAACAGCACCTAGACTGCATAACCTGCTGGCCTGCAGGAACAGTACCTCATCACAATGCAAAAGGCCTAGGGAAATAACACTTTCCTTAAGCCTCCTGCCTGAACCAATCACGAGAATTTAAATCTGTAGGGATTCTGTTTTAGCTAATCTCATGTTTTTATCACATACTTCAGTCATATAAATGGAAAACAATTGCATGTCTTCTTTAGTTGCAACTGGATATAGATTACGCTAATGATAACTCAGGCTATCTTGCTCTCAAATGCTTGGTAAATCAGATTGTGCTTTACATCTAAGTATAGTAACCAAACCAGACCCTTGTGAGATGCGATGCTAGGCAAAACCAGGCAAGAAGATAACTAAGTTCAAAAGTATGTTGGCACCATCTGCCATCACAGGTGGCTTAGAAAAATAAGCCAGTCCCAGAAAAACAGAAGATGAAAAGTCACAGGTTTCTTTATAGTCTGCAGTTTGATTTTACCTTCCATTTTTAAGCTTTAAGGGTGTTCTAGTGTCATATATCCTACTTTCTTTCTCTACAACCAGAAAACATAGGCATTTTCTTTAATTAAAAAATAATAAGCCAAGACACTTACACTAATATATTCCCAAATTTCCAATAGCTGAAACTTTTGAGGAAAAAAGAGCAATTATCTTCACACTTGAACTTCAAACATGGAAGCTAGCAAAGTTGGAGAGAGATTCATCACACACTTCCTCTTTCTAGCTAATTAGCTGGAGAACTATGTGGATCTGCAGTATCAGAGAGGAGATGATACAAAAAGGTCGTAAGGTAAAAAGTTATAAATCACAGGGGCCAACCTCTACTCATCAGATCCTCATTTAATTTTATGCTAAATAGTATAATTCAAAGCCAGAGTCTCCTGCTAATTTAATCTGAATTCGGCTCATGTTAGGAACTTAGGACATTTAGGTCAAACTCTACGAACACCCACTTTTTTTACTCTGGGGAATATATTCTTTCATTGATAATAATCAGTAATACACATTCTTTACATTCTTTTTTCCTTTATAATGAGACATCCTATTCTTTAAAAAGATTTATGCAACATGTTTCAAGCAGAAATTCCAAATTTTCAATCTCTGCCCTATAGCATTCTTTAGATTACTTAGATAATCCACATTTCATGTGGATTTTGCTATTACTTAGTCATGAAGCTTTCTTTTATGTTTATGCACGGAAGGAGTTAAATCAGATTAGAGCTATATTCATGCTGCAATACTATCAGGCATTCTGCCTACACGAATGAAGTATAAATTACATAATTTAATAAATGTCTGATTTGATAGTCAATATAGTTGTGTTTTCTTGATGAATACCACCTAGTAGTTAGCAAGTCTGTTATGGATGGGAATGACATTGAGTTTGCATCTATAAACCCATTAACAAATGAAAGATCAAATTTTTTTAAATGCTGGGAAGCAACAATTTCATGATAATCTTTTATTTTATCCTCAACCAAATACTTGTACTCTGGCACTTTGTAAATAATTACAATGTGAAATTGCCTTCTAGTCTTTGGAAGCCAGCAGTGTATGCTGGTAGACTGCAATCTCACCTCCATCCAATTCACATCTATTTCAATTTATCCATACCTCAATCGCTGTGACCAAATAAATAAAGAGAAACTAAATTTTTTCAAAGCTTTTTGTAAAGAGGAAGAAGCAGTTTTCTCTTCAAAGCTCCAGGCTTTCCAGACAGCTGTTAATTTACTGTGACTTCCTTCAGCAGTAGTTAAATTGGATGCATGTTTAACTAGGGAAAATTTTGCAAAACAGAAAGGCAAGTGCTGTTGGGACAATTTCTTTACCTGATGCTATAGAATTTTAAATAAAAATAAGAAAGCTACACTCCCTTTGCAGACAATGCTTCTATTGATGCGAACCGTTGTTAGCATCCTTTACGTACGTAATTCTGCACCAATCAATACATAGTCACAAAGACTGTGTTATTCCCCAAGCAGCTCCCTGAACTGTGCAGACAGAACACAGCCATACTATGCCTATACCTCTGCTGTGGGCAAATCATCCCCAGGGGCAGGTAACCTGTTCTCTGTAGTGGTGTATCAGTGCTGTTTTATCAGTCTGATATAGTGATATACCTTGACAAAGAAAAATGGAACAGAAAATAAATTCTTTTCCGAATTTCTTAAATGCAACGGATCCCTGTCTTTCAATAAGGGCTGGTAGAATCAAACTACTGGGAATATCTGAGAAGAGAGAGAGGAAAAGACATGCATTTATTTATTGCAAAAGCAGACATTCAATAGAGCTTCTGTACTGAGACAAATTTCAACCCTCACAGCAGAAGTCAACATTCAAAGCATTCCTGTCAGACATGGGGCATATGTGCCCATATTTCTTGTGGGAAAAGTTAAAATTTATTGTGGTAAGATGCAGATTTACTTAGATGCTGGGGTGGGGATCAACAAATGCTAAATACATCTTTATAAAAAAAAAAAATAATGAGGTAAAGAGTAAAAAAAATTGATGTAAGGAGATATAAGGAGAACATTAGATAGATTAAATGGGGTAGTGTTTCTTATGTATTTTATATAAATATGTTATTTGAGTGCATGGAATCTAATCTGTTATATGGTTATTTTTAGATATACCAGATGATTTTTTCCTCAAGATTAATCCATATTATTTGAATACTCACTGTACTGTAAATAGAATTCTGATGGTTTTAGAAATATTCTGTATTATAAGAATTCTGTCTCAAACTTATTTTACATAATATGCTTCTAATGATAGAAGATAACAATATGAACATTAACAATGAAGTATGTTGAATCAAATGCTGAGCTGATAAGAACATTTTTCAGACAAACTAAAGCCATGGTGGCTGCTCTTAGATTTTAAAGATACATCTCAGCTGTGAAAGTTTCACCCAGTTAAGTAGAACGACTAGCAGTCTGAGCTGACAGCTACAATTACTTTTTCTCCTGCCACAGCAATAGTTTCTTATTTTTTCTACAGGTAGTTGCTTATGTTTCTTGTCAGAAAGCAAACCAGAAAAAATAGCACTTCACAATTAGTTTTGCTTGAAGAAGTCCTATATGTTTCCTTTTTACTAAAGCTAAGTTTTAATCACAAATATCTAATTTGTTCAAGTATTTTTTGCGTGTGTCTGTGTATCATCTTTACTCCTCAAACAGGCATGCAGGATTTTCTGGGTGGCCAAAAAGAGTCTAGCACTAAATACGGAAATTTTTTTTAGCACATACAAGACTGCAGTACATATTTCTAAATAAGTATTTTAAAAATTGTAATTTCTATGTAAGTCTAAGGAGAACTGGTACTGACTGCAGACTCAGTAGATTTTTCAGATGTATCTATTTAAAATGCAAATCTGTGTATATGTGAATATCAGACTCTATGTCTATAAAAAGCCTCTTTAAATGTTCCATCTCCTGATTATTTTTTCAAAAGATTCCTGGGGATTCTTTCACTCAGATCACCTTTCAATTTTTAATTTACTTTATTAAAATCTCAATAAATCATCATATTGCTAACTTCTCTGTCTGAAATTCATTAACATATCAGAAGACAATTTATCAGTCACATCTTATATATTGCTTCTCATACATCAATTTGTCATTACTCTGCTTTCATTCTCCTTTGTATGAACTAAGAAAATCTTATCTCATTGCAGATTTCTATTAATGCAGGACATATAAATGTTAACTATTTAAAGTCATCTTAAATGCTTAAATTAGCTAAGTTTACATATGCCAGATGTTTAAATTTCTTTTGCTCGATAGATGAAAAGTATTCTAAATGAGTAAAGTATAGAAAAGGTTAAGATTCATCAATAGTGACAAAATCTTGCAGTAACAGATTAATAACCATCTACACACAGTTAAGAACATTTAGCTCTAACACTATTTAAGGTGTTGATACAGCAAGACTTCTGTTTTCTATGCAGTCTTGGACAAGTCACTTAAGCCTCCCTGAATCCCAGAGGTTTTCTATAGGACATCAATCAGAAGAATGGAATAGTGCCCCAGGTAAAACACTTTCCTTCCAGCATACATAAGGTGCTATGGAACAACTACAGGTTGTCCCCACTTAGGAAATGCAGCATTCCTACTTTATGGAAGTGTAGTGAAGATGAATCATTCAAGATTCTAAGGCAAAACCTAAAGTAGACAGAGAAGTAACCACACATGTCTGAACTAATATGATCAAAATGATACTAAAAATGCTTTTGTTAGCTGGCCATCTGCCTCCTTTAGAAGCCAGGTTCTCATCTGCACTTACGTTCAGGCAAAATACATCATATCAAATTGCATCTACACCTCTTCTGAGTTGCTACTGCAAAAATGAGTTTCAATCTTAAGACACCTGATCTGCAGGAACAGAGATATATTTTACAAAATGCAGTTATAGTATGCAGACTATCATTAGATAGATGAGAACTCCATGTGGATTAGGAGCAACTAGAAATTCACTAAGACTTTATGGCAATTAAACATATTGTTGTCTGAATTCTGAAAAACACAAAAAAGCCAACTCTTGTCCACAATGGTTTTAGCAGAACCCAAGCAGTTCCATTTTAAAACTCTTAATATAAACAGAGGACTGATTCCATAAACATCTGATGAAACCCATCACCAAATATAATAAAAGCTTTATGATTTTGTAATAACACTTGCAGGAGTGAATATAGAAGACTTTATGGAATGGAGACACCCAGTAGAAGCAGAAGAGGCTGTAGATAATCTCTCTTAACATTTTGCAAGATTGCAACTATAAAAGACAAGTGTGAGCAACTGTGAGGAATGATCAATATGAGATTCATCTCACCTAACTTTAGATGCTTACACTGTAGCTACCTGCATGTAAGTTTATTGTCTAGATGTGTTCAATAAGAAGTAACATGCAGCAGGGGAAAAAACAGTCACTTCTAGAACACAGTTCATCTGACCTATTTTAGACATCTATGCAAGATAATACAAATTACGCCCTAAAAGTATCTATTTCCATTCACTGAAATCTTCAAGAGTTAACATTTGCAAATATTTACACTGGAAGTGTTCAAGTTTGAACAGAGGAGTCTTACCCAAGATGCTGTCAATGAGAAGAGCAAATAAAAAGAGTTTTTTCTATAAACTTAGATGAAAACAACCATTTTCATCCCCACTCCAGCAACCAAAAAAGTTGTTGTGGCCATAAAGAATTGTGGGAGTTCAAGTAGAGGTATTGTCTTTAATTCATATAACCCCTATTTTTTATATGCTATTGTGCTCTACGTCCTTGTTTTTTGAACCTGTATCTGATTTGTTCAGTAGTGTTCTGCAAAGTACTCAAAGGAAAAAATTTCTACTAATTGCTGTTAATGAACCCTTAAAAGGCAGCTACAATCAGTTCCTGACTTGTCTTAATGACCTCCTGAAACAGCAAATGCCAATGATGGATTATAATCTACGAAAAAAGTCCCTTTATCCTCTCACTTTAGTTCCCTACTTCATTCTTTGAGACAGAGCTAAAAAGAATACAGTAGTCATTTCTTACTAATCTTCTCACCTCAATCAAACCCCTATTCACCTTATTCAGGCTGAATTATCCTGGTTCTTTTCAATCTCTCTTTGTTCCTATAGAAGTACTGCTATACCTTTAATCACTTTCTTAACACCTATCTGGACTCCTTCAATCTCAGCTTTATCTTTCTTAGGCAGCTGTCAGAGAAGGCACTCGGATCACAAACATGTACAGAAATACAAGTACCAGTTTCTTACATCGGGTTTCTCAGATTACCAGTAAACCTGTGCATCTGTTCATTCCTTGAACTTAAAAACCCAAGATGTTCTTGTATCAATTTATAGACTGTAAATTATCTTCTAGATTACACAATGAAGTAGAATTTGTGAAAGTTTCAAATGACAACACAAATTTATAATCTCTTGTAAATATAACATAGTAATGAAAACAAAGTGGCAGTCTGGCAAAGCAAGTATTTTACAACTCCAGGGGAGCACTGTGGGAAAGTATTGTGAATTGTATGATAGAAAATACAGGCCTAACAGTCGCAGAACTGAGAACCAATATAAAGAACAGAATGAGTTAAGAGAAAAGAACAAGTCATAGGAAATTAAAAAAA
The DNA here is from genome assembly GCA_026212715.1 of Elanus axillaris. NCBI lineage: Eukaryota > Metazoa > Chordata > Aves > Accipitriformes > Accipitridae > Elanus > Elanus axillaris. Next base: position 25,543,834 of record JANZLQ010000100.1, read on the forward strand.
AAAATAGTAGAAAATTACTTGATCTAGGGAATCTGCATAGGTAGAAGGAGGAAGAGTGCTAAGAGGATACTTCAAGAGATCAGGGATATTTTACTCTGGCAAAAGTGTCAGAGAAAATTAATTCCCAAAAAGCCCATATAAAATTTTGTTTTGAATCCTATGAAGTTTACCTAAGAGACAGACATCCTTTCTGCCCTCTCCCCTCCCCACCAAAGAAATGTACAATGATCAAATGAGACCTTTTACTCCTTTATATCAAGTTGGATGCCAAGGAGAAAACATTAAAGAACAACATTTCCTGGACATTTTAACTGTCTCTGTAAAGTTCTATTGTTGGTCAGGAAAAAGGACAGGTGTGGCATAACACAGCTGAATGATCTTGGAAGTAAAATCATCACTCAAACTCTTGAAAAATTTCCTACACATTTTTCATGTAGCATTGATAGATTATTTGGGCCAAATTAACATACTATTGATATCAACCTAGTTATATGAGGGATAAGTGTGAGTTATATTTTTTTTAAAAATTTGCAGCTATTTCAAGTCAAAAAAAAAAAAGAAGAGACTAAGCATTCCATCAGAAAGCTTTTAAACAGATTCTTGTCCTGGGTTCAGCTGGGATAGAGTTAATTTTCACAGGGACCTGGGAGGGGGCATAGCCGGGGCAGCTGACCT